>JAVIAB010000024.1:0-340000 GCA_032433765.1 Megaustenia siamemsis
ACTTAACTGAAACTTAACTTAACTAAATTAACTTAAGCTTAACTTAAACTTAACTTAGACTTAAACTTAACTTAACTTAACATTAACTTAAACTTAAATTAAACTTAACTTAAACTTAACTAACTTAACTTAAACTTAACTAACTTAACTTAACTAACTTAACTTAAACTTAACTAACTTAACTGAAAATTTAACTTAACTAACTTAACTTAAACTTAACTATCATAACATAAATTTAACTTAACTAACTTAACTTAAACTTAACTTAACTAACTTAACTTAAACTTAACTTACTAACTTAACTTAAACTAAACTTAACTAACTTAACTTAAACTTTACTTAACTAACTTAACTGAAACTTAGCTTACTAACTAACTTACGAAACTTAACTTAACTAACTTAACTCAAACTTTACTTAAACTTAACTTAACTAACTTAACTTAAACTTAACTTACATAACTTGACTTACACTTAACTTAACTAGCTTAACTTAAACTTAACTTAACTAACTTAACTTAACTAACTTAACTTAACCTAAACGTAACTAATTTAACGTAACTTAACTTAACCTAACTAACTTAACTTAACATAACTTAACTTAAACATAACTTAACTTAAACATAACTTAATCTTAAACATAACTTAATCTTAAATATAACTTAATCTTAACTTAATTTAAACTTAACTTAAACATAACTCAATTTAAACTTAACTTAAACTTAACTTAACTTAACTAACGTAACTTAACTTAACTTAAACTTAAACTTATTCTTAACTTAATCTTAACTTAATTAGACTTATCTAACTTAACTATCTTAACTTAACTAACATATCTTAACTAACTTAACTAACTCAACTTAACTAACATAACTTAAATTAACTAACTTAAATTAACTAAGATAATTTTACTAACTTAAATTAAATTTAACTTAAACTTAACTTAAACTTAACTTAACGAACTTAAATTAACTGAACTTAACTAACTTAACTTAATCTTAACTTAACTAACTTAACTTAAACTTAAACGTAGACTTAAACTCAACTTTAACTAACTTAACTTAAACTTAACTTAACTAACTTAAATTAAACTTAAACTTAACTGAAACTTAACTTAACGAACTTAACTTAAACTTAACTTAACTACTTAAATTAAACTTAACTTAACTAACTGAACTGAAACTTATCTTAACTTTAACTAACTTAACTATAGCTAACTTAACTTAATTTAACTTAATTTAACTTGAACTTATCTTAAACTTAACTTAAACTTAACTTACACTTAACTGAACTTAACATAAATTTAACATATCTTAAACTTAACTTAAAATTAACTTAACTAACTTAACTTACACTTAACTGAAACTTAACATACATTTAAACATATCTTAACTTGACTTAAACTTAACTCAACTAACTTAACTTAAACTTAACTGAAACTTAACTAACTTAACTTAAACTTGATATAAATAACTTAACTTAAACTTAACTTAACTATTTTAACATAATTTTAACTTAACAACCTAACTTAAACTTAACTTAATTAACTTAACTTAACTTAACTTAACTAACTTAAAACTTAACTTACTTAATTTAACTATATTAACTTAACTTAACTACTTAACTTAACTAGCTTAACTTAACTTAACTAACAAAGTTTAAATAACGTAACTTAACTAACTTAAATTTACTAACTTAACTTTACTAACTTAAATTAAACTTAAACTTAACGAACTTAACTTAAACGTAACTTAACTAACTGAACTGAAACTTAACTTAACTTAACTAACTTAACTTAACTTAGACGCTTAAACTTAACTTAATTTAACTTGAACTTATCTTAACTTAACTTAAACTTAACTTACACTTAACTGAAACTTACATAAATTTAACATATCTTAAACTTAACTTAACTTAACTTTAACTAACTTAAATTAACTTACACTTAACTGAAACTTAACATAAATTTAACATATCTTAAACTTAACTTAACTTAAATGAAACTTAACTTAACGAACTTTAACGTAAACTTAAATTAACTAACTTAACATAAACTTAACTAACTTAACTTATCTTAAACTTAACATAACTAACTTAACTTAAACTTAACTTAACTATCTTAACATAAACTTAACTTTACTAACTTAAATTAAATTAAATTATCTAACTTATCTTAAACTTTAACTGAACTAATTAAACTTAAACCTAAATAACTTAACTTAAACTTAAACATAACTTAGCTATTTTTCACATAATTTTAACTTAACAAACCTAACTTAAACTAATTTAATTAACTTAACTTAATTAACTTAACTTAACTTACTTTTTTAACTAACTTAACTTAACTAACTTAACTTACTAGCTAACCTAACTTAACTAACAAAGTTTAAATAACGTAACTTAACTAACTTAAATTAACTAAACTTAACTTTACTATCTTAAATTAAACTTAACTTAAACTTAACTAACGAACGTAACTTAAACTTACTTAACTAACTTAACTAACCTAACTTACACTTAACTTAAACTTAACATAATTAATTTAACTTAAAACTTAACTTAACTAACTTAACTTAACTTAAATTTAACTTAAATATCTTAATATAAACTTAACTTAACTAACTTAACTTAAACTTAACTAATTTAAATTACTTAACTAACTTACTAACTTAACTTGAACGTTTTGGATTGGTAAACGGCAGCATTCAGCAAGCCCACACTAAATTTCTATATTCCAATAACAGAATTAGGATTTTGTGTAAGATTGTTGTGTTGTTTTTGGCAGTGGTGTATAAGTATGATAGCTGTATAGTGTGTGTTTCTATTGTGTGTTGTAACTCTGTTCTTGCTGGTATGATTGCGCTGCATTCTTAGAATATGTGTCTTCAGTTTTTCTATATGTTTCGTCTGCAAAGTTGACATTTGGCTGCCTTCCTGTGGGTGTCATGCTTGATTCTGAGCTGTACTGGAGGTGCTTGCTTTTTAATGAGGTGTTTGTAAATGGCGTTTGTCTTTTTGATGTAATAAGTTGTCGTGTCCTTGGATGGCTTGAATGCAAGTTTTGTAGAATGTGGACCAAAGTGATAGGGCGCGTTCTCGTGTATTTTTCAGGCAGGAAATGCAGGGAACAGAAGGATAACCATTCATGTCATTTGTGTAAATGGAAGGGCTGCTGTCCCCAGGATCCCCACCTCACTAGGTCTGATGCTCTAGGCTAGAGCTGCCTAGCTAGTGGAAACTAGCCCAGATTCAACAGCACACAGCCGTGCGCGGCACACAGCCGTGCGCGATTGCAATCTCGGCACTAAGGACATGGGGTGTTACCTTGGTCCGACCACGCATCTTCCACCCCTCTGATGTTGCGTTCAAACATGACATAATGGGAGGTATCAGCACAGTACCCAAAGACTACTATGCCATGTAGCCGACATGACACAGTCTGTGCTGCTAGAGCAGGCAACACAGCCTGATCCTAGGATGACACGAGCAGTCACGTCTTAATCATTGGCAACAATCAGACAGTTCCTTCTCAAAATATTTTTTTTTTTTTTAATTTTTTAAAAAAATTCTTTATTTCATTTTCAAAATCAATACATCACAGTACATTACAAAAATCATTCGTTCAGTCATTCTAACAAAAATATTATATTGTTAAAGATGGACATTGTTTCTGATTATATTTCTGTAAAATAGATCAGGGCTAAAGGTTGGAATCAGTAAAAGGCAGCATTTCTGCAGGTCCACACTAAATTTCTGTATTCGGATTTTAGAATTAGTGAGTTAGTGGAGCATTCTTGCGCTGTCTTTTTTTTTTTTTTTGCAGCGTGTTGAGCATGACAGATCTGTAGGTGTCTACCTTCTGTGTAGTGTGTGTTTCTAGTGTATGTTGTAAACGCCGTTCTTGCTGGTATGATTGTGTT
Source organism: Megaustenia siamemsis (assembly GCA_032433765.1). Lineage (NCBI taxonomy): Eukaryota > Metazoa > Mollusca > Gastropoda > Stylommatophora > Ariophantidae > Megaustenia > Megaustenia siamemsis. The sequence goes on from JAVIAB010000024.1 coordinate 3,918, forward strand.
TCATTCGTAAATATGTGTTCTTCTGTTTCTTGTATGTTTCGTCTGCAAATTGAACACTTGGCTAGGCTGTCTGTCCTGATATGTGAGCTTCTCTTTCTTTTGTGGTTGTCGTGCTGTAGTGTATATGAGTCTGTATGTGACTTCCCTTGCTTTGGGAGCGTTGTGTGGATTGTGGAGGTTTTGAGAAGATTTGGAGATCACACATCTCCCTCGGCCAGTCACACACCATATCACAGAATTTACATCTCTACTGGATACTCTCGCTTCTGTGCGTCTGCTTACTCAGGCTAACTTTACATAATGCTTCAGAAATAGATTATAAGAATAAGACACCAATACTTCTAATAAGAGCATATGTCATCAACAGGTCTGAGGATTTACCAACGCTGGCGAGTAGTAGTTTACCCTCCACAGGAAATGTAGGAACAGAAGTTAAGCGATAACCATTCATGTCATTTGTGTAAATGGAAGGGCTGCTGTCCCCAGGATCCCCACCTCACTAGGACTGATGCTCTAGGTTCCTCGAGCTGCCTAGCTAGTGGAAACTAGCCCAGATTCAACAGCACACAGCCGTGCGCGATTGCAATCTCGGCACTAAGAATCGGGTGTTACCCTAGTCCGCCACGCATCTTCCACCCCTCTGATGTTGCGTTCAAACAATGACATAATGGGAGGTATCAGCACAGTACCCAAGACTACTATGCCATGTAGCAGGCAACACAGGCGCTGAACCTAGGATGACACGAGCAGTCACGTCTTAATCATTGGCAACAATCAGACAGTTCCTTCTCAAAATATACACTAGTATTTCTGAGAAAGCGGCCACTAGAACGTCATAAAACTAATAAATAGTATATAAAGCACTTGCTAGCGTAATATTATAAGAGTACCTAAGTTTGCATATCACTTTAAAAAACATTTTCTTAAAAGTACGTATGTTTAAATATTTTAAAAAATCTATATACAACGTATCAAAAAAATGCACTAGGATTAAACATTATCAATCAAAGTTTATGCGCCTTTAATTTACGATGCAAATGGGAATATTATTTTATATTAATTTTTTTAAAGTATTATTTTCCTTGTTTATTAAGGGAAGTCACTGCAAACATTTAATTTTTCGTAAAGTACAAGTTATTGTTCGTAGGGGTAATTCCTTTAACTTTTTAGACAGTTCATAACATTCAGTAATATATTAATCATTAGTCATGTTTAGCAATGCATATAGATTTAAATTAATGCGATAAATAAATGTACTTCGAAGTTTTGTGCAAATAATATGAATTCATTTGTTTTTAGATGGTAGTAATTAAAAATTATCCAGTATGCGTAATATTCAATTAGAACTCCACGATTTTACTCACAATCGCATCCGGTGTAAACAATATATTAACCATTAGACGTGTTTAGCAATGCAAATAGATTTAATAAATTCAATAAATATATGTGCTTCTACGTTTTGTGCAAACTATAGGAAATTAATTTTTTTAAATGATAGCAATTTAAAATAATCCAGTATGCATACATTCAACAATAAATCCACGATTGTTATGTTAATGGTACCTATGTAAAAATATTTTTTATTTTTATCTTATCCTCACAAAATGCAGAGTGGATAGTCAAAATCAAATAATATTTTCATGAACATGGAGACCATATTATTTCAGGTTCTCTAACAGAATTACTTAGAATATCTTCAAATAGTGATAAAAAATGCATTTTATAAATAATATTTCCACTGCTACTTCAATTTTTATTTTGAAAATGAATTAATATTCATTCCTTATTATTCATTGTCTATTTGTCATGAAGGACGAAGAGATAGAGGGAATCCAAAAGAAAATACCAGACAGCTTAAGATAATGGCTTGGCTGAAGGTCAACAACAGAAATGATAACTGTTGAGATCAAAAGTTGTGGAGAAGAATGATCACCTACACCAGCAGGCCTGATACTTGATGATGATGATTTCTCATGATTCTAACTTCAAAAAGAATTAAGTAAGTTTGCCACAGGTAAAAATTATATATATATTAATAGATTACATGTTATTCTAATACTACAAATAGTAATAAGATTACCTTAATTGTTATATTAAAATTAAATAAATTAAATTAATCAGTAATATTAATAGCTCTCCACACACACTATTTACACTCCATTTTTTTTGCAGTCACAATTAATACAGTTCTGGACAAAAAATGGATTAGAAGCTGTATCTTATAGACATTCTTATTAAGTTATAGTTAGGTATAAATAAAGGAGAAACTTTTCTTCAAAAATTAAGATAATTATTTTAGTACAAGACAATAAACAGACTGCTCTCTTTGTTGAATAAAAACAGACAGTATGTAAATTTAATTATTAATTCTAAACTCTGTTATTTTTTTTTACAGTTTCTCACAATCATATTTATTTGAGAATCACACAGTGGATTGATTAAGGACTATGGTTGAATTTTGAAAGAGAAAAAATATATATAATTATGCCAATGTGCAGAGAAAAAAGAGCTCTACAGATAATTTATCAAAATTGTTAAGTAGGTATTTTTTTTTAGTCTTTTGTAAAAAAAAAAAAAAGTTTCCTGAAATTGCCAAAAAATGAAACACCGGCTTTGTTGAAGAGCGGCATAGTACTTTTAAAAATCTCTCTTCTGTAATGATTTCACTCATCATTAATGCTCTTTTAATTTCTAGAAATCATATAAGGGAATCAAAATTGGTTGATGAGATGTAAAAGCTACCATGATTTCTCACAACTTTATGCTATATTTCACTCTAAAGAGTGTCAGATTAGTGATTCTATTAATTTTGTTATTTTACACATTAATTTATTACAAATTATTAGTAATATACATGTGTGTATGTCTCTCTGTCTGTCTCTCTGTCTCTGAAAGCATTTCCAACAAAATTGTGTAATGTTGCTATTGCTGTCTTCAGGTTTTGCCCACTTCTTAGCCAGGGATGATCCCTTTAGCCTTAGACCACATCTTTCATGTTTATATAGACCATGATTGCAATCCAAAATTAAAAGTGTAAGTCACTTTTGCTTCATAAATTGAACATAACAACAATGTAGTCATGTGGGATTTCGAGCTGTTTGTTGCCAGTACATACTCTAATTATTCTTTGATCTTTGCCTTCAATGTTTATGCCGTCTAAAATTTTTATTATTTCTTGTACTTTACTTTATCAAATGCTCTGTATAATCTTGAAACATATATATATATAGATCTTTTTAGATAGTTTTAAAAAGTATTATTTTCTTTGGTTTGATTTGCATTCACATGGAGCATAAAAAAATAAATATTCAGTTAATAAATAATATTCTATACAACAAATAAATATTCAGTAAATATTCAAATATTCAGTTTAACTGTTTAAAACTTGTTTTCTTTGCAATTTTAATTGTTATTATTATGTCATGTCATCAAGGAATTAAAAATTTCTTCCCTCGACAAGCTTGCGAGAACTGAGACTGAGTGATTGCAAAAGTGTAGCTGATCTAGGCATGCAGAGTGGCCAAATTATGTAAGACTCTACGTTACCTCATTGTGGCAAAATGTAAAAAGGTAATGGAGGATTTTTCATTGTAATGTCTCTTTATTTTTAAAAGTTTTGGGAAAGTATGTTAGTACTCATATATTCCATGACTGTCTTACTTCTAATGCCCTGCAGTGCTATCAGATGGCACACAGGGTTTTCGGTGTACTTTGTCCTATGTCCTTATTCAAGCCGAGCTTCTAATCTTCGCTAAAATTCTACCTTACGCAACTTTAAAGAAAAAGTATAAACCCAAGGTAGGATAGCAATTATTGAAAAGACACCGCCTTGAAGAAACCACTAGTCCTGAACTTGATGTGAGTAAGTACCATCTTGTACCGCTCACCAACCACCTGCATTTACAAGTTTAACAGCCAAATATTTGTAATAGAAAATATTGGTCTACGTATAATGTGTATCATGCTATATTTATCACCGCAAACACTTGTACTCAGATTTTTAAATTTAAAATGATTTATTACATTAACTCTTTCCGTACGTTTCACCGCACTGTGCGGCAATGCGATTCCGGCAATGTACATTTCGCCACACAGTGCGCAACGCTCAATTTGATTAGTGTGAATGCCATCACATCATTTTATTCTTTTTACATGTCTTATATCATCCGGATATTGTTGAAATCTTATATCTTGTTCAATATCTAAACATTCATATATAATATGTTAAATGTTTATATAAATATATAGATTGATTCTTAAAACCATGAACAATTTTGTCTCTGAAATCTCTTCTGTTGTGTCGATAAAAAACTTTAGTACGAAAATAGTTAACCAAAAAAGTACAGTATAGACATATTTTTTTTCTGCGTTCACAGCTTTCACCTAAGGCAAAGTCCCTATAGCCTAGGAACTGAATTTTGCATGTTGATTCATTTTACCCTGGCAGCCATGTGCACAGGGGCCCATCGCCACCCAGCAGATACCTCCATCTCTCAGAGATACTCATATTTTTTCTGTTGTGTTATTGACGTGTCAAGCTGGGGCTCACTGCTGAGACCAGGGTGGTTGCCACAGAGAGAAATCACAAATAAAAATCCTAACTTGTACAGTCAGATTTGAACTAACAACCTCTCCTTTGTGTCAAGACTGCCATAACTTAAGATTGAAAACTTCCTCTTCAAGCAAATTCCACAGAGCATTGTGAATTGTTTTTAGGCTCAAAACTTTCCACTTTGAGAATTCCAATCACAGCTTATAGCTTCTAACACGTATTCAGTGCATCCACCATTTGATAACTAATACAAGAAGCATGTGACACTAGACCGTGGAATCTTTTTTTTGGAAGAGTAAAAAAATTTTTTTCTTTACATGGGAAACAATACATTTTTATAAAAATTTGCAATGAAGATACAGAATTTCACAGCTTATCAGTTTAAATTGTTTCTTTAGAGAGCTAAGTATAATGACATTTTCATTTATGTCATTCATTAAATGCTGTCTCCAAAACCAGTTAGCTACCATGGAGCACCTTTCTGCTCTGTCTCTTGCTTTGATATTGTAGGGATCGAACCCTACCTCTTGTCCTTTGTAGTCCAGTTCACTAACCACTGAGCTATCGCGCTGCCGAATTCTTGGTGAGGCTATGAATATTGTTTTTAATAGCCCATCTGGTATATTTTCACCTGTTATAGATTTGCATTCCCATGAGCATAAAATAAATAAATATTCAGTTAATAAATAATATTCTATACAATAAATAAATATTCAGTAAATATTCAGTTACTGTTTAAAACTTGTTTTCTTTGTACTTTGTGGCTACCATGGAGCATCTTTCTGCTCTGTCTCTTGCTTTGATGATAAAGATTATCATAGGCTGATGCAAATTAATATGCAAAACGTAGACGGTTGATGGTATATACATTGCAGAATTCTCTCCCTATAAATAAAGGTAGATAACTTAAAGTGTTTGCAATAGTTTCATTGAATCGCTTAATATTACCGCAAATTTAAAGAAATGCAATTTCTTTATTTGAATCTAATTTCTGAAAATTTTTCTCATATAAAACTCTTAAAAATGGGCAAACTTTTTATGAATCTTTATATTTGCAATTAATATGCACAACTTAGACGGTTGATGGTAAATACATTGCAGAATTTCCTTCCTCTAACTAAAGGTAGATAACTTAATGTGCTTGAAAGAGATTTTAAAATAGTTTAATATTTTACAATAAATTTACAGAAAATGCAATTCCTTTATTTAATTCTAATTTCGGAAATTTTCCCACATAAACCACTTAAAAAAGTGCAAACTATTTATCAACTTTATATTTGCAAATTAATATGCACAATTTAGACGGTTGAAGAAATCACGTTACAGAATTTCCCTCCCTGCAATTTGAGGTAGATAACTTAAACTGTTTGAAAGGGATATTTTTTAATAATTGATACTACCACACATTTAAAGATAATAAATTTCCTTTATTTCTTATAATTGTTGGAATATTCTCATATAGGAAATTTAAAATTCTGCAAACTTTTTATGAAAATTTATATTTGCAAATTAATATGCAAAATTTACCGGTTTATCGAAATTACTTTACAGAATTTTCCTCCCTTAGATTCTAGTTAGATAACTTACAATGGTTGAAAGAGATTTTTTAAAAATAATTAATACTTTACCATAAATTTAAGGAAAATGCAATTCTTTTATTTGATTCTATTAGCTATAATTGTGAAATATATTATTCTTTAAAATAATGCCTAGCATTATTAAAATAGTATATTTTAAAAATAATATGCACAATTTAGACCCTTGATAGAAATTACGTTGTGAAATAATGCATAATGTTAGTTGACAATTTGCCATGTTTTCTGTGTAAAATAAAAAAAGCAGAAAAATTATTTGCTCAAGCTTATATATACTTTGTATTTTAACACTCAAAATGTCCGGACGAGGAAAATGAGAAAAAGTCAAATTATAAAGATGTCATGAGAGCCAAGTGAACTGAAACAATGAATTAAAACACGATGCTCCTCAAAACAGAGAAATCGAATAGATGGATTAGAGATCATATATAACTTCAGACAAGAACACATACATTCTCACAGAAAACAAGCCATGCCAAAGAAGACGCCAAGGAAGTAAAGAAAGCGAGCCAAAGCGATTGAAGAATGAGAGGGAATCAGTTTAAATTTCTAGCAGTAATAGATATATGAGTAAACGTTAGGATGTTACTAGATTTTTTTCTAGCATCAAAAGTAAACTTTTGAAAATCCTAGAATGACCAGAGAGACAATTTAAATACTAGCATGAAGATAAAAGCTGTTTAAATCTTAGTATGAAAAGAGATACAGTTATAAAAGTCTACTGTTAAGACTGAAACAGTTAATAATGCTAATATGAAAATGAAAGCAGCTTAATATTCTGTTATGAAAATAGAGATAGACAATTACATCTCAAATGAATAAGATAGCAACAGGGAAATATTGTCACAATTACGATGCAGAAATGAAAACAATAAAGTTGGCAATAGAAAAACTGCTGAACAGTAATCTTAGTCCACAGGCTGTAGAGTTTTTGACAGATACAAGATCAGTGCTCCAAGCACTGCAATCCAGAAAGTTGCTACTCTGCAAACTTTATTGACTGAACTCTACAAACACCATAGGATTGCCCTGCAGTGGATCCCATCTCACAATGGAATACCAGGAAACTAGAGAGCAGATCAGCTTTCAAAAGAAGGTGCAACAGGCACACAACCAGATGCGCCGGTTACATACCATCATAAGATACCGATAATCAAATCAATCAGAAGATCAAATGCTCCAAATCAGGATGCCTTTCATAATACGAATAGATGGGAACAAGTTATCATTATAAGCATTAGAACAGGACACAATTGACTCCACAGTCACGTGCTACAAAATTCAAGATCGGCACCTCAACTACATGTACATGTGGACAGGTGCCCCAGACAGAGGAATACATATTTCAAGATTGTACTGAATGTAGTAAAAAAAAAGGTGCCCCCGTCACGCCAAGTGGAGAATAGGGAATATGGTATTAGTGACCATAAATTTTACAGACCTTCAGCACATGATTTTTGGGGTAATGTGGTCCGTATTACGCCCGTGCCGCAACTCAATATAGTAGACTGAGGAAAATCCCACACATCCCATAGATACAACATACAGAGAAAACTATATGGACCACTGCAAGAATAACAAAAGACTGTAACATTTATACAGGAACGACATTGCAGATATAGACAACACTTCAGGCGAACGAAAGATAGATATATAGATCCAGAAGGTTTTCGAAAATAGTAGGAGACAAGTCTTAGAATATCTTGAGGCCTGTGCTGGATATTTTGAACACATGCTGTAAACACAACTCCATCGCGTGAACAGCTTCTTTACCTAATACAAGTCAGCCAACAGCAGCAGTATCTAGATGAATAACACAAATTTTATTTACAATTTCACGTAATTTCAGCAATATGTTCACTGCACCGGACTTAATACAGCCACGTTTTCTTATTTAAGACTCAAGTTGACTTTTCTGTGAGCAAAGGAAGATAACTTATAATTTTGAAAGAAATTATAAATAATTAATATTTGCAACTACACGTTAAGAAAGTTACATTTCTTTTAATTTGTTGCTTTAGTAGTTTTAATGCTTAATAAAAATTGTCAAAGGCCTTGCACATTTTATGTTAAATTATTTTCTGAAAAACAATATGCAAATGTTTGAAACTTTTGATAATTTACAATTACAATTTATCGACTTATAAAGAAGTGGTAGTATTAATTTAACTGGAGTTGCTTCCCTTTTATTAAAGCAAGATAGATTTTAATTTCTTAAGCAGAATAAGAATATATTAACATTTTCATCAACAATTCAACGGCAGAACACTTTTTTGCGTTTAAGTTTGATATGTTAGAGCGAACCATGCCTGTAAATATTATGCAACATTTAAATATATATTCTTCAAAGAATTATTATATTTCTTAGCTGATAATCAACTGTTTAAAGTTTCTAAACATTTTTATAGATCTCAGGTGCAAACGAAGTTAATTTCCAAAAATTAGCTGATGCCGTCTCATCATTTCACTGTAGAGTCTAGAAGAGATATTGTTAGAGAGAGAGAGGTATCAATAACACAAGGAAAATAATATGCAGTTGAAATTTCAAAATTCTAGTAGAAAAAGGGAGGGGAGTTGGAGATAGACAATTGCACATAATTCATGTCACTGGAGAGGAGATTGGCAGTTTAAAAGTCTAACATTAAGAGAGAGAGAGAGAAAGAGCGAAAAAAGAGAGATGCAGTTATATATTTTAAACATTTAGATATAGATTGAAGAATGAGAGGGAATCAGTTTAAATTTCTAGCAGTAATAATATAGAGTAAAATGTAGGAGGTATGAGAATTTATTATTCTAGCATCAAAGTAATCTTTTGAAAATCCGAGAATGACCAGAGAGACAATTAAAATACTAGTATGAAGATAAAAGCTTTTTAAAATCTTAGTATGAAAAGAGATACAGTTATAAAAGTCTACTGTTAAGACAGAAACAGTTAATAATGCTGATATGAAAATGAAAGCAGCTTAAAATTCTGTTATGAAAATAGAGATAGACAATTACATCTCAAATGAATAAGATAGCAACAGGGAAATATTGTCACAATTACAGAAATGCAAGCAATAAAGTTGGCAAATGAAAAACTGCTGAACAGTACCTTAGCCTACAGCCTGTAGAGTTTTTGACAGATGCAAGATCAGTGCTCCAAGCACTGCAATCCAGAAAGTTGCTACATCTGCAAACTTTATTGACTGAACTCTACAAACACCACAGGATTGCCCTGCAGTGGATCCCATCTCACTATGGATACCAGGAAACTAGAGAGCAGATCAGCTTTCAAAAGAAGGTGCAACAGGCACACAACCAGATGCGCTGGTCACATTTGGTTATTTGGTTATTTGCGGCTCATCATCATTGCACTCCGAACATGTCCATAGGTGCTCAGATCCCCTCCTCAGCAATTCCCTCAGTGTCCAGCGACTGACGACTTCAGTTCCATGTTGTTTGATAAGTCTTCTTACACGCCCACTAAGTTTCTCATTTCTGGCTGTGCCCATCTTAACTCCCATCTCTTTCATCCGAAGAAGTGACGTGGATATGTGTTTGTCGAAGCATGTGCTCTTCCCACATCTCGGAGGGCATTGATGATGTCCGCCCGATCCATTGGTTGCCCGTCCTCAACGACAGAACAGCTAGCCAACCTGTCCGCTCTTTCATTTCCCCGTACTCCCGCATGTCCAGGGACATAGACAAAGGTGACCTTACGTATTTTGGATTTCTGCAACGACTCTACCCATTGCATGCGTACAGAGCCCGCCTCCACTTTTTTTATCATGCTCATCGAATCGCTCAGTATACATGCGTGGGTGTAGTCTTGTGACTCTAACCATTTGAATGCCTTGGTCACTGCCATCGCCTCCATTGTCATGCTACTCGTGGTCATGACGTAAGCACCACTGTCTTCCTTGACTATTCTGCCTGCCGAAAGTGCTGTAAATGCCCATGCACTTACTTGATGTCGTCTTACAGATCCGTCTGTATATATGACTGCATCTTTCTCATCGTTGTTACATACCACCATAAGATACCGATAATCAAATCAATCAGAAGATCAAATGCTCCAAATCAGGATGCCTTATTTATACAAATCATTCCGTAAATGGCAGTAGCTATCATCATGTTTACATTAAATATTAGAGGTCTCAGGTCGAAATTAGATCACATCATAACACTCCTACACAAACACAAGCCAGACTGCATTCTACTACAGGAAACAAACATACACACAGACGACCTCGCATCACAACACGGTTGGGCTCGCTAAACTCGTGCTTCAGCCTAGCCACACTAAAAACGGGTTCAGGAGTTGCAATTCTACAAACATCAGACAGGGGGACGATCGTTAGGACGGACAGGGACAGCGACGGTAAGACAGCTATAGTTCAAGTAAGAGACGACGACAAACACACACATACCATAGTTTGTATACACGCACCAGCACAATACGAACAGCAACCTAGGTTTTATGACGAGCTAGGGAGCTTGCTTGCAGGCTTATACAGTGGACGTAATATTATTTTAGGGGGAGACTTTGACTGCGTCCTGACGCATATGGACATCGTGGAAGCAGATGTTAGGAAGCAGATAAGGAGATGAAATAAAGGAAGACAACCACCAACTGGATATTTTCCAGACAATAATTGACACTCACGGTTTGACTGACGCATACACGCACCCACATGACATGGACATCACACACAAAAATCACTCGCACAACAGGGCATCACTGTTAGACAGAATTTACGCCCCGTTCACTCGCTTCATCAGCCAGACCAGACATTATAGACACACTCCAATTCACAGACCAGACATTATAGACACACTCCAGTTTACAGACCAGACATTATAGACACACTCCAGTTTACAGACCAGACATTATAGACACACTCCAGTTTACAGACCAGACATTATAGACACTCTCCAGTTTACAGACCACAAGGCAGTCATCGCAACCATTAACACCGCACACACAAACACTCACATCAGCCAGACCAGACATTATAGACACACTCCAGTTTACAGACCAGACATTATAGACACACTCCAGTTTACAGACCAGGCATTATAGACACACTCCAGTTTACAGACCAGACATTATAGACACACTCCAGTTTACAGACGAGGCATTATAGACACACCCCAGTTTACAGACCAGACATTATAGATACACTCCAGTTTACAGACCAGCCATTATAGACACACTCCAGTTTACAGACCAGGCATTGTAGACACACTTCAGTTTACAGACCAGGCATTATAGACACACTCCAGTTTACAGACCAGACATTATAGACACACTCCAGTTTACAGACCAGACATTATAGACACACTCCAGTTTACAGACCAGGCATTATAGACACTCTCCAGTTTACAGACCAGACATTATAGACACACTCCAGTTTACAGACCAGGTATTATAGATACACTCCAGTTTATAGACCAGACATTATAGACACTCTCCAGTTTACAGACCAGACATTATAGACACACTCCAGTTTACAGACCAGACATTATAGACACACTCCAGTTTACAGACCAGACATTATAGACACACTCCAGTTTACAGACCAGACATTATAGACACACTCCAGTTTACAGACCAGACATTATAGACACACTCAAGTTTACAGACCAGACATTATAGACACACTCCAGTTACAGACCAGACATTATAGACACACTCCAATTTACAGACCAGACATTATAGACACACTCCAGTTTACAGACCAGACATTATAGACACACTCCCAGTTTACAGACCAGACATTATAGACACACTCCAGTTTACAGACCATACATTATAGACACACTCCAGTTTACAGACCAGGCATTATAGTCACACTCCAGTTTACAGACCAGACATTATAGACACACTCCAGTTTACAGACCACAAGGCAGTCATCGCAAACATTAACACCGCACACACAAACACTCACATGAGCCAGACCAAACATTATAAACACACTCCAGTTTACAGTCCACAAGGCAGTCATCGCAAACATTAACACCGCACACACAAACACTCACATCAGGAGGTCACCTCACTGGATATTCAACAACACCCTACTGCAGAACAAATCATATAAAGAACATATAACCAAAATTATCCATTTATACACTGACGACAAAAACATAGACGACGTACAGCAACACTGGGAACTCATGACAAACACTCTACGAGAAAGAACACATATTCTAGCACTGCGGATAAACAAAGGTAAACTAAAACATGAGAAATTGCTAGAAGAAGCAATCAAATTACAAAACAAATAGACAGACGTGCACCCAACATCCCCACACTAGAGGAAGAGTTGGAATAGCACATACATCACAAATTCCAGGGAACACTGCTTCGCACAGGCTTAAAGACAATCACAGAGGAAATTCCAAGAAAACAGTACATGGCAATAGGACAGAACATACAGCGCAACAGGCACATAGAGAAAATAATAGACGCTGACGGTAACACAGAGACATATACCCCGAATATAACGAAAGCATTTTAAAACTACTACAAGAACCTCTATACGGAAAGTAACACACATTCGCATATACAAAGAATAACAAGAAAATAAGAATTATATTAACAGTACAAAATGTTGATATTGGATCTAACTTACGAAGTAAATCAAGTAGCAAGAAAAGTCAGGTTCAGTGCAAGGAATAAGCAAATTATATATATATATATATATATATATATAAACGATGCAGGAAAACACAAATGAACTATCATCAATAGCCAGCAAAATTGGGCTTGAGATCAATCATGAAAAGACTAAAGTCATGAAAAGTTTAATTCCAACAGATGACAAAATATACATGGAAAACAAACCAGTAGAAGAGACCGATCACTTTATCTTTCTTGGAATTCACATTGATCGAGAAGGGGATACAAGCAAAGAAATTAGAATCGGAATAGCTAAAGCAGCAATGTCTTTCAGAAGCCTTGAAAAGTTGTGGAAATCAAAACTCATCAGCACAAACACAAAACTTAGGCTATTCTCTCAGTAATTTTCTAAAAATTACCGAGTATAAAATGTACTATCAACCCTTACTTATGCATGTGAGAGCTGGAAAACAACAAGAGATATAGAAACAAAGTTGAACGCATTCGAAAATAAATGTCTACGATAGATACTTGGGATAGCGTGGAACGAATTCAAAACAAACGAGGAAATTAGAGAAATCGCCAATCAACCACTAATATCTTCAGTAATAAAGAAAAGACGATGGTCATATGTTGAACATATGATGAGAAGAGATAATAACCGAATAACAAAGCAAGCCCTCATATGGGAAACAACAGGTAAGAGAAAAAGAGGAAGACCCAGGGAAACACTAAGAAGAACATTGATGAGAGAGGCAAGAGCAGCAGGATTCGGCTCCCTCAATGAAATAAAGCTGCTTGCACAGAACAGAGACAAATGGCGAGATTTGATAACATATCTTTAAAAGAAAACTGCTAGAACAAAAATTCAGATAGGAGAAAGTGTATCTTGGTCTACGCCCTATGGGCCGGCTACGGCTCGAAAGGTCAATAGATAGATAGATATATATTCAAGTTAGTATTTAATATGCAGCTCAAGACAAAACATGCTCAAGTTATTATGAAAGCTCAAGACAAAATATGCTCAAGTTATAGAGACAAGTCAAATGTATGCAAACAAGTTCACAACTAAAGAATTCAAGTAACTTCAGCCCGTCATGTCACGAGACTCTCAAATATTGCAAGATAACAGAGCACGTTTAAGACTGATTAAGATTGAAATCGTCAAGTAGCGTACGACAAATCCAGGTCAACTAGGGAACATTGTGACATTGTGAGATCGCCGAACTTAAAACGTGTCTGGAGAGAGAGAGCGCCGTGTAATCACGTGACCGTGTGAGTGTAACCTGCTTCTTGCTCAAGAAATATAAACATCGCGTGTGTACTTTCATTTTCCAAGGATCAAGTGTGGATTACTTATTTAATTATATTTAGGAATTTATTGATTGCCATTTTGAATTGATTGTTGAAATGAAAATTACTGAATTATTATTTAGTAGAATACAATCGTTATAAAATAATATTTTAAATATATTTTTAAGTTAATAAATTGAATTGAAATTTGTCCACAGCAGTTAATATAAACTTTGCTTTCCTTCCAGAGAGACGAATCAAGACCTTTGTATTATGAATTGAAAATATGTTGTTAAATTAGATTAAATTATCAATCGTTTCATGCAAATGTTGAGTGGGTACAAAAGGCAAATGTTAATTGCCTAATTATATAGATATGGAACAAACTCTTGCACATATAGAATCAAGAGTTAAATATAAGCAGACGATAGAAAATTTGTTTACAGCCGAGTCAATCGATCGAAGTGAGAAATTATATTATCGCTAAAGATAACATAATAAAACATGGCAAAAACCTTAGATCCTGGCAATGAAGCGATGCGACTAGTAACTGAAACGGTTGGTGAATTGAGGCTAGCATTGAACTATCAAAATATTAGCAATAGTATTGCCACGTTCAAAGGAGAACCATCGGAGTTTAGAGTGTGGATAGAAAGTATAGAAAATTTAGCTCACTTAACGACAAATAAAGAACTAAGGAATATAAATTTCAGATCAGATGAAGTGTTTGCGTTCTTAAGAAGAAGATTAAAAACATTACCGGAGGAAACGTGGGAGAATACGAACAAATATTAACCTGATTGTTGTGTGTGCTACGTCATCATATTGATGGCTGATCACATATTCCTAGACCGGCCTGGCGCTAATGGTAAAACACGACATGACGGAGCTTTGTTCATGACTTTGCAGCAGCGGGGTGACTCCCATAGTTTCCTGTTAGTCAGGAGGGATGTTGTCTAGTTTCAAGAGGGCTACTGTGAGATTGAGGGTTGACATGTGAACTGGTTTATAATTTCACAAATTCACATTGCAGGGTAGATCTTTTGGTCTGTTTTTTTATTTCGACGGGGATAATCCGATGACTAACAGTGTTTCATATTTTCGGATTTGGAGACAAAAACGATATCCTTACATCTTCAAACGCTATACATAAAAACAAAAAATATGACGATCATATGCCAGGCCCAAACATTAATGGAAAGATAATCAATAACCTAAGATATGCTGATGATACTGTTCTACAAGCAGAAAATCCTAAAGACCTACAACAATTGCTTAATGTGATAAACATAACAAGCAAAATATATGGACTAGATATGAATATCAAAAAGACTAAAACTATGATCATAAACAAAGAAAATTCTCAAGACCTACAATTAAATATCACAGTTGAGGGTATACATCTGGAGACAGTCCAGAGCTATAACTACCTAGGACATATTATAACCATTGATGGAAAAGGGGAAATTGAAATAAACAAAAGAATAGGTATGGCAAAATGTAATTTTAATGCCATGAAAAATATACTAACAACAAAACAAAATATCAGCAGAGCTGAAACTAAGAATGGCAAAATGTTACATCTTCTCAATAGTCCTGTGTGGTGCAGAAACATGGACATTAGACAAGAAAACAGAACAGAAAATTGAAGCCTTTGAAATGTGGATGTATAGAAGAATAAGTAGAATTGGATGGAAAGAAAAGAAAACAAACAATGACGTTTTAAAACAACTGAACATAAAAGAAACTACTAAATACAATTAAGACAAGAAAAAGTGAAATTTTGGGGGCATGATAAAAGACGCAACAGCCTACTAAAAGTAATAGTGGAAGGCAGAATACAAGGTAAAAGAGGCAGAGGCAGACCAAGACTAACATGGAAGAGTAACATCAAAAGATGGACAATTCAATCTATGACAGCCTGACCATCAAAGCAAGAAACAGAGTAGAATGGCGATCTATGGCAGCCAACCTTCGTTGCGGAGAAGGCACTCAATGATGAATGACGATTATCATTTTCACGAGAACGTGAACATTCTGTCAATATAGTGGAGAGGCTGCAGGAACCATTAGAGGCTATGTCTGAAAAGTGTTCCTTGTTGCAGTTTCCTCATTTTCTAAGTCCGGCTTGTTGCAGCAGCTACTGGGTTAAGTGCTCTGTGCACGTCGTGAGCTGTGTGTTTCATCCATTTTAATCGTGTTTCAATATTCCGATTTCCGATATTTATTATATCGTATGACAGGGAACAGACGGTTTTTGTTGTACTTTCTGTGCGTTTTCGCCTTATGCTTTTTGGTGTGTGCTGAGACTGCTATGATGGGGACTGCAGATACCTTTCTTTTTTGGAGATGAGATAGTAATTCGGATGATTCTACTGGCACGGGTGGTTGAGCAATTATGGATTTTAATTCGTTTGCAGTGATACCGGGACCTTCCATAACCATAAACATATTAACCTTTATGTATGCAGAAGAAAGATGTCCACAAGATTTATTTGCAAAATTACACAAGAAGAAAAAAAAATAATGGGAAGCTGTGTGTACATATGGAGACAGATTTATTAGTTTAGCGGAAAGAGCATTTGCACGGTGTCAGGTGTAAGGAATGAGGATGTCCAGATGCTTGAACTTAACTTAACTAACTTAACTTAACTTAACTAACTTAACATAACTTAAACTTACCATAACTAACTTAACTTAAACTTAACTATCTTAACATAAATTTAACTAACTAACTTAACTTAACTTAACTTAACTAATTACCTAACTTAACTTAAACTAAACTGAACTAACTTAACTTAAACTTAACTAACTAACTGAAACTTAACTAACTAAATTAACTTAACTTAACTTAAACTTAACTTAACTTAAACTTAACTTAACTTAACATTAACTTAAACTTAAATTAAACTTAACTTAAACTTAACTAACTTAACTTAAACTTAACTAACTTAACTTAACTAACTTAACTTAAACTTAACTAACTTAACTGAAAATTAACTTAACTAACTTAACTTAAACTTAACTATCATAACATAAATTTAACTTAACTACTTAACTTAAACTTAACTTAACTAACTTAACTTAAACTTAACTTAACTAACTTAACTTAAACTAAACTTAACTAACTTAACTTAAACTTTACTTAACTAACTTACTGAAACTTAACTTAACTAACTTAACGAAACTTAACTTAACTAACTTAACTCAAACTTAACTTAAACTTAACTTAACTAACTTAACTTAAACTTAACTTACATAACTTGACTTACACTTAACTTAACTAGCTTAACTTAAACTTAACTTAACTAACTTAACTTAACTAACTTAACTTAAACCTAAACGTAACTAATTTAACGTAACTTAAACTTAACCTAACTAACTTAACTTAAACATAACTTAACTTAAACATAACTTAACTTAAACATAACTTAATCTTAAACATAACTTAATCTTAAATATAACTTAATCTTAACTTAATTTAAACTTAACTTAACATAACTCAATTTAACTTAACTTAAACTTAACTTAACTTACTAACGTAACTTAACTTAACTAAACTTAAACTATTCTTAACTTAATCTTAACTTAAATTAACTTATCTAACTTAACTATCTTACTTAACTAACATATCTTAACTAACTTAACTAACTCAACTTAACTAACATAACTTAAATTAACTAACTTAAATTAACTAAGATAATTTTACTAACTTAAATAAATTTAACTTAAACCTTAACTTAACGAACTTAAATTAAACTGAACTTAACTAACTTAACTTAATCTTAACTTAACTAACTTACTTAAACTTAAACGTAGACTTAACTCAACTTAACTAACTTAACTTAAACTTAACTTAACTAACTTAAATTAACTTAAACTTAACTGAAACTTAACTTAACGAACTTAACTTAAACTTAACTAACTAACTAAATAAACTTAACTTAACTAACTGAACTGAAACTTATCTTAACTTAACTAACTTAACTTAAGCTTAACTTAACTTAAATTTAACTTAATTTAACTTGAACTTATCTTAACTTAACTTAAACTTAACTTACACTTAACTGAAACTAACATAAATTTAACATATCTTAAACTTAACTTAAATTAACTTAACTAACTTACTTACACTTAACTGAAACTTAACATACATTTAACATATCTTAAACTTGACTTAAACTTAACTCACTAACTTAACTTAAACTTAACTGAAACTTAACTTAACTAACTTAACTTAAACTTTATATAAATAACTTAATTAAACTTAACTAACTATTTTAACATAATTTTAACTTAACAAACCTAACTTAAACTTAACTTAATTAACTTAACTTAACTTACTTACTTAACTTAACTTAAAACTTAACTTACTTAATTTAACTATATTAACTTAACTTAACTAACTTAACTTAACTAGCTTAACTTAACTTAACTAACAAAGTTAAAATAACGTAACTTAACTAACTTAAATTACTAACTTAACTTTACTAACTTAAATTAAACTTAACTTAACGAACTTAACTTAAACTTAACTTAACTAACTGAACTGAACTTAACTTAACTTAACTAACTTAACTTAAGCTTAACTAACTTAAACTTAACTTAATTTAACTTGAACTTATCTTAACTTAACTTAAACTTAACTTACACTAACTGAAACTTAACATAAATTTAACATATCTAAACTTAACTAAACTTAACTTAACTAACTTAACTTACACTTAACTGAAACTTAACATAAATTTAACATATCTTAAACTTAACTTAAACTTAAATGAAACTTAACTTAACGAACTTAACGTAAACTTAAATTAACTAACTTAACATAAACTTAACTAACTTAACTTATCTTAAACTTAACATAACTAACTTAACTGAAACTTAACTTAACTAGTTAACGAAACTTAACTTAACTAACTTAACTCAAACTTAACTTAAACTTAACTTAACTACTTAACTTAAACTAACTTACATAACTTAACTTACACTTAACTTAACTAGCTTAACTTAAACTTAACTAACTAACTTAACTTAACTACTTAACTTAACCTAAACGTAACTATTTAACTAACTTAACTTAACTAACTAACTTAACTTAAACTACTTAACTTAAACATAACTTAACTTAAATAACTTAACTTAAACATAACTTAATCTTAAATATAACTTAATCTTAACTTAATTTAAACTTAACTTAAACTAACTCAATTTAAACTTAACTTAAACTTAACTTACTTAACTAACGTAACTTAACTTAACTTAAACTTAAACTTATTCTTACTTAACTTAACTTAAATTAGACTTATCTAACTAACTATCTTAACTTAACTAACATATCTTAACTAACTTAACTAACTCACTAACTAACTAACTTAATTTAACTAACTTAATTAACTAATAATTTTACTAACTTAAAATTTAACTTAAACTTAACTTAAACTTAACTTAACGAACTTAAATAAACTGAACTTAACAACTTAACTTAATCTTAACTTAACTAACTAACTTAAACTTAAACGTAGACTTAAACTCAACTTAACTAACTTACTTAACTTAACTAACTAACTTAAATTAAACTTAAACTTAACTGAAACTTAACTTAACTGAACTTAACTTAAACTTAACTACTAACTTAAATTAACTTAACTTAACTAACTGAACTGAAACTTATCTTAAATTAACTAACTTACTTAAGCTTAACTTAACTTAATTTAACTTAATTTAACTTGAATCTTAACTTAACTTAAACTTAACTTACACTTAACTGAAACTTAACATACATTTAACATATCTTAAACTTAACTTAAAATTACTTAACTAACTTACTTACCTTAACTGAAACTTAACATACATTTAACATTCTTAAACTTGACTTAAACTTAACTCAACTAACTTAACTTAAACTTAACTGAAACTTAACTTAACTAACTTAACTAAACTTGATATAATAACTTAACTTAAACTTACTTAACTATTTTAACATAATTTTAAACTTAACAAACCTAACTTAAACTTAACTTAATACTTAACTTAACTTAACTTAACTTAACTTACTTAAAACTTACTTACTTAATTTACTATATTAACTTAACTTACTACTTACTTAACTAGCTAACTTAACTTAACTAACAAAGTTTAAATAACGTAACTTAACTAACTTAAATTAACTAACTTAACTTACTAACTTAATTTAAACTAACTTAACGAACTTAACTTAAACTTAACTTAACTAACTGAACTGAACTTAACTTAACTTAACTAACTTAACTTAAGCTTAACTTAACTTAAACTTACTTAATTTAACTTGAACTTATCTTAACTTAATTAAACTTACTTACACTTAACTGAACTTAACATAAATTTAACATATCTTAAACTTAACTTAACTTAACTTACTAACTAACTACACTTAACTGAAACTAACATAAATTTACATATCTTAAACTTAACTTAAACTTAAATAAACTTAACTTAACGACTTACGTAAACTTAATTAACTACTTAACATAAACTTAACTAACTTAACTTATCTTAAACTTAACATAACTAACTTAACTTAAACTTACTTAACTATCTAACATAAACTTAACTTTACTAACTAAATTAAAATTAAATTATCTAACTTATCTTAAACTTAAACTGAACTAATTAAACTTAAACCTAAATAACTTAACTTAAACTTAACATAACTTAGCTATTTTCACATAATTTTAACTTAACAAACTAACTTAAACTTAATTTAATTAACTTAACTTATTAACTTACTTAACTTACTAAATTTAACTAACTTAACTAACTAACTTAACTTAACTAGCTTAACTAACTTAACTAACAAAGTTTAAATAACGTAACTTATAACTTAATTAACTAACTTAACTTTACTATCTTAATTAAACTTAACTTAAACTTAACTTAACGACTTAACTTAAACTTACTTAACTACTTAACTTAACCTAACTTACACTTAACTTAACTTAACATAATTAATTTAACTTAAACTTAACTTAACTAACTTAACTTAACTTAAATTTAACTTAAATATCTTAATATAAACTTAACTTAACTACTTAACTTAACTTAACTAATTTAAATTACTTAACTAACTTAACTAACTTAACTTGAACGTTTTGGATTGGTAAACGGCAGCATTCAGCAAGCCCACACTAAATTTCTATATTCCAATAACAGAATTAGGGATTTGTGTAAGATTGTTGTGTTGTTTTTGGCAGTGTGTTAAGTATGATAGATCTGTATAGTGTGTGTTTCTATTGTGTGTTGTAACTCTGTTCTTGCTGGTATGATTGCGCTGCATTCTTAGAATATGTGTTCTTCAGTTTCTTATATGTTTCGTCTGCAAAGTTGACATTTGGCTGCCTGTCCTGTGGGTGTCATGCTTGATTCTGAGCTGTACTGGAGGTGCTTGCTTTTTAATGAGGTGTTTGTAAATGGCGTTTGTCTTTTGATGTAATAAGTTGTCGTGTCCTTGGATGGCTTGAATGCAAGTTTTGTAGAATGTGGGACCAAAGTGATGAGGGGCGCGTTCTCGTGTATTTTTCAGGCAGGAAATGCAGGGAACAGAAGGATAACCATTCATGTCATTTGTGTAAATGGAAGGGCTGCTGTCCCCAGGATCCCCACCTCACTAGGTCTGATGCTCTAGGCTAGAGCTGCCTAGCTAGTGGAAACTAGCCCAGATTCAACAGCACACAGCCGTGCGCGGCACACAGCCGTGCGCGATTGCAATCTCGGCACTAAGGACATGGGGTGTTACCTTGGTCCGACCACGCATCTTCCACCCCTCTGATGTTGCGTTCAAACAATGACATAATGGGAGGTATCAGCACAGTACCCAAAGACTACTATGCCATGTAGCCGACATGACACAGTCTGTGCTGCTAGAGCAGGCAACACAGGAGCTGATCCTAGGATGACACGAGCAGTCACGTCTTAATCATTGGCAACAATCACAGTTCCTTCTCAAAATATATTTTTTTTTTTTAATTTTTTAAAAAATTCTTTATTTCATTTTCAAAATCAATACATCACAGTACATTACAAAATCATTCATTCAGTCATTCTAACAAAAATATTATATTGTTAAAGATGGACATTGGTTTCTGATTATATTTTCTGTAAAATAGATCAGGGCTAAAGGTTTGGAATCAGTAAAAGGCAGCATTTCTGCAGGTCCACACTAAATTTCTGTATTCGGATTTTAGAATTAGTGAGTTAGTGGAGCATTCTTGCGCTGTCTTTTTTTTTTTTTTTTTTTGCAGCGTGTTGAGCATGACAGATCTGTAGGTGTCTACCTTCTGTGTAGTGTGTGTTTCTAGTGTATGTTGTAACGCCGTTCTTGCTGGTATGATTGTGTTTCATTCGTAAAATATGTGTTCTTCTGTTTCTTGTATGTTTCGTCTGCAAATTGAACACTTGGCTAGGCTGTCTGTCCTGATATGTGAGCTTCTCTTTCTTTTGTGGGTGTCGTGCTGTAGTGTATATGAGTCTGTATGTGACTTCCCTTGCTTTGGGAGCGTTGTGTGGATTGTGGAGGTTTGAGAAGATTTGGAGATCACACATCTCCCTCGGCCAGTCACACACCATATCACAGAATTTACATCTCTACTGGATACTCTCGCTTCTGTGCGTCTGCTTACTCAGGCTAACTTTACATAATGCTTCAGAAATAGATTATAAGAATAAGACACCAATACTTCTAATAAGAGCATATGTCATCAACAGGTCTGAGGATTTACCAACGCTGGCGAGTAGTAGTTTACCCTCCACAGGAAATGTAGGGAACAGAAGTTAAGCGGATAACCATTCATGTCATTTGTGTAAATGGAAGGGCTGCTGTCCCCAGGATCCCCACCTCACTAGGACTGATGCTCTAGGTTCCTCGAGCTGCCTAGCTAGTGGAAACTAGCCCAGATTCAACAGCACACAGCCGTGCGCGATTGCAATCTCGGCACTAAGAACATCGGGTGTTACCCTAGTCCGACCACGCATCTTCCACCCCTCTGATGTTGCGTTCAAACAATGACATAATGGGAGGTATCAGCACAGTACCCAAAGACTACTATGCCATGTAGCCGACATGACACAGTCTGTGCTGCTAGAGCAGGCAACACAGGCGCTGAACCTAGGATGACACGAGCAGTCACGTCTTAATCATTGGCAACAATCAGACAGTTCCTTCTCAAAATATACACTAGTATTTCTGAGAAAGCGGCCACTAGAACGTCATAAAACTAATAAATAGTATATAAAGCACTTGCTAGCGTAATATTATAAGAGTACCTAAGTTTGCATATCACTTTAAAAAAACATTTTCTTAAAAGTACGTATGTTTAAATATTTTTAAAAATCTATATACAACGTATCAAAAAATGCACTAGGATTAAACATTATCAATCAAAGTTTATGCGCCTTTAATTTACGATGCAAATGGGAAATATTATTTTATATTAATTTTTTTAAAGTATTATTTTCCTTGTTTATTAAGGGAAGTCACTGCAAACATTTAATTTTTCGTAAAGTACAAGTTATTGTTCGTAGGGGTAATTCCTTTAACTTTTTAGACAGTTCATAACATTCAGTAATATATTAATCATTAGTCATGTTTAGCAATGCATATAGATTTAAATTAATGCGATAAATAAATGTACTTCGAAGTTTTGTGCAAATAATATGAAATTCATTTGTTTTTAGATGGTAGTAATTAAAAATTATCCAGTATGCGTAATATTCAATTAGAACTCCACGATTTTACTCACAATCGCATCCGGTGTAAACAATATATTAACCATTAGACGTGTTTAGCAATGCAAATAGATTTAATAAATTCAATAAATATATGTGCTTCTACGTTTTGTGCAAACTATAGGAAATTAATTTTTTTAAATGATAGCAATTTAAAATAATCCAGTATGCATACAATTCAACAATAAATCCACGATTGTTATGTTAATGGTACCTATGTAAAAATATTTTTTTTTTTATCTTATCCTCACAAAATGCAGAGTGGATAGTCAAAATCAAATAATATTTTCATGAACATGGAGACCATATTATTTCAGGTTCTCTAACAGAATTACTTAGAATATCTTCAAATAGTGATAAAAATGCATTTTATAAATAATATTTCCACTGCTACTTCAATTTTTATTTTGAAAATGAATTAATATTCATTCATTATTATTCATTGTCTATTTGTCATGAAGGACGAAGAGATAGAGGGAATCCAAAAGAAAAAATACCAGACAGCTTAAGATAATGGCTTGGCTGAAGGTCAACAACAGAAATGATAACTGTTGAGATCAAAAGTTGTGGAGAAGAATGATCACCTACACCAGCAGGCCTGATACTTGATGATGATGATTTCTCATGATTCTAACTTCAAAAAGAATTAAGTAAGTTTGCCACAGGTAAAAATTATATATATATTAATAAGATTACAATGTTATTCTAATACTACAAATAGTAATAAGAATTACCTTAATTGTTATATTAAAATTAAATAAATTAAATTAAATCAGTAATATTAATAGCTCTCTCACACACACTATTTACACTCCATTTTTTTTGCAGTCACAATTAATACAGTTCTGGACAAAAAATGGATTAGAAGCTGTATCTTATAGACATTCTTATTAAGTTATAGTTAGGGTATAAATAAAGGAGAAACTTTTCTTCAAAAATTAAGATAATTATTTTAGTACAAGACAATAAAACAGACTGCTCTCTTTGTTGAATAAAAACAGACAGTATGTAAATTTAATTATTAATTCTAAACTCTGTTATTTTTTTTTACAGTTTCTCACAATCATATTTATTTGAGAATCACACAGTGGATTGATTAAGGACTATGGTTGAATTTGAAAGAGAAAAAAATATATATAATTATGCCAATGTGCAGAGAAAAAGAGCTCTACAGATAATTTATCAAAATTGTTAAGTAGGTATTTTTTTTTAGTCTTTTGTAAAAAAAAAAAAAAAGTTTCCTGAAATTGCCAAAAAATGAAACACCGGCTTTGTTGAAGAGCGGCATAGTACTTTTAAAAATCTCTCTTCTGTAATGATTTCACTCATCATTAATGCTCTTTTAATTTCTAGAAATCATATAAGGGAATTCAAAATTGGTTGATGAGATGTAAAAGCTACCATGATTTCTCACAACTTTATGCTATATTTCACTCTAAAGAGTGTCAGATTAGTGATTCTATTAATTTTGTTATTTTACACATTAATTTATTACAAATATTAGTAATATACATGTGTGTATGTCTCTCTGTCTGTCTCTCTGTCTCTGAAAGCATTTCCCAACAAACTTTGTGTAATGTTGCTATTGCTGTCTTGCAGGTTTTGCCCACTTCTTAGCCAGGGATGATCCCTTTAGCCTTAGACCACATCTTTCATGTTATATTAGACCATGATTGCAATCCAAAATTAAAAGTGTAAGTCACTTTTGCTTCATAAATTGAACATAACAACAATGTAGTCATGTGGGATTTCGAGCTGTTTGTTGCCAGTACATACTCTAATTATTCTTTGATCTTTGCCTTCAATGTTTATGCCGTCTAAAATTTTTATTATTTCTTGTACTTTACTTTATCAAATGCTCTGGTATAATCTATGAAACATATATATATATAGATCTTTTTAGATAGTTTTAAAAAGTATTATTTTCTTTGGTTTGATTTGCATTCACATGGAGCATAAAATAAATAAATATTCAGTTAATAAATAATATTCTATACAACAAATAAATATTCAGTAAATATTCAAATATTCAGTTTAACTGTTTAAAACTTGTTTTCTTTGCAATTTTAATTGTTATTATTATGTCATGTCATCAAGCAATTAAAAATTCTTCCCTCGACAAGCTTGCGAGAACTGAGACTGAGTGATTGCAAAAGTGTAGCTGATCTAGGCATGCAAGAGTGGCCAAATTATGTAAGACTCTACGTTACCTCATTGTGGCAAATGTAAAAGGTAATGGAGGATTTTACATTGTAATGTCTCTTTATTTTTAAAAGTTTTGGGAAAAGTATGTTAGTACTCATATATTTCCATGACTGTCTTACTTCTAATGCCCTGCAGTGCTATCAGATGGCACACAGGGTTTTCGGTGTACTTTGTCCTATGTCCTTATTCAAGCCGAGCTTCTAAATCTTCGCTAAAATTCTACCTTACGCAACTTTAAAGAAAAAGTATAAACCCAAGGTAGGATAGCAATTATTGAAAAGACACCGCCTTGAAGAAACCACTAGTCCTGAACTTGATGTGAGTAAGTACCATCTTGTACCAGCTCACCAACCACCTGCATTTACAAGTTTAACAGCCAAATATTTGTAATAGAAAATATTGGTCTACGTATAATGTGTATCATGCTATATTTATCACCGCAAACACTTGTACTCAGATTTTTAAATTTAAAATGATTTATTACATTAACTCTTTCCGTACGTTTCACCGCACTGTGCGGCAATGCGATTCCGGCAATGTACATTTCGCCACACAGTGCGCAACGCTCAATTTGATTAGTGTGAATGCCATCACATCATTTTATTCTTTTTACATGTCTTATATCATCCGGATATTGTTGAAATCTTATATCTTGTTCAATTATCTAAACATTCATATATAATATGTTAAATGTTATATAAATATATAGATTGATTCTTAAAACCATGAACAATTTTGTCTCTGAAATCTCTTCTGTTGTGTCGATAAAAAACTTTAGTACGAAAATAGTTAACCAAAAAAGTACAGTATAGACATATTTTTTTTCTGCGTTCACAGCTTTCACCTAAGGCAAAGTCCCTATAGCCTAGGAACTGAATTTTGCATGTTGATTCATTTTACCCTGGCAGCCATGTGCACAGGGCCCATCGCCACCCAGCAGATACCTCCATCTTCAGAGATACTCATATTTTTTCTGTTGTGTTATTGACGTGTCAAGCTGGGGCTCACTGCTGAGACCAGGGGTGGTTGCCACAGAGAGAAATCACAAATAAAAATCCTAACTTGTACAGTCAGATTTGAACTAACAACCTCTCCTTTGTGTCAAGACTGCCATAACTTAAGATTGAAAACTTCCTCTTCAAGCAAATTCCACAGAGCATTGTGAATTGTTTTAGGCTCAAAACTTTCCACTTTGAGAATTCCAATCACAGCTTATAGCTTCTAACACGTATTCAGTGCATCCACCATTTTGATAACTAATACAAGGAAGCATGTGACACTAGACCGTGGAATCTTTTTTTGGAAGAGTAAAAAATTTTTTTTCTTTACATGGGAAACAATACATTTTATAAAAATTTTGCAATGAAGATACAGAATTTCACAGCTTATCAGTTTAAAATTGTTTCTTTAGAGAGCTAAGTATAATGACATTTTCATTTATGTCATTCATTAAATGCTGTCTCCAAAACCAAAGTTAGCTACCATGGAGCACCTTTCTGCTCTGTCTCTTGCTTTGATGTTGTAGGGATCGAACCCTACCTCTTGTCCTTTGTAGTCCAGTTCACTAACCACTGAGCTATCGCGGCTGCCGAATTCTTTGGTGAGGCTATGAATATTGTTTTTAATAGCCCATCTGGTATATTTCACCTGTTATAGATTTGCATTCACATGGAGCATAAAATAAATAAATATTCAGTTAATAAATAATATTCTATACAATAAATAAATATTCAGTAAATATTCAGTTTAACTGTTTAAAACTTGTTTTCTTTGTACTTTGTGGCTACCATGGAGCATCTTTCTGCTCTGTCTCTTGCTTTGATGATAAAGATTATCATAGGCTGATGTGAACATCTTTTTATGATACTTGTCCATATTAGTCTTGGTCTACCTCTCCATCTTTTACCTTGCATTTTCCCTTCCAAGATTACTTTTAGTAGACCATTGTGTCTTTTAACATGCCTCAAAAAATCTCATTTGTCATGTTTGAATTGTGTTTAGTAGTTCTCTTTTAATTTTTAGTTGTTTTAAAACTTCTTCGTTTGTTTTTCAATCCAAATTATTAAACAGTTATCACACTATTGTCCAACAAGGAAATAACGCTAGAGGCAAAATGAGCACTATACAATACAATATTCATCCCAACGTTGTGCTACCAATGCCAGACCTGGACCCTAGATGCAAGAACAATAAGAAAATTACCTCTACTAAGATGAAATGTGTCAGACGAATGACAGGAAACAGTCTGAGAGATAAGATCAGAAATGAAGAACTAAGGAGAAAGCTAGGAATAGCCCTTGCCATAGAATATATAAAGAAACAACAGATACAATTTTTTTGGCCGCATGACAAAGCAGAAAAATCAAAACACAACACAGTGAGCCTTCTACAAATGTGAGAATACCAGACCCAAGGGTCGACCACGAAAAAGATTGATGGATGGAATATTAGAAGCACTAGGAAACATTACAGCAGCCGAGGCGAACAGAAGAGCAAAAGCCACAAATTATATCTCCCCTCGATGCTTAAAGGCAAATGAGGAAGGAAGAAGTAGAAGAATCGTTTGTTTTCTTTTATTTCCTTTCAATTCTTCCTATTCTATAAATCCACACTGAAAAGCTTACATTTTCTGTTCTGCTTTCTTGTCTAATGTCCATCTTTCAGCACCATACATGAATGTTGAGAAGATATAACATTTTGCTATTCTTAGTTTTAGCCCTGATTTATTTGTTTTGATGTTAGTATATTTTTTATGACATTAAATTACTTGTTGCCATTTTCTATTTTTTTTTCTCCAGTTTTCCATTTTCCATCACTGGTTATAGTATGTTCAAAGTAGTTGTAGCTTTGAACTGTCTTCAGGTGTATTTCTTGAAATTTGATATCCACTTGTAGGTTTTGAGTACTTTCTTTGTTTATGGTCATAGTTTTAGTCTTTTTGATATTCATATCTAATCCATATTTTTTGCTTATCATGTTTATTTCATTTAGTTATTATGTAGATCTTCAGGATTTTCTGCTAGTAATACAGAATCATCAGCATATCTTATGTTACTGACTATCATTCCATTATTGTTTATGCCTGGCATCTTTGTGATGTTTTTAAAGATTTTCTCATTGATTAGCTTAAACAAGCTTGGTGATAGAATTTGTGTCACTGTTAAAATATTTACATATTATTATATGGCCGGCTTCAAAAATGTATTTACACATCTACCATTTTATGTGAAAAGGTAGTGCAGCATTGCTTGATTTTGGTCACGACATTTATAAAAGTCCTGTTGGTCATAAAAATATATGATCACTAACATCATTATTCCTCCATATATTAAAAGGGATGATATTTAATTTGTACATGTTTACTAGTGTTATGTTTATGTACAATGTTTCAACATTTAAAGAAAAATATTATAATTGTTGACAGATATTTATATGGACTATTTACAAACATTTACATATATAATTGCTCACAAAGGCCTGTTTATAAACTTTTTACAAATTGTTTCATGTTTACCAAGGTGTCAGACCAAGGGGTCATTCACATTACTAAGAACTACAAGCTATGCTACTTCAACGCTCGGGGCTGTGAGGCTATCTCAGACATTGGCTTAGATTTTCTGGCACAAAACTGCTCAAGGCTTTGCTCGTTGGACATAAGCAAATGTGACATAACAGATGATAGACTGTATGCCTTATCTATGCACTGTCCAAATCTACATAAACTTGAGATGAAGTCATGTGATGTAACAACAGACAAAGGAATAGTGATGATTGCTTATAGGTACTCTTCATTTCAGCAGTTGCATGTCCAGGATTGTTGTTTGTCCCCTGATGCATATCCTATGGTTAGAAAGTACTGCAAGAGAGCCATTACAGAACACAAAAATCCAACAATTCTTAAAGCAGTTTTTATATTAATTTTGTTCTTTTGAGTTGTATCCAACTTTTGTAATAGATGAGGATGTTCTAAAAGAGTAACGAGTGTATTCTAAAAGACTAAAGGGATATTCTGAAAGAGTAATGGGAATATTCTGAAAGAGTAATCTGGATATTCTAAAAGAGTAATGTGGATGTTCTAAAATAATATGAAGGGTATTCTAAGAGTAATGGGAATGTTATAAAAGAGTAATGGGGATATTCTAAAAGAGTAATTAGGATGTTCTGATGTTCTAATAGAGAAATTAGCATGTTCTAAAAGAGTAATTAGGATGTTCTAAAAGAGGCCAAATCAAAAATGAAAGCTAATTTCCAACATCAGGAGACATTCATCACTTGGGGTCATGTCAGGAGAAGGGAACAACTGTGATCTTTTGTGACAACTGGGATATTTTGTGACAGCTGGGATGTTTTGTTGCAGCTGGGATATTTTGTGACAGCTGGGATGTTTTGTGACAGCTGGGATTTTTGTTGCAGCTGGATATTTTGTGACAGCTGGGATGTTTTGTGACAGCTGGGATATTTTGTGACAGCTGGGATGTTTTGTTGCAGCTGGGATGTTTTGTGACAGCTGGTATGTTTTGTTGCAGCTGGGATGTTTTGTGACAGCTGGTATATATTGTGACAGCTGGGATGTTTTGTTGCAGCTGGGATATTTTGTGACAGCTGGGATATTTTGTGACAACTGGGATATTTTGTGGCAGCTGGATATTTTTTTACTGCTGGGATATTTTCTTACTTTTGTGACATTTTGTGACAACTGAAATATTTTGTGACAGCTGGAATAATTTCTTACCACTGTGATACTTTGCATGTGGGATATTGTCACCTAAAATATTGTGTTACATCTTTGATATTTTTTGACAACTGATATATTTTGTGACAATTCAGATATTTTATGTCAGCTAGGATATTTTGTGACAGCTGGGATATTTTGTGATAACTAAGGTATTTTGTGACAGCTGGAAGACTTTGTGATAGCTGGAATATTTTGTGACAAATTCTATATTTTGTGACTGCTGGGATATTTTGTGTAGGAAAAAAAGAAAAAGTAAAGTATCCCCATCACACCAAGTGGCATATAGGTAATATGGTGTTAGTGACCATAAATTTTACACACCTTGGCACATGATTTTTGGGTAATGAGGTCAGTATTATGCCCGTGCCACTTTACTTTCCCAGAAAAAAATCTGGTACCCATTTAAGGCTGGATGAACCGGAAGCCGTTGATTGGGATCGAACCCTACCTCTTGTCCTTTGTAGTCCAGTTCACTAACCACTGAGCTGTCTTAGCTCCCCAGCAAGCATGGTACTTGGTATTAATAATGATGACAACTTTGCAGTAATAATCAACAACACAAAAATGTTGTGGCCACAAACTATATCTTTCCTCATTGGTTAAATCAAATGAGAGAGGAAAGAACTACTACTCTGCAACCCTGTGCCTCAACTCTGTTTTGTTCTGTTTCTCTTCACCTGTATTTTACAGTTTTGATGGTAAAGAGTGTTCTTGACACAGGTCTGTAGTTTCCTTCATTTATAATAAGTAGTACATTTCTTCTGCCTCTTCTTTCCTTCCTTATTTACTTTTCACATCTAGGTGAGAAATAGTTTACAGAGTTTTGCTCTTTGATTTCCTCTTCTGCTTTCACATTTCTTTTTAGTATTCTGTCTATCCAACATATTTGAGTGGTATCCTCTTGGTTTTTTTTTGTTTTATAGCATTTGTTAATAGCTGTATCGATTGTGTTTGGTTGTTTCTGTCTTGATTCATGGCCTATTGAATTCATTGTTTAATATATATTCTTCTTTGGAGGTGTTCCCCAAACCTAGTTCTTAGTTCTTTACTTCTGATTTTGTCTGTCAAGCTGGCTCCCATGATTTATCTGACACATTTCTCTTCAGTGGCATTTAACTTATTATTCTTATTCTACCTTTCAGCTCCCTGTGGAGCATAGGTCTTCAACAAACACTTTCCAAGACATTCTGTTTCTTACCATTCTTTTAAGATCATTCCAAGTCTTCCCCAACATCTTCATCTCAGCTTCTATCTATCTTCTCCAAGAATTCCTTAGTCTTCCTCTTTGTCTTTTTCCCTGGGGATTCCAAAAAGGGCCTGTTGTGTAATATTCTCAGCTGGCTTCCACAGTGTGTGTCCTATCCAACACCATCATCTTCGCTATATCTCTTTATACATAGGTATTTTACTGGTACATTTTCATAATTCTATGTTAGTGATTTTGTCCTACCATTTCCATTCTTTTATTCTGCACAAGCATCCATTAATGAAAGTCTGTATCTTCATGATTGAAATGTTTGTGTTTTCCATGTTTCACAGTCTTATATTAAAACTAACTTAATATTGGAGTTGAACATTTTTATTTTAGTGTTTAACCTAATTTCTTTGGACTTCCATATGTTTCCCAGTGGAAGAAATGCTCCTCTTGCTTTTGATATCCTTATTTTGGTATCATTTTCTGTTCCTCCCTCTTTGTCTATATTACTGCCAAGATATATGTAAGATTGTATGTTTAGTAGTGGTAATTCTCCTAATTTTATTTGGTTATTGTCAACTGCATTAATTCTCATAATTTTGTTCTTATCTCTATTTTCATTCCTATCTGTTGTGATCTCTCATCAAGTATGCTCATTTTATCTTGCACCTGTTGATGGTTGTGCGACAGGAGAGCTATGTCATCAGCAAAGTCAAATTCATCAAGTAGCTTTGTCAGTGACCACTGGATTCCATTTCTGTTGTTTTGAGTTATTTTTATAATCCAATCTATGGCCAGTAGAAAGAGAAATGGAGATAAAAGGCATCCCTACCTTACTCCTGTTTTTATTTCAAATTCTTTTGTAAGCTGCCCTTCATGCACCACACTACATTTCATTTCTTCATACATTGTTGTTATCAGATTAATCAATTTTGTGGGGATTCCGTATTGACTCAACAACTTCCAAAGCATTCCTCTGTCTAAACTATCAAATGCCTTTTCGTAATCTATGAATCCAATATAAAGTGGGGACTGTAGTTCTAAACTTTGTTCAACTATTATACGTAGAGTAGTTATTTGATCAGCACATGATCTGTTCTTCCTAAATTGTTCATCTCTCAAATGTTTCTCTATGGCCTCTTTTAGTCTCTCCAGAATGATTCTGCTTAATATTTTTTCCTGGCACCGATAGTAGCATAATTCCCCTATAATTTGTGCACTCATGTAAACTTCCTTTCTTTGGTTGTTTGATCATATAACCTTCTTTCCAGTCTTTAGGTATTTCTTCCCTCTCCCAAATTTTATCTAATAGATTATGTAACATCTTGGTAGAGGTGTTAATATCTGCTTTGATGGCTTCCAAAGGAATTTCACCTGGTCCTGTGACTTAACCATTTTTTAATAGCTTGATGGCTTTCATTATTTCTTCCTTGCTGTATATTTGATTTTGTTCAATTCTTTTTTCATGCCTTGACATGGGCAATCAATGAGGCCCACAATTCTTGTTCATGAATTTTATTGTTGAATAGCTTCCTTCATGCTATTATGATGTCAGATTATATATGATTTTATTTATTTGTCAATCTATTCAATTTTTTGCAAAGAATTTTGTAAAAGGTTATCAAAACTTTTAGACATATTTAATTTTGAAAGTAAACAAAATCCGTGTATTTTTATCAAGTGCAAATATATAATTTAACAAAAGCAATTATTTGTTACTGACATCTGACAACCAGTTAGCACTCTTGTTAGATGTGATGTTCTGTATTGTTACTAATGCTCTAAGAAATAAAGAATCTGTTTCATTAATTTGTATTAACTATTGTTAATTTATTTCTTTTACACAAGAGCATATATACAGGTACAAAGTAGGCCTGCTTGTTAAAGGTGAAATTGGCTCTTTTTACACAAAGAGCCCAGGGTTTGAGATTGGGTTCATCAGTTATCTCAGCTGAATAAAATAGATATATGACCTGTAGTGAGGGAAGTAATGGCATAAAGAAGATATACAATGTGACCAAGAGAGTGATGCCCCTTTACTCCACTCCTCAATGTTGGTAATGCTTGTAATCATGTGATGACTAAAAGAGTATGCCTCTTCTACATCCACCCCTAAAAGAAAGTTAAGTGAGTGTGGTTGTGTTGTGTTCTGGTTTGGAGTAAAATTCTGATATTTCCACTTTTGGCCCAACACTTCAACGCTTCATTTTTCAGTACTGGATTGTCTTCCCAAACCATTTGTCCAGATTAGACTAGTTACTGGGTAAAGGCACCAAGATGCATATAAAATTTGCAGCTACTGTAAAGCTGGTTATAATAATGAAATTTAAAAAAAAGGAAATAGTGATATGGTAATAGCTTTACGTAGGTGAGAAACAAAACAAAAGTGGTATGGTAATAGCTTTACGTAGGTGAAAAACAAAACAAAAGTGGTATGGTAATAGCTTTACGTAGGTGAGAAACAAAACAAAAGTGGTATGGTAATAGCTTTACGTAGGTGAGAAACAAAACAAAAGTGGTATGGTAATAGCTTTGCGTAGGTGAGAAACAAAACAAAAGTAGAACATTTCAGCCAAGAAGGCCTTCAACTGGAACAATAAAGCTTTTAGTAAAGGTTGGCATAACCTTACACAAAAATACATTTTCTTA
This sequence comes from Megaustenia siamemsis, assembly GCA_032433765.1. Lineage (NCBI taxonomy): Eukaryota > Metazoa > Mollusca > Gastropoda > Stylommatophora > Ariophantidae > Megaustenia > Megaustenia siamemsis. Next base: position 38,508 of record JAVIAB010000024.1, read on the forward strand.
AAATAAAAGATTACTTACTGACTTATGCACATGCACCACCAAGAATTGTGAGGAGCTGCAATATTTGTGTCCTGAGTCTAAGTGTATTGTATTTGACAGTTATTAACCTTTACTGCTGCTAGGTTTTCTGTGACAAAGTCTATCTGTATGACTTTTGGTCTTCCTTGAGCCTTGAAACCAGTCTTTCAACTCTTGCAGGTACACAGCATGTTACTGGTTCAGTGGTTTAATGCATATAATCCACAATTTGTTTGTGTCTCTATGCATTTAGTACTAGTTGTGATTTCAAAAGTTCACCTGAATTTCACAATTTCTTATTCTGTATTTTACAGTAACCAGTAATGGTTGTGACATTTCACATGTTGTGATCTTTCTCTCTAATATGCCTACCTTAAATGTAGGACTATGTTTGACATAGTTGAATTAATAGAGTACTTGCAACTAAACTCGTGCTAAGTCAAATGTGAGACATTTATTACAGCGTTTGAAAAGCTAAATTTTATGGAGGAAAACTTGATACATTTAAAACAGTATTAATAACTTAAACTTTAACCATTGAAAATGTAAAACAGTCATAGAGTACATCAAACTAAACTTTAATCTTTGGAAATGTAAGATCATTAATACAGTACTTCAAACTAAATTTTAATCATAAATTTAAGACAGTTAATACAGTACCTCAAACTAAATTTTAATCATAAATTTAAGACAGTTAATACAGTACCTCAAACTAAATTTTAATCATAAATTTAAGACAGTTAATACAGTACCTCAAACTAAATTTTAATAATAAATTTAAGACAGTTAATACAGTACCTCAAACTAAATTTTAATCATAAATTTAAGACAGTTAATACAGTACCTCAAACTAAATTTTAATCATAAATTTAAGACAGTTAATACATTACCTCAAACTAAATTTTAATCATAAATTTAAGACAGTTAATACAGTAGCTCAAACTAAATTTTAATCATAAATTTAAGACAGTTAATACAGTACCTCAAACTAAATTTTAATCATAAATTTAAGACAGTTAATACAGTACCTCAAACTAAATTTTAATCATAAATTTAAGACAGTTAATACAGTACCTCAAACTAAATTTTAATCATAAATTTAAGACAGTTAATACAGTACTTCAAACTAAACTTTAATCGTTGTAAATTTAAGTCCGTTAATACAGTGCTTGCAACTAAAACTTTGACAAAGGGGAATTCATGTTAGTTAAAACACAATCCATATCAAACGTCAGCAAAGATCTTTATGATACTTTCTCTTGTACAGTTCACCCAGAGGCAGGACTTATTGAATGATTTTAGATTGATGAAGGGGTTGAAGCAAGAGTGTACTTCATCTCCCTTGTTTTATGGAACTACCATCGACTTCATACAGCAGTGATGCTTTACAGGTTCCAAAGGCATTGAATAGTTACTTGAGTCTCGTATAGAGGATCTTGACTTTGTAGACACAATAATTCTTATCTGTAGTTATGTGAAAACAGTGTAAGAAAAAACAAATGTCATATCATCAATTGGTAGCAGAATATTTACTGCTGCTTCACTCCCAAGTTCGAGACCTGATTATCTACACTGATGGCTTGGTCACAAGAGATGTTCGGAGTGATTGGTATTTTGTTGTGTAATCTAATGGAAAGGTGATAGATAAAGGTGCATAAGCCCACAAGATCTCCAGCAAATTTATGGAAATAAAAAAAATATATATGAATATATGTATCACATAATGATGGCTTTAAAAGAACACCTTTCACAGGATGGCTACACGAAAGCTGAGGATAACCCATAGATCAAAAGAATGGTGGAACACGGCGTCATGAAGGACGAAAGCAGGAAGGAACCCAACACGGTCAATCAATACAGGACATGAACCTTCAGTGGATGAATGGTTCTATGGTTGCTGGAACGGGCGGCCGAGCAGATATGGGAATGCCCTGACTTCGGTGACGTCAGTTCGCACTAAAGACTAACATAATATGACTTTGGATCAACCACGAAAATTAAATAAATCCACATAAAAATGAACCTAGAAGAAATAGCATTTGATGAAATAAATCACTAGGTATAACTCAGAAACTGCATAGATTAAGAAGAAGACACAAATACATGCATTAGAACCGGAAGAGTAAAGGCAGCAATAACATTCGAAAACTAGGGAAAATATAGAAATCAAAATTACTCAGCACGAAAACAAAGCTTAGAATTTTCAAAACAAATGTAGTCTTCACTCTTAACTTATGTATACGAGAGCTAATAAAAACGAAAGTATTAAGAAATATAAAAGAAAGATAATTCTCAAAACCTCGCATAAGGATAAAACGTCTGGAACAGACTCACTGCGGAGTTCTATAAACATTTTTTCCCCTTTGTAGGAACTTGTAGAATTGCTGAAGGTTTTTACGGATTCCTTCCTTCCACAAAGGGCATCTACCTCCGAGGATCAGCGTGTCATACATCTCCTTACTCCTGAAAAACAATATAGAGAAGATACAAGTAACAAACTACAGACCGATATCGCTGCTCAACGTAGACTATAAAATACTTTCAAAGTCCCTGACGAATAAGCTAAAGCCGTTCATGATCTCACTCGTCCCCGAAGACCAGCAATGCAGCATCCAATGCTGAACTAAAAACAACCACAACCACTTCATACGATACATCATCACCTACACACATACAAGAAACATATCTTCATCGATTCTGTCCTTCGACCAGGAAAAGGCTTTTGACAGGGCATCGTACACTCCTGCCTACAGAAAACGCTGCGCAAGTGCAATATGGGAGACAACTTTCGACGATGCATCAACATCCTGTACTCCAGACCTGAGTGCATTGCCCTTGTAAATCGCACATTCATGGATTCCTTCACACTAACCAGGTCCGTCAAACAAGGATGCCCTTGACTCCGCTGCTCTACCTCATAGTCTTAGAGCCGCTAATCGAGAAGAAAAGACAGCCCCATCAGCTGTAAATTTATATCAGGAGGACAACAAAAGCTCAGGCATACGCCGACGACACCATCTTATTCCCCACCAGCGACCGCTCAATAACCAAGTTAGATTTGTGTATATATCCGTGTGTATATATATATATATATATATATATATATATATATTTGTGTTGTTGTTTGTTGTTTCAACTGAAGGCCTACTTGGACGAAACGTCGACTTTTCGTTTCGTTAATTACCACGTAAAGCTGTTACCATACCACACTTTTTTCTTATTCTGTTTTTTTTTTAAATTGTCCAAATTCTGTGAATGTATTGAGGATGCTGACTATTGATCTAGTGTTTGATGGAATGTTAGAGAGAGAGAGAGATAGAGAGAGAGATAGAGAGAGAGAGAGCGGTATCAATAACCCAATGAAATACTGTGCAGTTAAAATTTCAAAATTCTAGTAGATAAAGGAAGAGGATTTGGAGATAGACATAAATCATGTCACTGGAAGAGGGGGAGTGGCAGTTTAAAATTCAACATTGAGAGATAGATAGAGAGAGAGAGAGAGCGAAAATAGACATGCAGTTATATATATTAAATATTAAGATGTATATAGAAGAAAGAGAATGAGAGAGAAGCAGTTAAATTTCTATCAGTAATAGACAGAGATTAAAATGTATGAGTTAAGAGAGTTGAGAGAGTTTATATTTATAGCTTCAAAAGTTAGCCTTTTGAAAATCCTAGAATGACCAGAGAGACAATACTAGCATGAAGGAAAAAGTAGTTTAAAATCCTAGTATGAAAAGAAATACATTTAAAAATACTACCATTAAGAAAGAAGCAGATAATAAAGTTAATATGAAAATGAAAGCAGCTTAAAATCCTGTTCACATTCACACATGAATTTCATGTGGGTGTTCCCTCTCTCTTCTACCTTACGCGTGACCATAGAACCGTTCCTTGAGAGTATCAGACGAGACAGTTCAATAAAGGGCACATTCATGTCAGGGAAAGGAGAGCAAAAATTGTTAGCGTATGCTGACGTCACTGTCTTCTTTCCATCAAACACTAGATCAATAGTCAGCATCCTCAATACATTCACAGAATTTGGACAATTTAAAAAAAAACAGAATAAGAAAAAAAGGTATGGTAACAGCTTTACGTGGTAATTAACGAAACGAAAAGTCGACGTTTCGTCCAAGTAGGCCTTCAGTTGAAACAACAAACAACAACACAAATATATATATATATATATATATATATATATATATATATATATATATATATATATATATACACGGATATATACACAAATCTAACTTGGTTATTGAGCGGTCGCTGGTGGGGAATAAGATGGTGTCGTCGGCGTATGCCTGAGCTTTTGTTGTCCTCCTGATATAAATTTACAGCTGATGGGGCTGTCTTTTCTTCTCGATTAGCGGCTCTAAGACTATGAGGTAGAGCAGCGGAGTCAAGGGCATCCTTGTTTGACGGACCTGGTTAGTGTGAAGGAATCCATGAATGTGCGATTTACAAGGGCAATGCACTCAGGTCTGGAGTACAGGATGTTGATGCATCGTCGAAAGTTGTCTCCCATATTGCACTTGCGCAGCGTTTTCTGTAGGCAGGAGTGTACGATGCCCTGTCAAAAGCCTTTTCCTGGTCGAAGGACAGAATCGATGAAGATATGTTTCTTGTATGTGTGTAGGTGATGATGTATCGTATGAAGTGGTTGTGGTTGTTTTTAGTTCAGCATTGGATGCTGCATTGCTGGTCTTCGGGGACGAGTGAGATCATGAACGGCTTTAGCTTATTCGTCAGGGACTTTGAAAGTATTTTATAGTCTACGTTGAGCAGCGATATCGGTCTGTAGTTTGTTACTTGTATCTTCTCTATATTGTTTTTCAGGAGTAAGGAGATGTATGACACGCTGATCCTCGGAGGTAGATGCCCTTTGTGGAAGGAAGGAATCCGTAAAAACCTTCAGCAATTCTACAAGTTCCTACAAAGGGGAAAAAATGTTTATAGAACTCCGCAGTGAGTCTGTTCCAGACGTTTTATCCTTATGCGAGGTTTTGAGAATTATCTTTCTTTTATATTTCTTAATACTTTCGTTTTTATTAGCTCTCGTATACATAAGTTAAGAGTGAAGACTACATTTGTTTTGAAAATTCTAAGCTTTGTTTTCGTGCTGAGTAATTTTGATTTCTATATTTTCCCTAGTTTTCGAATGTTATTGCTGCCTTTACTCTTCCGGTTCTAATGCATGTATTTGTGTCTTCTTCTTAATCTATGCAGTTTCTGAGTTATACCTAGTGATTTATTTCATCAAATGCTATTTCTTCTAGGTTCATTTTTATGTGGATTTATTTAATTTTCGTGGTTGATCCAAAGTCATATTATGTTAGTCTTTAGTGCGAACTGACGTCACCGAAGTCAGGGCATTCCCATATCTGCTCGGCCGCCCGTTCCAGCAACCATAGAACCATTCATCCACTGAAGGTTCATGTCCTGTATTGATTGACCGTGTTGGGTTCCTTCCTGCTTTCGTCCTTCATGACGCCGTGTTCCACCATTCTTTTGATCTATGGGTTATCCTCAGCTTTCGTGTAGCCATCCTGTGAAAGGTGTTCTTTTAAAGCCATCATTATGTGATACATATATTCATATATATTTTTTTTATTTCCATAAATTTGCTGGAGATCTTGTGGGCTTATGCACCTTTATCTATCACCTTTCCATTAGATTACACAACAAAATACCAATCACTCCGAACATCTCTTGTGACCAAGCCATCAGTGTAGATAATCAGGTCTCGAACTTGGGAGTGAAGCAGCAGTAAATATTCTGCTACCAATTGATGATATGACATTTGTTTTTTTCTTACACTGTTTTCACATAACTACAGATAAGAATTATTGTGTCTACAAAGTCAAGATCCTCTATACGAGACTCAAGTAACTATTCAATGCCTTTGGAACCTGTAAAGCATCACTGCTGTATGAAGTCGATGGTAGTTCCATAAAACAAGGGAGATGAAGTACACTCTTGCTTCAACCCCTTCATCAATCTAAAATCATTCAATAAGTCCTGCCTCTGGGTGAACTGTACAAGAGAAAGTATCATAAAGATCTTTGCTGACGTTTGATATGGATTGTGTTTTAACTAACATGAATTCCCCTTTGTCAAAGTTTTAGTTGCAAGCACTGTATTAACGGACTTAAATTTACAACGATTAAAGTTTAGTTTGAAGTACTGTATTAACTGTCTTAAATTTATGATTAAAATTTAGTTTGAGGTACTGTATTAACTGTCTTAAATTTATGATTAAAATTTAGTTTGAGGTACTGTATTAACTGTCTTAAATTTATGATTAAAATTTAGTTTGAGGTACTGTATTAACTGTCTTAAATTTATGATTAAAATTTAGTTTGAGCTACTGTATTAACTGTCTTAAATTTATGATTAAAATTTAGTTTGAGGTAATGTATTAACTGTCTTAAATTTATGATTAAAATTTAGTTTGAGGTACTGTATTAACTGTCTTAAATTTATGATTAAAATTTAGTTTGAGGTACTGTATTAACTGTCTTAAATTTATTATTAAAATTTAGTTTGAGGTACTGTATTAACTGTCTTAAATTTATGATTAAAATTTAGTTTGAGGTACTGTATTAACTGTCTTAAATTTATGATTAAAATTTAGTTTGAGGTACTGTATTAACTGTCTTAAATTTATGATTAAAATTTAGTTTGAAGTACTGTATTAATGATCTTACATTTCCAAAGATTAAAGTTTAGTTTGATGTACTCTATGACTGTTTTACATTTTCAATGGTTAAAGTTTAAGTTATTAATACTGTTTTAAATGTATCAAGTTTTCCTCCATTAAAATTTAGCTTTTCAAACGCTGTAATAAATGTCTCACATTTGACTTAGCACGAGTTTAGTTGCAAGTACTCTATTAATTCAACTATGTCAAACATAGTCCTACATTTAAGGTAGGCATATTAGAGAGAAAGATCACAACATGTGAAATGTCACAACCATTACTGGTTACTGTAAAATACAGAATAAGAAATTGTGAAATTCAGGTGAACTTTTGAAATCACAACTAGTACTAAATGCATAGAGACACAAACAAATTGTGGATTATATGCATTAAACCACTGAACCAGTAACATGCTGTGTACCTGCAAGAGTTGAAAGACTGGTTTCAAGGCTCAAGGAAGACCAAAAGTCATACAGATAGACTTTGTCACAGAAAACCTAGCAGCAGTAAAGGTTAATAACTGTCAAATACAATACACTTAGACTCAGGACACAAATATTGCAGCTCCTCACAATTCTTGGTGGTGCATGTGCATAAGTCAGTAAGTAATCTTTTATTTTAAGAAAATGTATTTTTGTGTAAGGTTATGCCAACCTTTACTAAAAGCTTTATTGTTCCAGTTGAAGGCCTTCTTGGCTGAAATGTTCTACTTTTGTTTTGTTTCTCACCTACGCAAAGCTATTACCATACCACTTTTGTTTTGTTTCTCACCTACGTAAAGCATTACCACTTTTGTTTTGTTTCTCACCTACGTAAAGCTATTACCATACCACTTTTGTTTTGTTTACTCACCTACGTAAGCTATTACCATACCACTTTTGTTTTGTTTCTCACCTACGTAAAGCTATTACCATACCACTTTTGTTTTGTTTCTCACCTACGTAAAGCTATTACCATATCACTTTTGTTTTGTTTCTCACCTACGTAAAGCTATTACCATACCACTTTTGTTTTGTTTCTCACCTACGTAAAGCTATTACCATACCACTTTTGTTTTGTTTCTCACCTACGTAAACTATTACCATATCACTATTTCCTTTTTTAAATTTTCATTATTATAACCAGCTTTACAGTAGCTGCAAATTTTATATGCATCTTGGTGCCTTTACCCAGTAACTAGTCTAATCTGGACAAATGGTTTGGGAAGACAATCCAGTACTGAAAAATGAAGCGTTGAAGTGTTGGGCCAAAAGTGGAAATATCAGAATTTTACTCCAAACCAGAACACAACACAACCACACTCACTTAACTTTCTTTTAGGGGTGGATGTAGAAGAGGCATACTCTTTTAGTCATCACATGATTACAAGCATTACCAACATTGAGGAGTGGAGTAAAGGGGCATCACTCTCTTGGTCACATTGTATATCTTCTTTATGCCATTACTTCCCTCACTACAGGTCATATATCTATTTTATTCAGCTGAGATAACTGATGAACCCAATCTCAAACCCTGGGCTCTTTGTGTAAAAAGAGCCAATTTCACCTTTAACAAGCAGGCCTACTTTGTACCTGTATATATGCTCTTGTGTAAAAGAAATAAATTAACAATAGTTAATACAAATTAATGAAACAGATTCTTTATTTCTTAGAGCATTAGTAACAATACAGAACATCACATCTAACAAGAGTGCTAACTGGTTGTCAGATGTCAGTAACAAATAATTGCTTTTGTTAAATTATATATTTGCACTTGATAAAAATACACGGATTTTGTTTACTTTCAAAATTAAATATGTCTAAAAGTTTTGATAACCTTTTACAAAATTCTTTGCAAAAAATTGAATAGATTGACAAATAAATAAAATCATATATAATCTGACATCATAATAGCATGAAGGAAGCTATTCAACAATAAAATTCATGAACAAGAATTGTGGGCCTCATTGATTGCCCATGTCAAGGCATGAAAAAAGAATTGAACAAAATCAAATATACAGCAAGGAAGAAATAATGAAAGCCATCAAGCTATTAAAAAATGGTTAAGTCACAGGACCAGGTGAAATTCCTTTGGAAGCCATCAAAGCAGATATTAACACCTCTACCAAGATGTTACATAATCTATTAGATAAAATTTGGGAGAGGGAAGAAATACCTAAAGACTGGAAAGAAGGTTATATGATCAAACAACCAAAGAAAGGAAGTTTACATGAGTGCACAAATTATAGGGGAATTATGCTACTATCGGTGCCAGGAAAAAATATTAAGCAGAATCATTCTGGAGAGACTAAAAGAGGCCATAGAGAAACATTTGAGAGATGAACAATTTAGGAAGAACAGATCATGTGCTGATCAAATAACTACTCTACGTATAATAGTTGAACAAAGTTTAGAACTACAGTCCCCACTTTATATTGGATTCATAGATTACGAAAAGGCATTTGATAGTTTAGACAGAGGAATGCTTTGGAAGTTGTTGAGTCAATACGGAATCCCCACAAAATTGATTAATCTGATAACAACAATGTATGAAGAAATGAAATGTAGTGTGGTGCATGAAGGGCAGCTTACAAAAGAATTTGAAATAAAAACAGGAGTAAGGTAGGGATGCCTTTTATCTCCATTTCTCTTTCTACTGGCCATAGATTGGATTATAAAATAACTCAAAACAACAGAAATGGAATCCAGTGGTCACTGACAAAGCTACTTGATGAATTTGACTTTGCTGATGACATAGCTCTCCTGTCGCACAACCATCAACAGGTGCAAGATAAAATGAGCATACTTGATGAGAGATCACAACAGATAGGAATGAAAATAGAGATAAGAACAAAATTATGAGAATTAATGCAGTTGACAATAACCAAATAAAATTAGGAGAATTACCACTACTAAACATACAATCTTACATATATCTTGGCAGTAATATAGACAAAGAGGGAGGAACAGAAAATGATACCAAAATAAGGATATCAAAAGCAAGAGGAGCATTTCTTCCACTGGGAAACATATGGAAGTCCAAAGAAATTAGGTTAAACACTAAAATAAAAATGTTCAACTCCAATATTAAGTTAGTTTTAATATAAGACTGTGAAACATGGAAAACACAAACATTTCAATCATGAAGATACAGACTTTCATTAATGGATGCTTGTGCAGAATAAAAGAATGGAAATGGTAGGACAAAATCACTAACATAGAATTATGAAAATGTACCAGTAAAATACCTATGTATAAAGAGATATAGCGAAGATGATGGTGTTGGATAGGACACACACTGTGGAAGCCAGCTGAGAATATTACACAACAGGCCCTTTTTTGGAATCCCCAGGGAAAAAGACAAAGAGGAAGACTAAGGAATTCTTGGAGAAGATAGATAGAAGCTGAGATGAAGATGTTGGGGAAGACTTGGAATGATCTTAAAAGAATGGTAAGAAACAGAATGTCTTGGAAAGTGTTTGTTGAAGACCTATGCTCCACAGGGAGCTGAAAGGTAGAATAAGAATAATAAGTTAAATGCCACTGAAGAGAAATGTGTCAGATAAATCATGGGAGCCAGCTTGACAGACAAAATCAGAAGTAAAGAACTAAGAACTAGGTTTGGGAACACCTCCAAAGAAGAATATATAATTAAACAATGAATTCAATAGGCCATGAATCAAGACAGAAACAACCAAACACAATCGATACAGCTATTAACAAATGCTATAAAACAAAAAAAAACCAAGAGGATACCACTCAAATATGTTGGATAGACAGAATACTAAAAAGAAATGTGAAAGCAGAAGAGGAAATCAAAGAGCAAAACTCTGTAAACTATTTCTCACCTAGATGTGAAAAGTAAATAAGGAAGGAAAGAAGAGGCAGAAGAAATGTACTACTTATTATAAATGAAGGAAACTACAGACCTGTGTCAAGAACACTCTTTACCATCAAAACTGTAAAATACAGGTGAAGAGAAACAGAACAGAACAGAGTTGAGGCACAGGGTTGCAGAGTAGTAGTTCTTTCCTCTCTCATTTGATTTAACCAATGAGGAAAGATATAGTTTGTGGCCACAACATTTTTGTGTTGTTGATTATTACTGCAAAGTTGTCATCATTATTAATACCAAGTACCATGCTTGCTGGGGAGCTAAGACAGCTCAGTGGTTAGTGAACTGGACTACAAAGGACAAGAGGTAGGGTTCGATCCCAATCAACGGCTTCCGGGTTCATCCAGCCTTAAATGGGTACCAGATTTTTTTCTGGGAAAGTAAAGTGGCACGGGCATAATACTGACCTCATTACCCCAAAAATCATGTGCCAAAGGTGTGTAAAATTTATGGTCACTAACACCATATTACCTATATGCCACTTGGTGTGATGGGGATACTTTACTTTTTTCTTTTTTTTCCTACACAAAATATCCCAGCAGTCACAAAATATAGAATTTGTCACAAAATATTCCAGCTATCACAAAGTCTTCCAGCTGTCACAAAATACCTTAGTTATCACAAAATATCCCAGCTGTCACAAAATATCCTAGCTGACATAAAATATCTGAATTGTCACAAAATATATCAGTTGTCAAAAAATATCAAAGATGTAACACAATATTTTAGGTGACAATATCCCACATGCAAAGTATCACAGTGGTAAGAAATTATTCCAGCTGTCACAAAATATTTCAGTTGTCACAAAATGTCACAAAAGTAAGAAAATATCCCAGCAGTAAAAAATATCCCAGCTGCCACAAAATATCCCAGTTGTCACAAAATATCCCAGCTGTCACAAAATATCCCAGCTGCAACAAAACATCCCAGCTGTCACAATATATACCAGCTGTCACAAAACATCCCAGCTGCAACAAACATACCAGCTGTCACAAAACATCCCAGCTGCAACAAAACATCCCAGCTGTCACAAAATATCCCAGCTGTCACAAAACATCCCAGCTGTCACAAAATATCCCAGCTGCAACAAAACATCCCAGCTGTCACAAAACATCCCAGCTGTCACAAAATATCCCAGCTGCAACAAAACATCCCAGCTGTCACAAAATATCCCAGTTGTCACAAAAGATCACAGTTGTTCCCTTCTCCTGACATGACCCCAAGTGATGAATGTCTCCTGATGTTGGAAATTAGCTTTCATTTTTGATTTGGCCTCTTTTAGAACATCCTAATTACTCTTTTAGAACATGCTAATTTCTCTATTAGAACATCAGAACATCCTAATTACTCTTTTAGAATATCCCCATTACTCTTTTATAACATTCCCATTACTCTTAGAATACCCTTCATATTATTTTAGAACATCCACATTACTCTTTTAGAATATCCAGATTACTCTTTCAGAATATTCCCATTACTCTTTCAGAATATCCCTTTAGTCTTTTAGAATACACTCGTTACTCTTTTAGAACATCCTCATCTATTACAAAAGTTGGATACAACTCAAAAGAACAAAATTAATATAAAACTGCTTTAAGAATTGTTGGATTTTTGTGTTCTGTAATGGCTCTCTTGCAGTACTTTCTAACCATAGGATATGCATCAGGGGACAAACAACAATCCTGGACATGCAACTGCTGAAATGAAGAGTACCTATAAGCAATCATCACTATTCCTTTGTCTGTTGTTACATCACATGACTTCATCTCAAGTTTATGTAGATTTGGACAGTGCATAGATAAGGCATACAGTCTATCATCTGTTATGTCACATTTGCTTATGTCCAACGAGCAAAGCCTTGAGCAGTTTTGTGCCAGAAAATCTAAGCCAATGTCTGAGATAGCCTCACAGCCCCGAGCGTTGAAGTAGCATAGCTTGTAGTTCTTAGTAATGTGAATGACCCCTTGGTCTGACACCTTGGTAAACATGAAACAATTTGTAAAAAGTTTATAACAGGCCTTTGTGAGCAATTATATATGTAAATGTTTGTAAATAGTCCATATAAATATCTGTCAACAATTATAATATTTTTCTTTAAATGTTGAAACATTGTACATAAACATAACACTAGTAAACATGTACAAATTAAATATCATCCCTTTTAATATATGGAGGAATAATGATGTTAGTGATCATATATTTTTATGACCAACAGGACTTTTATAAATGTCGTGACCAAAATCAAGCAATGCTGCACTACCTTTTCACATAAAATGGTAGATGTGTAAATACATTTTTGAAGCCGGCCATATAATAATATGTAAATATTTTAACAGTGACACAAATTCTATCACCAAGCTTGTTTAAGCTAATCAATGAGAAAATCTTTAAAAACATCACAAAGATGCCAGGCATAAACAATAATGGAATGATAGTCAGTAACATAAGATATGCTGATGATTCTGTATTACTAGCAGAAAATCCTGAAGATCTACATAATAACTAAATGAAATAAACATGATAAGCAAAAAATATGGATTAGATATGAATATCAAAAAGACTAAAACTATGACCATAAACAAAGAAAGTACTCAAAACCTACAAGTGGATATCAAATTTCAAGAAATACACCTGAAGACAGTTCAAAGCTACAACTACTTTGAACATACTATAACCAGTGATGGAAAATGGAAAACTGGAGAAAAAAAAATAGAAAATGGCAACAAGTAATTTTAATGTCATAAAAAATATACTAACATCAAAACAAATAAATCAGGGCTAAAACTAAGAATAGCAAAATGTTATATCTTCTCAACATTCATGTATGGTGCTGAAAGATGGACATTAGACAAGAAAGCAGAACAGAAAATGTAAGCTTTTCAGTGTGGATTTATAGAATAGGAAGAATTGAAAGGAAATAAAAGAAAACAAACGATTCTTCTACTTCTTTCCTTCCTCATTTGCCTTTAAGCATCGAGGGGAGATATAATTTGTGGCTTTTGCTCTTCTGTTCGCCTCGGCTGCTGTAATGTTTCCTAGTGCTTCTAATATTCCATCCATCAATCTTTTTCGTGGTCGACCCTTGGGTCTGGTATTCTCACATTTGTAGAAGGCTCACTGTGTTGTGTTTTGATTTTTCTGCTTTGTCATGCGGCCAAAAATTGTATCTGTTGTTTCTTTATATATTCTATGGCAAGGGCTATTCCTAGCTTTCTCCTTAGTTCTTCATTTCTGATCTTATCTCTCAGACTGTTTCCTGTCATTCGTCTGACACATTTCATCTTAGTAGAGGTAATTTTCTTATTGTTCTTGCATCTAGGGTCCAGGTCTGGCATTGGTAGCACAACGTTGGGATGAATATTGTATTGTATAGTGCTCATTTTGCCTCTAGCGTTATTTCCTTGTTGGACAATAGTGGTGATAACTGTTTAATAATTTGGATTGAAAAACAAACGAAGAAGTTTTAAAACAACTAAAAATTAAAAGAGAACTACTAAACACAATTCAAACATGACAAATGAGATTTTTTGAGGCATGTTAAAAGACACAATGGTCTACTAAAAGTAATCTTGGAAGGGAAAATGCAAGGTAAAAGATGGAGAGGTAGACCAAGACTAATATGGACAAGTATCATAAAAAGATGTTCACATCAGCCTATGATAATCTTTATCATCAAAGCAAGAGACAGAGCAGAAAGATGCTCCATGGTAGCCACAAAGTACAAAGAAAACAAGTTTTAAACAGTTAAACTGAATATTTACTGAATATTTATTTATTGTATAGAATATTATTTATTAACTGAATATTTATTTATTTTATGCTCCATGTGAATGCAAATCTATAACAGGTGAAATATACCAGATGGGCTATTAAAAACAATATTCATAGCCTCACCAAAGAATTCGGCAGCCGCGATAGCTCAGTGGTTAGTGAACTGGACTACAAAGGACAAGAGGTAGGGTTCGATCCCTACAACATCAAAGCAAGAGACAGAGCAGAAAGGTGCTCCATGGTAGCTAACTTTGGTTTTGGAGACAGCATTTAATGAATGACATAAATGAAAATGTCATTATACTTAGCTCTCTAAAGAAACAATTTTAAACTGATAAGCTGTGAAATTCTGTATCTTCATTGCAAAATTTTTATAAAATGTATTGTTTCCCATGTAAAGAAAAAAATTTTTTACTCTTCCAAAAAAAAGATTCCACGGTCTAGTGTCACATGCTTCCTTGTATTAGTTATCAAAATGGTGGATGCACTGAATACGTGTTAGAAGCTATAAGCTGTGATTGGAATTCTCAAAGTGGAAAGTTTTGAGCCTAAAACAATTCACAATGCTCTGTGGAATTTGCTTGAAGAGGAAGTTTTCAATCTTAAGTTATGGCAGTCTTGACACAAAGGAGAGGTTGTTAGTTCAAATCTGACTGTACAAGTTAGGATTTTTATTTGTGATTTCTCTCTGTGGCAACCACCCCTGGTCTCAGCAGTGAGCCCCAGCTTGACACGTCAATAACACAACAGAAAAAATATGAGTATCTCTGAAGATGGAGGTATCTGCTGGGTGGCGATGGGCCCCTGTGCACATGGCTGCCAGGGTAAAATGAATCAACATGCAAAATTCAGTTCCTAGGCTATAGGGACTTTGCCTTAGGTGAAAGCTGTGAACGCAGAAAAAAAATATGTCTATACTGTACTTTTTTGGTTAACTATTTTCGTACTAAAGTTTTTTATCGACACAACAGAAGAGATTTCAGAGACAAAATTGTTCATGGTTTTAAGAATCAATCTATATATTTATATAACATTTAACATATTATATATGAATGTTTAGATAATTGAACAAGATATAAGATTTCAACAATATCCGGATGATATAAGACATGTAAAAAGAATAAAATGATGTGATGGCATTCACACTAATCAAATTGAGCGTTGCGCACTGTGTGGCGAAATGTACATTGCCGGAATCGCATTGCCGCACAGTGCGGTGAAACGTACGGAAAGAGTTAATGTAATAAATCATTTTAAATTTAAAAATCTGAGTACAAGTGTTTGCGGTGATAAATATAGCATGATACACATTATACGTAGACCAATATTTTCTATTACAAATATTTGGCTGTTAAACTTGTAAATGCAGGTGGTTGGTGAGCTGGTACAAGATGGTACTTACTCACATCAAGTTCAGGACTAGTGGTTTCTTCAAGGCGGTGTCTTTTCAATAATTGCTATCCTACCTTGGGTTTATACTTTTTCTTTAAAGTTGCGTAAGGTAGAATTTTAGCGAAGATTTAGAAGCTCGGCTTGAATAAGGACATAGGACAAAGTACACCGAAAACCCTGTGTGCCATCTGATAGCACTGCAGGGCATTAGAAGTAAGACAGTCATGGAAATATATGAGTACTAACATACTTTTCCCAAAACTTTTAAAAATAAAGAGACATTACAATGTAAAATCCTCCATTACCTTTTTACATTTTGCCACAATGAGGTAACGTAGAGTCTTACATAATTTGGCCACTCTTGCATGCCTAGATCAGCTACACTTTTGCAATCACTCAGTCTCAGTTCTCGCAAGCTTGTCGAGGGAAGAATTTTTAATTGCTTGATGACATGACATAATAATAACAATTAAAATTGCAAAGAAAACAAGTTTTAAACAGTTAAACTGAATATTTGAATATTTACTGAATATTTATTTGTTGTATAGAATATTATTTATTAACTGAATATTTATTTATTTTATGCTCCATGTGAATGCAAATCAAACCAAAGAAAATAATACTTTTTAAAACTATCTAAAAAGATCTATATATATATATGTTTCATAGATTATACCAGAGCATTTGATAAAGTAAAGTACAAGAAATAATAAAAATTTTAGACGGCATAAACATTGAAGGCAAAGATCAAAGAATAATTAGAGTATGTACTGGCAACAAACAGCTCGAAATCCCACATGACTACATTGTTGTTATGTTCAATTTATGAAGCAAAAGTGACTTACACTTTTAATTTTGGATTGCAATCATGGTCTAATATAACATGAAAGATGTGGTCTAAGGCTAAAGGGATCATCCCTGGCTAAGAAGTGGGCAAAACCTGCAAGACAGCAATAGCAACATTACACAAAGTTTGTTGGGAAATGCTTTCAGAGACAGAGAGACAGACAGAGAGACATACACACATGTATATTACTAATATTTGTAATAAATTAATGTGTAAAATAACAAAATTAATAGAATCACTAATCTGACACTCTTTAGAGTGAAATATAGCATAAAGTTGTGAGAAATCATGGTAGCTTTTACATCTCATCAACCAATTTTGAATTCCCTTATATGATTTCTAGAAATTAAAAGAGCATTAATGATGAGTGAAATCATTACAGAAGAGAGATTTTTAAAAGTACTATGCCGCTCTTCAACAAAGCCGGTGTTTCATTTTTTGGCAATTTCAGGAAACTTTTTTTTTTTTTTTACAAAAGACTAAAAAAAAATACCTACTTAACAATTTTGATAAATTATCTGTAGAGCTCTTTTTTCTCTGCACATTGGCATAATTATATATATTTTTTTCTCTTTCAAATTCAACCATAGTCCTTAATCAATCCACTGTGTGATTCTCAAATAAATATGATTGTGAGAAACTGTAAAAAAAATAACAGAGTTTAGAATTAATAATTAAATTTACATACTGTCTGTTTTTATTCAACAAAGAGAGCAGTCTGTTTTATTGTCTTGTACTAAAATAATTATCTTAATTTTTGAAGAAAAGTTTCTCCTTTATTTATACCCTAACTATAACTTAATAAGAATGTCTATAAGATACAGCTTCTAATCCATTTTTTGTCCAGAACTGTATTAATTGTGACTGCAAAAAAAATGGAGTGTAAATAGTGTGTGTGAGAGAGCTATTAATATTACTGATTTAATTTAATTTATTTAATTTTAATATAACAATTAAGGTAATTCTTATTACTATTTGTAGTATTAGAATAACATTGTAATCTTATTAATATATATATAATTTTTACCTGTGGCAAACTTACTTAATTCTTTTTGAAGTTAGAATCATGAGAAATCATCATCATCAAGTATCAGGCCTGCTGGTGTAGGTGATCATTCTTCTCCACAACTTTTGATCTCAACAGTTATCATTTCTGTTGTTGACCTTCAGCCAAGCCATTATCTTAAGCTGTCTGGTATTTTTTCTTTTGGATTCCCTCTATCTCTTCGTCCTTCATGACAAATAGACAATGAATAATAATGAATGAATATTAATTCATTTTCAAAATAAAAATTGAAGTAGCAGTGGAAATATTATTTATAAAATGCATTTTTTATCACTATTTGAAGATATTCTAAGTAATTCTGTTAGAGAACCTGAAATAATATGGTCTCCATGTTCATGAAAATATTATTTGATTTTGACTATCCACTCTGCATTTTGTGAGGATAAGATAAAAATAAAAATATTTTTACATAGGTACCATTAACATAACAATCGTGGATTTATTGTTGAATTGTATGCATACTGGATTATTTTAAATTGCTATCATTTAAAAAAAATTAATTTCCTATAGTTTGCACAAAACGTAGAAGCACATATATTTATTGAATTTATTAAATCTATTTGCATTGCTAAACACGTCTAATGGTTAATATATTGTTTACACCGGATGCGATTGTGAGTAAAATCGTGGAGTTCTAATTGAATATTACGCATACTGGATAATTTTTAATTACTACCATCTAAAAACAAATGAATTTCATATTATTTGCACAAAACTTCGAAGTACATTTATTTATCGCATTAATTTAAATCTATATGCATTGCTAAACATGACTAATGATTAATATATTACTGAATGTTATGAACTGTCTAAAAAGTTAAAGGAATTACCCCTACGAACAATAACTTGTACTTTACGAAAAATTAAATGTTTGCAGTGACTTCCCTTAATAAACAAGGAAAATAATACTTTAAAAAAATTAATATAAAATAATATTTCCCATTTGCATCGTAAATTAAAGGCGCATAAACTTTGATTGATAATGTTTAATCCTAGTGCATTTTTTGATACGTTGTATATAGATTTTTTAAAAATATTTAAACATACGTACTTTTAAGAAAATGTTTTTTTAAAGTGATATGCAAACTTAGGTACTCTTATAATATTACGCTAGCAAGTGCTTTATATACTATTTATTAGTTTTATGACGTTCTAGTGGCCGCTTTCTCAGAAATACTAGTGTATATTTTGAGAAGGAACTGTCTGATTGTTGCCAATGATTAAGACGTGACTGCTCGTGTCATCCTAGGTTCAGCGCCTGTGTTGCCTGCTCTAGCAGCACAGACTGTGTCATGTCGGCTACATGGCATAGTAGTCTTTGGGTACTGTGCTGATACCTCCCATTATGTCATTGTTTGAACGCAACATCAGAGGGGTGGAAGATGCGTGGTCGGACTAGGGTAACACCCGATGTTCTTAGTGCCGAGATTGCAATCGCGCACGGCTGTGTGCTGTTGAATCTGGGCTAGTTTCCACTAGCTAGGCAGCTCGAGGAACCTAGAGCATCAGTCCTAGTGAGGTGGGGATCCTGGGGACAGCAGCCCTTCCATTTACACAAATGACATGAATGGTTATCCGCTTAACTTCTGTTCCCTACATTTCCTGTGGAGGGTAAACTACTACTCGCCAGCGTTGGTAAATCCTCAGACCTGTTGATGACATATGCTCTTATTAGAAGTATTGGTGTCTTATTCTTATAATCTATTTCTGAAGCATTATGTAAAGTTAGCCTGAGTAAGCAGACGCACAGAAGCGAGAGTATCCAGTAGAGATGTAAATTCTGTGATATGGTGTGTGACTGGCCGAGGGAGATGTGTGATCTCCAAATCTTCTCAAACCTCCACAATCCACACAACGCTCCCAAAGCAAGGGAAGTCACATACAGACTCATATACACTACAGCACGACACCCACAAAAGAAAGAGAAGCTCACATATCAGGACAGACAGCCTAGCCAAGTGTTCAATTTGCAGACGAAACATACAAGAAACAGAAGAACACATATTTTACGAATGAAACACAATCATACCAGCAAGAACGGCGTTACAACATACACTAGAAACACACACTACACAGAAGGTAGACACCTACAGATCTGTCATGCTCAACACGCTGCAAAAAAAAAAAAAAAAGACAGCGCAAGAATGCTCCACTAACTCACTAATTCTAAAATCCGAATACAGAAATTTAGTGTGGACCTGCAGAAATGCTGCCTTTTACTGATTCCAAACCTTTAGCCCTGATCTATTTTACAGAAATATAATCAGAAACCAATGTCCATCTTTAACAATATAATATTTTTGTTAGAATGACTGAACGAATGATTTTTGTAATGTACTGTGATGTATTGATTTTGAAAATGAAATAAAGAATTTTTTAAAAAATTAAAAAAAAAAAATATTTTGAGAAGGAACTGTCTGATTGTTGCCAATGATTAAGACGTGACTGCTCGTGTCATCCTAGGATCAGCTCCTGTGTTGCCTGCTCTAGCAGCACAGACTGTGTCATGTCGGCTACATGGCATAGTAGTCTTTGGGTACTGTGCTGATACCTCCCATTATGTCATTGTTTGAACGCAACATCAGAGGGGTGGAAGATGCGTGGTCGGACCAAGGTAACACCCCATGTCCTTAGTGCCGAGATTGCAATCGCGCACGGCTGTGTGCTGTTGAATCTGGGCTAGTTTCCACTAGCTAGGCAGCTCTAGCCTAGAGCATCAGACCTAGTGAGGTGGGGATCCTGGGGACAGCAGCCCTTCCATTTACACAAATGACATGAATGGTTATCCTTCTGTTCCCTGCATTTCCTGCCTGAAAAATACACGAGAACGCGCCCCTCATCACTTTGGTCCCACATTCTACAAAACTTGCATTCAAGCCATCCAAGGACACGACAACTTATTACATCAAAAGACAAACGCCATTTACAAACACCTCATTAAAAAGCAAGCACCTCCAGTACAGCTCAGAATCAAGCATGACACCCACAGGACAGGCAGCCAAATGTCAACTTTGCAGACGAAACATATAAGAAACTGAAGAACACATATTCTAAGAATGCAGCGCAATCATACCAGCAAGAACAGAGTTACAACACACAATAGAAACACACACTATACAGATCTATCATACTTAACACACTGCCAAAAACAACACAACAATCTTACACAAAATCCCTAATTCTGTTATTGGAATATAGAAATTTAGTGTGGGCTTGCTGAATGCTGCCGTTTACCAATCCAAAACGTTCAAGTTAAGTTAGTTAAGTTAGTTAAGTAATTTAAATTAGTTAAGTTTAAGTTAAGTTAGTTAAGTTAAGTTTATATTAAGATATTTAAGTTAAATTTAAGTTAAGTTAAGTTAGTTAAGTTAAGTTTAAGTTAAATTAATTATGTTAAGTTTAAGTTAAGTGTAAGTTAGGTTAGTTAAGTTAGTTAAGTTAAGTTTAA
Source organism: Megaustenia siamemsis (assembly GCA_032433765.1). Taxonomy (NCBI): domain Eukaryota; kingdom Metazoa; phylum Mollusca; class Gastropoda; order Stylommatophora; family Ariophantidae; genus Megaustenia; species Megaustenia siamemsis. The sequence continues at coordinate 59,629 of JAVIAB010000024.1, forward strand.
GTTAAGTTCGTTAAGTTAAGTTTAAGTTAAGTTTAATTTAAGATAGTAAAGTTAAGTTAGTTAATTTAAGTTAGTTAAGTTACGTTATTTAAACTTTGTTAGTTAAGTTAGGTTAAGCTAGTTAAGTTAAGTTAGTTAAGTTAAGTTAGTTAAATTAAGTAAGTTAAGTTAAGTTAATTAAGTTAAGTTAATTAAATTAAGTTTAAGTTAGGTTTGTTAAGTTAAAATTATGTGAAAATAGCTAAGTTATGTTTAAGTTTAAGTTAAGTTATTTAGGTTTAAGTTTAATTAGTTCAGTTTAAGTTTAAGATAAGTTAGATAATTTAATTTAATTTAAGTTAGTAAAGTTAAGTTTATGTTAAGATAGTTAAGTTAAGTTTAAGTTAAGTTAGTTATGTTAAGTTTAAGATAAGTTAAGTTAGTTAAGTTTATGTTAAGTTAGTTAATTTAAGTTTACGTTAAGTTCGTTAAGTTAAGTTTCATTTAAGTTTAAGTTAAGTTTAAGATATGTTAAATTTATGTTAAGTTTCAGTTAAGTGTAAGTTAAGTTAGTTAAGTTAAGTTTAAGTTAAGTTTAAGATATGTTAAATTTATGTTAAGTTTCAGTTAAGTGTAAGTTAAGTTTAAGTTAAGTTAAGATAAGTTCAAGTTAAATTAAGTTAAGTTTAAGTTAAGTTAAGCTTAAGTTAAGTTAGTTAAGTTAAGTTAAGTTTCAGTTCAGTTAGTTAAGTTAAGTTTAAGTTAAGTTCGTTAAGTTAAGTTTAATTTAAGTTAGTAAAGTTAAGTTAGTTAATTTAAGTTAGTTAAGTTACGTTATTTAAACTTTGTTAGTTAAGTTAAGTTAAGCTAGTTAAGTTAAGTTAGTTAAGTTAAGTTAATATAGTTAAATTAAGTAAGTTAAGTTTTAAGTTAAGTTAAGTTAAGTTAAGTTAATTAAGTTAAGTTTAAGTTAGGTTTGTTAAGTTAAAATTATGTTAAAATAGTTAAGTTAAGTTTAAGTTAAGTTATTTATATCAAGTTTAAGTTAAGTTAGTTAAGTTAAGTTTCAGTTAAGTTTAAGTTAAGTTAGTTGAGTTAAGTTTAAGTCAAGTTTAAGATATGTTAAATGTATGTTAAGTTTCAGTTAAGTGTAAGTTAAGTTAGTTAAGTTAATTTTAAGTTAAGTTTAAGATATGTTAAATTTATGTTAAGTTTCAGTTAAGTGTAAGTTAAGTTTAAGTTAAGTTAAGATAAGTTCAAGTTAAATTAAGTTAAATTTAAGTTAAGTTAAGCTTAAGTTAAGTTAGTTAAGTTAAGATAAGTTTCAGTTCAGTTAGTTAAGTTAAGTTTAATTTAAGTTAGTTAAGTTAAGTTTAAGTTAAGTTCGTTAAGTTAAGTTTCAGTTAAGTTTAAGTTTAATTTAAGTTAGTTAAGTTAAGTTTAAGTTAAGTTAGTTAAGTTGAGTTTAAGTCTACGTTTAAGTTTAAGTTAAGTTAGTTAAGTTAAGATTAAGTTAAGTTAGTTAAGTTCAGTTTAATTTAAGTTCGTTAAGTTAAGTTTAAGTTAAGTTTAAGTTAAATTTAATTTAAGTTAGTAAAATTATCTTAGTTAATTTAAGTTAGTTAATTTAAGTTATGTTAGTTAAGTTGAGTTAGTTAAGTTAGTTAAGATATGTTAGTTAAGTTAAGATAGTTAAGTTAGATAAGTCTAATTTAAGTTAAGATTAAGTTAAGAATAAGTTTAAGTTTAAGTTAAGTTAAGTTACGTTAGTTAAGTTAAGTTAAGTTTAAGTTAAGTTTAAATTGAGTTATGTTTAAGTTAAGTTTAAATTAAGTTAAGATTAAGTTATATTTAAGATTAAGTTATGTTTAAGATTAAGTTATGTTTAAGTTAAGTTATGTTTAAGTTAAGTTATGTTTAAGTTAAGTTAGTTAGGTTAAGTTTAAGTTACGTTAAATTAGTTACGTTTAGGTTAAGTTAAGTTAGTTAAGTTAAGTTAGTTAAGTTAAGTTTAAGTTAAGCTAGTTAAGTTAAGTGTAAGTCAAGTTATGTAAGTTAAGTTTAAGTTAAGTTAGTTAAGTTAAGTTTAAGTTAGTTTGAGTTAAGTTAGTTAAGTTAAGTTTCGTTAAGTTAGTTAAGTTAAGTTTCAGTTAAGTTAGTTAAGTAAGTTTAAGTTAAGTTAGTTAAGTTTAGTTTAAGTTAAGTTAGTTAAGTTAAGTTTAAGTTAAGTTAGTTAAGTTAAGTTTAAGTTAAGTTAGTTAAGTTAAATTTATGTTATGATAGTTAAGTTTAAGTTAAGTTAGTTAAGTTAATTTTCAGTTAAGTTAGTTAAGTTTAAGTTAAGTTAGTTAAGTTAAGTTAGTTAAGTTTAAGTTAAGTTAGTTAAGTTTAAGTTAAGTTTAATTTAAGTTTAAGTTAATGTTAAGTTAAGTTAAGTTTAAGTTAAGTTAAGTTTAAGTTAAGCTTAAGTTAATTTAGTTAAGTTAAGTTTCAGTTAAGTTAGTTAAGTTTAAGTTAAGTTAGTTCAGTTTAGTTTAAGTTAAGTTAGGTAAGTTAGTTAAGTTAAGTTTAAGTTAAGTTAGTTAAGTTAAATTTATGTTAAGATAGTTAAGTTTAAGTTAAGTTAGTTATGTTAAGTTTAAGTTATGTTAAGTTAGTTAAGTTTAAGTTAAGTTAGTTAAGTTAAGTTCAAGCATCTGGACATCCTCATTCCTTACACCTGACACCGTGCAAATGCTCTTTCCGCTAAACTAATAAATCTGTCTCCATATGTACACACAGCTTCCCATTATTTTTTTTTCTTCTTGTGTAATTTTGCAAATAAATCTTGTGGACATCTTTCTTCTGCATACATAAAGGTTAATATGTTTATGGTTATGGAAGGTCCCGGTATCACTGCAAACGAATTAAAATCCATAATTGCTCAACCACCCGTGCCAGTAGAATCATCCGAATTACTATCTCATCTCCCAAAAAAGAAAGGTATCTGCAGTCCCCATCATAGCAGTCTCAGCACACACCAAAAAGCATAAGGCGAAAACGCACAGAAAGTACAACAAAAACCGTCTGTTCCCTGTCATACGATATAATAAATATCGGAAATCGGAATATTGAAACACGATTAAAATGGATGAAACACACAGCTCACGACGTGCACAGAGCACTTAACCCAGTAGCTGCTGCAACAAGCCGGACTTAGAAAATGAGGAAACTGCAACAAGGAACACTTTTCAGACATAGCCTCTAATGGTTCCTGCAGCCTCTCCACTATATTGACAGAATGTTCACGTTCTCGTGAAAATGATAATCGTCATTCATCATTGAGTGCCTTCTCCGCAACGAAGGTTGGCTGCCATAGATCGCCATTCTACTCTGTTTCTTGCTTTGATGGTCAGGCTGTCATAGATTGAATTGTCCATCTTTTGATGTTACTCTTCCATGTTAGTCTTGGTCTGCCTCTGCCTCTTTTACCTTGTATTCTGCCTTCCACTATTACTTTTAGTAGGCTGTTGCGTCTTTTATCATGCCCCCAAAATTTCACTTTTTCTTGTCTTAATTGTATTTAGTAGTTTCTTTTTTATGTTCAGTTGTTTTAAAACGTCATTGTTTGTTTTCTTTTCTTTCCATCCAATTCTACTTATTCTTCTATACATCCACATTTCAAAGGCTTCAATTTTCTGTTCTGTTTTCTTGTCTAATGTCCATGTTTCTGCACCACACAGGACTATTGAGAAGATGTAACATTTTGCCATTCTTAGTTTCAGCTCTGCTGATATTTTGTTTTGTTGTTAGTATATTTTTCATGGCATTAAAATTACATTTTGCCATACCTATTCTTTTGTTTATTTCAATTTCCCCTTTTCCATCAATGGTTATAATATGTCCTAGGTAGTTATAGCTCTGGACTGTCTCCAGATGTATTCCCTCAACTGTGATATTTAATTGTAGGTCTTGAGAATTTTCTTTGTTTATGATCATAGTTTTAGTCTTTTTGATATTCATATCTAGTCCATATATTTTGCTTGTTATGTTTATCACATTAAGCAATTGTTGTAGGTCTTTAGGATTTTCTGCTTGTAGAACAGTATCATCAGCATATCTTAGGTTATTGATTATCTTTCCATTAATGTTTGGGCCTGGCATATGATCGTCATATTTTTTGTTTTTATGTATAGCGTTTGAAGATGTAAGGATATCGTTTTTGTCTCCAAATCCGAAAATATGAAACACTGTTAGTCATCGGATTATCCCCGTCGAAATAAAAAAACAGACCAAAAGATCTACCCTGCAATGTGAATTTGTGAAATTATAAACCAGTTCACATGTCAACCCTCAATCTCACAGTAGCCCTCTTGAAACTAGACAACATCCCTCCTGACTAACAGGAAACTATGGGAGTCACCCCGCTGCTGCAAAGTCATGAACAAAGCTCCGTCATGTCGTGTTTTACCATTAGCGCCAGGCCGGTCTAGGAATATGTGATCAGCCATCAATATGATGACGTAGCACACACAACAATCAGGTTAATATTTGTTCGTATTCTCCCACGTTTCCTCCGGTAATGTTTTTAATCTTCTTCTTAAGAACGCAAACACTTCATCTGATCTGAAATTTATATTCCTTAGTTCTTTATTTGTCGTTAAGTGAGCTAAATTTTCTATACTTTCTATCCACACTCTAAACTCCGATGGTTCTCCTTTGAACGTGGCAATACTATTGCTAATATTTTGATAGTTCAATGCTAGCCTCAATTCACCAACCGTTTCAGTTACTAGTCGCATCGCTTCATTGCCAGGATCTAAGGTTTTTGCCATGTTTTATTATGTTATCTTTAGCGATAATATAATTTCTCACTTCGATCGATTGACTCGGCTGTAAACAAATTTTCTATCGTCTGCTTATATTTAACTCTTGATTCTATATGTGCAAGAGTTTGTTCCATATCTATATAATTAGGCAATTAACATTTGCCTTTTGTACCCACTCAACATTTGCATGAAACGATTGATAATTTAATCTAATTTAACAACATATTTTCAATTCATAATACAAAGGTCTTGATTCGTCTCTCTGGAAGGAAAGCAAAGTTTATATTAACTGCTGTGGACAAATTTCAATTCAATTTATTAACTTAAAAATATATTTAAAATACTATTTTATAACGATTGTATTCTACTAAATAATAATTCAGTAATTTTCATTTCAACAATCAATTCAAAATGGCAATCAATAAATTCCTAAATATAATTAAATAAGTAATCCACACTTGATCCTTGGAAAATGAAAGTACACACGCGATGTTTATATTTCTTGAGCAAGAAGCAGGTTACACTCACACGGTCACGTGATTACACGGCGCTCTCTCTCTCCAGACACGTTTTAAGTTCGGCGATCTCACAATGTCACAATGTTCCCTAGTTGACCTGGATTTGTCGTACGCTACTTGACGATTTCAATCTTAATCAGTCTTAAACGTGCTCTGTTATCTTGCAATATTTGAGAGTCTCGTGACATGACGGGCTGAAGTTACTTGAATTCTTTAGTTGTGAACTTGTTTGCATACATTTGACTTGTCTCTATAACTTGAGCATATTTTGTCTTGAGCTTTCATAATAACTTGAGCATGTTTTGTCTTGAGCTGCATATTAAATACTAACTTGAATATATATCTATCTATCTATTGACCTTTCGAGCCGTAGCCGGCCCATAGGGCGTAGACCAAGATACACTTTCTCCTATCTGAATTTTTGTTCTAGCAGTTTTCTTTTAAAGATATGTTATCAAATCTCGCCATTTGTCTCTGTTCTGTGCAAGCAGCTTTATTTCATTGAGGGAGCCGAATCCTGCTGCTCTTGCCTCTCTCATCAATGTTCTTCTTAGTGTTTCCCTGGGTCTTCCTCTTTTTCTCTTACCTGTTGTTTCCCATATGAGGGCTTGCTTTGTTATTCGGTTATTATCTCTTCTCATCATATGTTCAACATATGACCATCGTCTTTTCTTTATTACTGAAGATATTAGTGGTTGATTGGCGATTTCTCTAATTTCCTCGTTTGTTTTGAATTCGTTCCACGCTATCCCAAGTATCTATCGTAGACATTTATTTTCGAATGCGTTCAACTTTGTTTCTATATCTCTTGTTGTTTTCCAGCTCTCACATGCATAAGTAAGGGTTGATAGTACATTTTATACTCGGTAATTTTTCGAAAATTACTGAGAGAATAGCCTAAGTTTTGTGTTTGTGCTGATGAGTTTTGATTTCCACAACTTTTCAAGGCTTCTGAAAGACATTGCTGCTTTAGCTATTCCGATTCTAATTTCTTTGCTTGTATCCCCTTCTCGATCAATGTGAATTCCAAGAAAGATAAAGTGATCGGTCTCTTCTACTGGTTTGTTTTCCATGTATATTTTGTCATCTGTTGGAATTAAACTTTTCATGACTTTAGTCTTTTCATGATTGATCTCAAGCCCAATTTTGCTGGCTATTGATGATAGTTCATTTGTGTTTTCCTGCATCGTTTATATATATATATATATATATATATAATTTGCTTATTCCTTGCACTGAACCTGACTTTTCTTGCTACTTGATTTACTTCGTAAGTTAGATCCAATATCAACATTTTGTACTGTTAATATAATTCTTATTTTCTTGTTATTCTTTGTATATGCGAATGTGTGTTACTTTCCGTATAGAGGTTCTTGTAGTAGTTTTAAAATGCTTTCGTTATATTCGGGGTATATGTCTCTGTGTTGCCGTCAGCGTCTATTATTTTCTCTATGTGCCTGTTGCGCTGTATGTTCTGTCCTATTGCCATGTACTGTTTTCTTGGAATTTCCTCTGTGATTGTCTTTAAGCCTGTGCGAAGCAGTGTTCCCTGGAATTTGTGATGTATGTGCTATTCCAACTCTTCCTCTAGTGTGGGGATGTTGGGTGCACGTCTGTCTATTTGTTTTGTAATTTGATTGCTTCTTCTAGCAATTTCTCATGTTTTAGTTTACCTTTGTTTATCCGCAGTGCTAGAATATGTGTTCTTTCTCGTATAGTGTTTGTCATGAGTTCCCAGTGTTGCTGTACGTCGTCTATGTTTTTGTCGTCAGTGTATAAATGGATAATTTTGGTTATATGTTCTTTATATGATTTGTTCTGCAGTAGGGTGTTGTTGAATATCCAGTGAGGTGACCTCCTGATGTGAGTGTTTGTGTGTGCGGTGTTAATGGTTGCGATGACTGCCTTGTGGACTGTAAACTGGAGTGTGTTTATAATGTTTGGTCTGGCTCATGTGAGTGTTTGTGTGTGCGGTGTTAATGTTTGCGATGACTGCCTTGTGGTCTGTAAACTGGAGTGTGTCTATAATGTCTGGTCTGTAAACTGGAGTGTGACTATAATGCCTGGTCTGTAAACTGGAGTGTGTCTATAATGTATGGTCTGTAAACTGGAGTGTGTCTATAATGTCTGGTCTGTAAACTGGAGTGTGTCTATAATGTCTGGTCTGTAAACTGGAGTGTGTCTATAATGTCTGGTCTGTAAATTGGAGTGTGTCTATAATGTCTGGTCTGTAAACTGGAGTGTGTCTATAATGTCTGGTCTGTAAACTTGAGTGTGTCTATAATGTCTGGTCTGTAAACTGGAGTGTGTCTATAATGTCTGGTCTGTAAACTGGAGTGTGTCTATAATGTCTGGTCTGTAAACTGGAGTGTGTCTATAATGTCTGGTCTGTAAACTGGAGTGTGTCTATAATGTCTGGTCTGTAAACTGGAGTGTGTCTATAATGTCTGGTCTATAAACTGGAGTGTATCTATAATACCTGGTCTGTAAACTGGAGTGTGTCTATAATGTCTGGTCTGTAAACTGGAGAGTGTCTATAATGCCTGGTCTGTAAACTGGAGTGTGTCTATAATGTCTGGTCTGTAAACTGGAGTGTGTCTATAATGTCTGGTCTGTAAACTGGAGTGTGTCTATAATGCCTGGTCTGTAAACTGAAGTGTGTCTACAATGCCTGGTCTGTAAACTGGAGTGTGTCTATAATGGCTGGTCTGTAAACTGGAGTGTATCTATAATGTCTGGTCTGTAAACTGGGGTGTGTCTATAATGCCTCGTCTGTAAACTGGAGTGTGTCTATAATGTCTGGTCTGTAAACTGGAGTGTGTCTATAATGCCTGGTCTGTAAACTGGAGTGTGTCTATAATGTCTGGTCTGTAAACTGGAGTGTGTCTATAATGTCTGGTCTGGCTGATGTGAGTGTTTGTGTGTGCGGTGTTAATGGTTGCGATGACTGCCTTGTGGTCTGTAAACTGGAGAGTGTCTATAATGTCTGGTCTGTAAACTGGAGTGTGTCTATAATGTCTGGTCTGTAAACTGGAGTGTGTCTATAATGTCTGGTCTGTAAACTGGAGTGTGTCTATAATGTCTGGTCTGTGAACTGGAGTGTGTCTATAATGTCTGGTCTGGCTGATGAAGCGAGTGAACGGGGCGTAAATTCTGTCTAACAGTGATGCCCTGTTGTGCGAGTGATTTTTGTGTGTGATGTCCATGTCATGTGGGTGCGTGTATGCGTCAGTCAAACCGTGAGTGTCAATTATTGTCTGGAAAATATCCAGTTGGTGGTTGCCTTCCTTTATTTCATCTCCTTATCTGCTTCCTAACATCTGCTCCCACGATGTCCATATGCGTCAGGACGCAGTCAAAGTCTCCCCCTAAAATAATATTACGTCCCCTGTATAAGCCTGCAAGCAAGCTCCCTAGCTCGTCATAAAACCTAGGTTGCTGTTCGTATTGTGCTGGTGCGTGTATACAAACTATGGTATGTGTGTGTTTGTCGTCGTCTCTTACTTGAACTATAGCTGTCTTACCGTCGCTGTCCCTGTCCGTCCTAACGATCGTCCCCCTGTCTGATGTTTGTAGAATTGCAACTCCTGAACCCGTTTTTAGTGTGGCTAGGCTGAAGCACGAGTTTAGCGAGCCCAACCGTGTTGTGATGCGAGGTCGTCTGTGTGTATGTTTGTTTCCTGTAGTAGAATGCAGTCTGGCTTGTGTTTGTGTAGGAGTGTTATGATGTGATCTAATTTCGACCTGAGACCTCTAATATTTAATGTAAACATGATGATAGCTACTGCCATTTACCGAATGATTTGTATAAATAAGGCATCCTGATTTGGAGCATTTGATCTTCTGATTGATTTGATTATCGGTATCTTATGATGGTATGTAACAACGATGAGAAAGATGCAGTCATATATACAGACGGATCTGTAAGACGACATCAAGTAAGTGCATGGGCATTTACAGCACTTTCGGCAGGCAGAATAGTCAAGGAAGACAGTGGTGCTTACGTCATGACCACGAGTAGCATGACAATGGAGGCGATGGCAGTGACCAAGGCATTCAAATGGTTAGAGTCACAAGACTACACCCACGCATGTATACTGAGCGATTCGATGAGCATGATAAAAAAAGTGGAGGCGGGCTCTGTACGCATGCAATGGGTAGAGTCGTTGCAGAAATCCAAAATACGTAAGGTCACCTTTGTCTATGTCCCTGGACATGCGGGAGTACGGGGAAATGAAAGAGCGGACAGGTTGGCTAGCTGTGCTGTCGTTGAGGACGGGCAACCAATGGATCGGGCGGACATCATCAATGCCCTCCGAGATGTGGGAAGAGCACATGACTTCGACAAACACATATCCACGTCACTTCTTCGGATGAAAGAGATGGGAGTTAAGATGGGCACAGCCAGAAATGAGAAACTTAGTGGGCGTGTAAGAAGACTTATCAAACAACATGGAACTGAAGTCGTCAGTCGCTGGACACTGAGGGAATTGCTGAGGAGGGGATCTGAGCACCTATGGACATGTTCGGAGTGCAATGATGATGAACCGCAAATAACCAAATAACCAAATGTGACTAGCGCATCTGGTTGTGTGCCTGTTGCACCTTCTTTTGAAAGCTGATCTGCTCTCTAGTTTCCTGGTATTCCATAGTGAGATGGGATCCACTGCAGGGCAATCCTGTGGTGTTTGTAGAGTTCAGTCAATAAAGTTTGCAGATGTAGCAACTTTCTGGATTGCAGTGCTTGGAGCACTGATCTTGCATCTGTCAAAAACTCTACAGGCTGTGGGCTAAGGTACTGTTCAGCAGTTTTTCATTTGCCAACTTTATTGCTTGCATTTCTGTAATTGTGACAATATTTCCCTGTTGCTATCTTATTCATTTGAGATGTAATTGTCTATCTCTATTTTCATAACAGAATTTTAAGCTGCTTTCATTTTCATATCAGCATTATTAACTGTTTCTGTCTTAACAGTAGACTTTTATAACTGTATCTCTTTTCATACTAAGATTTTAAAAAGCTTTTATCTTCATACTAGTATTTTAATTGTCTCTCTGGTCATTCTCGGATTTTCAAAAGATTACTTTTGATGCTAGAATAATACATTCTCGTAACTCCTACATTTACTCTATATCTATTACTGCTAGAAATTTAAACTGATTCCCTCTCATTCTTCAATCTATATCTAAAGGTTAAATATATATAACTGCATCTCTCTTTTTCGCTCTCTCTCTCTCTCTCTCTCTCTCTCTCTCTCTTAATGTTAGACTTTTAAACTGCCAATCTCCTCCTCCGGTGACATGAATTATGTACAATTGTCTATCTCCAACTCCTCTCCCTTTTTCTACTAGAATTTTGAAATTTCAACTGCATATTATTTTCCTTGTGTTATTGATACCTCTCTCTCTAACAATATCTCTTCTAGACTCTACAGTGAAATGATGAGACGGCATCAGCTAATTTTTGGAATTTAACTTCGTTTGCACCTGAGATCTATAAAAATGTTTAGAAACTTTAAACAGTTGATTATCAGCTAAGAAATATAATAATTCTTTGAAGAATATATATTTAAATGTATGCATAATATTTACAGGCATGGTTCGCTCTAACATATCAAACTTAAACGCAAAAAAGTGTTCTGCCGTTGAATTGTTGATGAAAATGTTAATATATTCTTATTTGCTTAAGAAATTAAAATCTATCTTGCTTTAATAAAAGGGAAGCAACTCCAGTTAAATTAATACTACCACTTCTTTATAAGTCGATAAATTGTAATTGTAAATTATCAAAAGTTTCAAACATTTGCATATTGCTTTTAAGAAAATGATTTTCACATAAAATATGCAAGATTGTTAAATATTTCTATAAAATATTAAAACTACTAAAGCAACAAATTAAAAGAAATGTAACTTTCATTAACGTGTAGTTGCAAATATTAATTATTTATAATTTCTTTCAAACATTATAAGTTATCTTCTTTTGCTCACAGAAAATTCAACTTGAGTCTTAAATAAGAAAACGTGGCTGTATTAAGTCCGGTGCAGTGAACTTATTGTTGAAATTACGTGAAATTGTAAATAAAATTTGTGTTATTCATCTAGATACTACTGCTGTTGGCCGGCTTGTATTAGGTAAAGAAGCTGTTCACGCTATGAAGCTGTGTTTACAGCATGTGTTCAAAATATCCAGCACAGGCCTCAAGATATTCTAAGACTTGTCTCTTACTATTTTCGAAAACCTTCTGGATCTATATATCTATCTTTCGTTCGCCTGAAGTATTGTCTATATCTGCAATGTCGCTTCCTGTATAAATGTTACCGATTTTTGTTATTCTTGCAGTGGTCCATATAGTTTTCTCTGTAGTGTTGTATCTATGGGATATGTGGGATTTTCATCAGTCTACTATATTGAGTAGCGGCACGGGCGTAATACAGACCACATTACCTCAAAAATCATGTGCTGAAGGTCTGTAAAATGTATGGTCACTAATACCGTATTCCCTATAAGCCACTTGACGTGATGGGGGCACTTCACCCTTTTATTTACTATATTCAGTGCAATCTTGAAATATGTGTTCCGCTGTCTGGGGCGCCTGTCCACATGTACATGTAGTTGAGGTGCCGATCTTGAATTTTGTAGACACGTGACTGTGCAGTCAATTGTGTCCTGTTCTAATGCGTATAATGATAACTTGTTCCCATCTATTCATATTATGAAAGGCATCCTGATTTGGAGCATTTGATCTTCTGATTGATTTGATTATCGGTATCTTATGATGGTATGTAACAACGATGAGAAAGATGCAGTCATATATACAGACGGATCTGTAAGACGACATCAAGTAAGTGCATGGGCATTTACAGCACTTTCGGCAGGCAGAATAGTCAAGGAAGACAGTGGTGCTTACGTCATGACCACGAGTAGCATGACAATGGAGGCGATGGCAGTGACCAAGGCATTCAAATGGTTAGAGTCACAAGACTACACCCACGCATGTATACTGAGCGATTCGATGAGCATGATAAAAAAAGTGGAGGCGGGCTCTGTACGCATGCAATGGGTAGAGTCGTTGCAGAAATCCAAAATACGTAAGGTCACCTTTGTCTATGTCCCTGGACATGCGGGAGTACGGGGAAATGAAAGAGCGGACAGGTTGGCTAGCTGTTCTGTCGTTGAGGACGGGCAACCAATGGATCGGGCGGACATCATCAATGCCCTCCGAGATGTGGGAAGAGCACATGACTTCGACAAACACATATCCACGTCACTTCTTCGGATGAAAGAGATGGGAGTTAAGATGGGCACAGCCAGAAATGAGAAACTTAGTGGGCGTGTAAGAAGACTTATCAAACAACATGGAACTGAAGTCGTCAGTCGCTGGACACTGAGGGAATTGCTGAGGAGGGGATCTGAGCACCTATGGACATGTTCGGAGTGCAATGATGATGAGCCGCAAATAACCAAATAACCAAATGTGACCAGCGCATCTGGTTGTGTGCCTGTTGCACCTTCTTTTGAAAGCTGATCTGCTCTCTAGTTTCCTGGTATCCATAGTGAGATGGGATCCACTGCAGGGCAATCCTGTGGTGTTTGTAGAGTTCAGTCAATAAAGTTTGCAGATGTAGCAACTTTCTGGATTGCAGTGCTTGGAGCACTGATCTTGCATCTGTCAAAAACTCTACAGGCTGTAGGCTAAGGTACTGTTCAGCAGTTTTTCATTTGCCAACTTATTGCTTGCATTTCTGTAATTGTGACAATATTTCCCTGTTGCTATCTTATTCATTTGAGATGTAATTGTCTATCTCTATTTTCATAACAGAATTTTAAGCTGCTTTCATTTTCATATCAGCATTATTAACTGTTTCTGTCTTAACAGTAGACTTTTATAACTGTATCTCTTTTCATACTAAGATTTTAAAAAGCTTTTATCTTCATACTAGTATTTTAATTGTCTCTCTGGTCATTCTCGGATTTTCAAAAGATTACTTTTGATGCTAGAATAATAAATTCTCATAACTCCTACATTTTACTCTATATTTATTACTGCTAGAAATTTAAACTGATTCCCTCTCATTCTTCAATCTATATCTAAATGTTTAAAATATATAACTGCATCTCTCTTTTTCGCTCTTCTCTCTCTCTCTCTTAATGTTAGACTTTTAAACTGCCACTCTCCCTCTCCAGTGACATGAATTATGTGCAATTGTCTATCTCCAACTCCCCTCCCTTTTTCTACTAGAATTTTGAAATTTCAACTGCATATTATTTTCCTTGTGTTATTGATACCTCTCTCTCTCTAACAATATCTCTTCTAGACTCTACAGTGAAATGATGAGACGGCATCAGCTAATTTTTGGAAATTAACTTCGTTTGCACCTGAGATCTATAAAAATGTTTAGAAACTTTAAACAGTTGATTATCAGCTAAGAAATATAATAATTCTTTGAAGAATATATATTTAAATGTTGCATAATATTTACAGGCATGGTTCGCTCTAACATATCAAACTTAAACGCAAAAAAGTGTTCTGCCGTTGAATTGTTGATGAAAATGTTAATATATTCTTATCTGCTTAAGAAATTAAAATCTATCTTGCTTTAATAAAAGGGAAGCAACTCCAGTTAAATTAATACTACCACTTCTTTATAAGTCGATAAATTGTAATTGTAAATTATCAAAAGTTTCAAACATTTGCATATTGTTTTTCAGAAAATAATTTTAACATAAAATGTGCAAGGCCTTTGACAATTTTTATTAAGCATTAAAACTACTAAAGCAACAAATTAAAAGAAATGTAACTTTCTTAACGTGTAGTTGCAAATATTAATTATTTATAATTTCTTTCAAAAATTATAAGTTATCTTCCTTTGCTCACAGAAAAGTCAACTTGAGTCTTAAATAAGAAAACGTGGCTGTATTAAGTCCGGTGCAGTGAACATATTGCTGAAATTACGTGAAATTGTAAATAAAATTTGTGTTATTCATCTAGATACTGCTGCTGTTGGCTGACTTGTATTAGGTAAAGAAGCTGTTCACGCGATGGAGTTGTGTTTACAGCATGTGTTCAAAATATCCAGCACAGGCCTCAAGATATTCTAAGACTTGTCTCCTACTATTTTCGAAAACCTTCTGGATCTATATATCTATCTTTCGTTCGCCTGAAGTGTTGTCTATATCTGCAATGTCGTTTCCTGTATAAATGTTACAGTCTTTTGTTATTCTTGCAGTGGTCCATATAGTTTTCTCTGTATTGTTGTATCTATGGGATGTGTGGGATTTTCCTCAGTCTACTATATTGAGTTGCGGCACGTGCGTAATACGGACCACATTACCCCAAAAATCATGTGCTGAAGGTCTGTAAAATTTATGGTCACTAATACCATATTCCCTATTCTCCACTTGGCGTGACGGGGGCACCTTTTTTTTACTACATTCAGTACAATCTTGAAATATGTATTCCTCTGTCTGGGGCACCTGTCCACATGTACATGTAGTTGAGGTGCCGATCTTGAATTTTGTAGCACGTGACTGTGGAGTCAATTGTGTCCTGTTCTAATGCTTATAATGATAACTTGTTCCCATCTATTCGTATTATGAAAGGCATCCTGATTTGGAGCATTTGATCTTCTGATTGATTTGATTATCTGTATCTTATGATGGTATGTAACCGGCGCATCTGGTTGTGTGCCTGTTGCACCTTCTTTGAAAGCTGATCTGCTCTCTAGTTTCCTGGTATTCCATTGTGAGATGGGATCCACTGCAGGGCAATCCTATGGTGTTTGTAGAGTTCAGTCAATAAAGTTTGCAGATGTAGCAACTTTCTGGATTGCAGTGCTTGGAGCACTGATCTTGTATCTGTCAAAAACTCTACAGCCTGTGGACTAAGATTACTGTTCAGCAGTTTTTCTATTGCCAACTTTATTGTTTTCATTTCTGCATCGTAATTGTGACAATATTTCCCTGTTGCTATCTTATTCATTTGAGATGTAATTGTCTATCTCTATTTTCATAACAGAATATTAAGCTGCTTTCATTTTCATATTAGCATTATTAACTGTTTCAGTCTTAACAGTAGACTTTTATAACTGTATCTCTTTTCATACTAAGATTTTAAACAGCTTTTATCTTCATGCTAGTATTTTAAATTGTCTCTCTGGTCATTCTAGGATTTTCAAAAGTTTACTTTTGATGCTAGAAAAAAAATCTAGTAACTCCTAACGTTTACTCTATATCTATTACTGCTAGAAATTTAAACTGATTCCCTCTCATTCTTCAATCGCTTTGGCTCGCTTTCTTTACTTCCTTTGGCGTCTTCTTTGGCATGGCTTGTTTTCTGTGAGAATGTATGTGTTCTTGTCTGAAGTTATATATGATCTCTAATCCATCTATTCGATTTCTCTGTTTTGAGGAGCATCGTGTTTTAATTCATTGTTTCAGTTCACTTGGCTCTCATGACATCTTTATAATTTGACTTTTTCTCATTTTCCTCGTCCGGACATTTTGAGTGTTAAAATACAAAGTATATATAAGCTTGAGCAAATTTAATTTTTCTGCTTTTTTATTTTACACAGAAAACATGGCAAATTGTCAACTAACATTATGCATTATTTCACAACGTAATTTCTATCAAGGGTCTAAATTGTGCATATTATTTTTAAAATATACTATTTTAATAATGCTAGGCATTATTTTAAAGAATAAAATATTTCACAATTATAGCTAATAGAATCAAATAAAAGAATTGCATTTTCCTTAAATTTATGGTAAAGTATTAATTATTTTTAAAAAATCTCTTTCAACCATTGTAAGTTATCTAACTAGAATCTAAGGGAGGAAAATTCTGTAACGTAATTTCGATAAACCGTGTAAATTTTGCATATTAATTTGCAAATATAAATTTTCATAAAAAGTTTGCAGAATTTTAAATTTTCCTATATGAGAATATTCCAACAATTATAAAGAAATAAAGGAAATTTATTATCTTTAAATGTGTGGTAGTATTCAATTATTTAAAAAATATTCCCTTTCAAACAGTTTAAGTTATCTACCTCAATTGCAGGGAGGGAAATTCTGTAACGTGATTTCTTCAACCGTCTAAATTGTGCATATTAATTTGCAAATATAAAGTTTGATAAATAGTTTGCACTTTTTTAAGTGGTTTATGTGGGAAAATTTCCGAAATTAGAATTAAATAAAGGAATTGCATTTTCTGTAAATTTATTGTAAAATATTAAACTATTTTAAAAATCTCTTTCAAGCACATTAAGTTATCTACCTTTAGTTAGAGGAAGGGAAATTCTGCAATGTATTTACCATCAACCGTCTAAGTTGTGCATATTAATTTGCAAATATAAAGATTCATAAAAAGTTTGCCCATTTTTAAGAGTTTTATATGAGAAAATTTTCAGAAATTAGATTCAAATAAAGAAATTGCATTTTCTTTAAATTTGCGGTAATATTAAGCGATTCAATGAAACTATTGCAAACACTTTAAGTTATCTACCTTTATTTATAGGGAGAGAAATTCTGCAATGTATATACCATCAACCGTCTACGTTTTGCATATTAATTTGCATCAGCCTATGATAATCTTTATCATCAAAGCAAGAGACAGAGCAGAAAGATGCTCCATGGTAGCCACAAAGTACAAAGAAAACAAGTTTTAAACAGTTAAACTGAATATTTACTGAATATTTATTTATTGTATAGAATATTATTTATTAACTGAATATTTATTTATTTTATGCTCCATGTGAATGCAAATCTATAACAGGTGAAATATACCAGATGGGCTATTAAAACAATATTCATAGCCTCACCAAAGAATTCGGCAGCCGCGATAGCTCAGTGGTTAGTGAACTGGACTACAAAGGACAAGAGGTAGGGTTCGATCCCTACAATATCAAAGCAAGAGACAGAGCAGAAAGGTGCTCCATGGTAGCTAACTTTGGTTTTGGAGACAGCATTTAATGAATGACATAAATGAAAATGTCATTATACTTAGCTCTCTAAAGAAACAATTTTAAACTGATAAGCTGTGAAATTCTGTATCTTCATTGCAAAATTTTTATAAAATGTATTGTTTCCCATGTAAAGAAAAAAATTTTTTTACTCTTCCAAAAAAAGATTCCACGGTCTAGTGTCACATGCTTCCTTGTATTAGTTATCAAAATGGTGGATGCACTGAATACGTGTTAGAAGCTATAAGCTGTGATTGGAATTCTCAAAGTGGAAAGTTTTGAGCCTAAAACAATTCACAATGCTCTGTGGAATTTGCTTGAAGAGGAAGTTTTCAATCTTAAGTTATGGCAGTCTTGACACAAAGGAGAGGTTGTTAGTTCAAATCTGACTGTACAAGTTAGGATTTTTATTTGTGATTTCTCTCTGTGGCAACCACCCCTGGTCTCAGCAGTGAGCCCCAGCTTGACACGTCAATAACACAACAGAAAAAATATGAGTATCTCTGAAGATGGAGGTATCTGCTGGGTGGCGATGGGCCCCTGTGCACATGGCTGCCAGGGTAAAATGAATCAACATGCAAAATTCAGTTCCTAGGCTATAGGGACTTTGCCTTAGGTGAAAGCTGTGAACGCAGAAAAAAAATATGTCTATACTGTACTTTTTTGGTTAACTATTTTCGTACTAAAGTTTTTTATCGACACAACAGAAGAGATTTCAGAGACAAAATTGTTCATGGTTTTAAGAATCAATCTATATATTTATATAACATTTAACATATTATATATGAATGTTTAGATAATTGAACAAGATATAAGATTTCAACAATATCCGGATGATATAAGACATGTAAAAAGAATAAAATGATGTGATGGCATTCACACTAATCAAATTGAGCGTTGCGCACTGTGTGGCGAAATGTACATTGCCGGAATCGCATTGCCGCACAGTGCGGTGAAACGTACGGAAAGAGTTAATGTAATAAATCATTTTAAATTTAAAAATCTGAGTACAAGTGTTTGCGGTGATAAATATAGCATGATACACATTATACGTAGACCAATATTTTCTATTACAAATATTTGGCTGTTAAACTTGTAAATGCAGGTGGTTGGTGAGCTGGTACAAGATGGTACTTACTCACATCAAGTTCAGGACTAGTGGTTTCTTCAAGGCGGTGTCTTTTCAATAATTGCTATCCTACCTTGGGTTTATACTTTTTCTTTAAAGTTGCGTAAGGTAGAATTTTAGCGAAGATTTAGAAGCTCGGCTTGAATAAGGACATAGGACAAAGTACACCGAAAACCCTGTGTGCCATCTGATAGCACTGCAGGGCATTAGAAGTAAGACAGTCATGGAAATATATGAGTACTAACATACTTTTCCCAAAACTTTTAAAAATAAAGAGACATTACAATGTAAAATCCTCCATTACCTTTTTACATTTTGCCACAATGAGGTAACGTAGAGTCTTACATAATTTGGCCACTCTTGCATGCCTAGATCAGCTACACTTTTGCAATCACTCAGTCTCAGTTCTCGCAAGCTTGTCGAGGGAAGAATTTTAATTCCTTGATGACATGACATAATAATAACAATTAAAATTGCAAAGAAAACAAGTTTTAAACAGTTAAACTGAATATTTGAATATTTACTGAATATTTATTTGTTGTATAGAATATTATTTATTAACTGAATATTTATTTATTTTATGCTCCATGTGAATGCAAATCAAACCAAAGAAAATAATACTTTTTAAAACTATCTAAAAAGATCTATATATATATATGTTTCATAGATTATACCAGAGCATTTGATAAAGTAAAGTACAAGAAATAATAAAAATTTTAGACGGCATAAACATTGAAGGCAAAGATCAAAGAATAATTAGAGTATGTACTGGCAACAAACAGCTCGAAATCCCACATGACTACATTGTTGTTATGTTCAATTTATGAAGCAAAAGTGACTTACACTTTTAATTTTGGATTGCAATCATGGTCTAATATAACATGAAAGATGTGGTCTAAGGCTAAAGGGATCATCCCTGGCTAAGAAGTGGGCAAAACCTGCAAGACAGCAATAGCAACATTACACAAATTTTGTTGGAAATGCTTTCAGAGACAGAGAGACAGACAGAGAGACATACACACATGTATATTACTAATATTTGTAATAAATTAATGTGTAAAATAACAAAATTAATAGAATCACTAATCTGACACTCTTTAGAGTGAAATATAGCATAAAGTTGTGAGAAATCATGGTAGCTTTTACATCTCATCAACCAATTTTGAATTCCCTTATATGATTTCTAGAAATTAAAAGAGCATTAATGATGAGTGAAATCATTACAGAAGAGAGATTTTTAAAAGTACTATGCCGCTCTTCAACAAAGCCGGTGTTTCATTTTTTGGCAATTTCAGGAAACTTTTTTTTTTTTTTTACAAAAGACTAAAAAAAAATACCTACTTAACAATTTTGATAAATTATCTGTAGAGCTCTTTTTCTCTGCACATTGGCATAATTATATATATTTTTTTCTCTTTCAAATTCAACCATAGTCCTTAATCAATCCACTGTGTGATTCTCAAATAAATATGATTGTGAGAAACTGTAAAAAAAAATAACAGAGTTTAGAATTAATAATTAAATTTACATACTGTCTGTTTTTATTCAACAAAGAGAGCAGTCTGTTTTATTGTCTTGTACTAAAATAATTATCTTAATTTTTGAAGAAAAGTTTCTCCTTTATTTATACCCTAACTATAACTTAATAAGAATGTCTATAAGATACAGCTTCTAATCCATTTTTTGTCCAGAACTGTATTAATTGTGACTGCAAAAAAAATGGAGTGTAAATAGTGTGTGTGAGAGAGCTATTAATATTACTGATTTAATTTAATTTATTTAATTTTAATATAACAATTAAGGTAATTCTTATTACTATTTGTAGTATTAGAATAACATTGTAATCTTATTAATATATATATAATTTTTACCTGTGGCAAACTTACTTAATTCTTTTTGAAGTTAGAATCATGAGAAATCATCATCATCAAGTATCAGGCCTGCTGGTGTAGGTGATCATTCTTCTCCACAACTTTTGATCTCAACAGTTATCATTTCTGTTGTTGACCTTCAGCCAAGCCATTATCTTAAGCTGTCTGGTATTTTTCTTTTGGATTCCCTCTATCTCTTCGTCCTTCATGACAAATAGACAATGAATAATAATGAATGAATATTAATTCATTTTCAAAATAAAAATTGAAGTAGCAGTGGAAATATTATTTATAAAATGCATTTTTTATCACTATTTGAAGATATTCTAAGTAATTCTGTTAGAGAACCTGAAATAATATGGTCTCCATGTTCATGAAAATATTATTTGATTTTGACTATCCACTCTGCATTTTGTGAGGATAAGATAAAAATAAAAAATATTTTTACATAGGTACCATTAACATAACAATCGTGGATTTATTGTTGAATTGTATGCATACTGGATTATTTTAAATTGCTATCATTTAAAAAAAATTAATTTCCTATAGTTTGCACAAACGTAGAAGCACATATATTTATTGAATTTATTAAATCTATTTGCATTGCTAAACACGTCTAATGGTTAATATATTGTTTACACCGGATGCGATTGTGAGTAAAATCGTGGAGTTCTAATTGAATATTACGCATACTGGATAATTTTTAATTACTACCATCTAAAAACAAATGAATTTCATATTATTTGCACAAAACTTCGAAGTACATTTATTTATCGCATTAATTTAAATCTATATGCATTGCTAAACATGACTAATGATTAATATATTACTGAATGTTATGAACTGTCTAAAAAGTTAAAGGAATTACCCCTACGAACAATAACTTGTACTTTACGAAAAATTAAATGTTTGCAGTGACTTCCCTTAATAAACAAGGAAAATAATACTTTAAAAAAATTAATATAAAATAATATTTCCCATTTGCATCGTAAATTAAAGGCGCATAAACTTTGATTGATAATGTTTAATCCTAGTGCATTTTTTGATACGTTGTATATAGATTTTTTAAAAATATTTAAACATACGTACTTTTAAGAAAATGTTTTTTTAAAGTGATATGCAAACTTAGGTACTCTTATAATATTACGCTAGCAAGTGCTTTATATACTATTTATTAGTTTTATGACGTTCTAGTGGCCGCTTTCTCAGAAATACTAGTGTATATTTTGAGAAGGAACTGTCTGATTGTTGCCAATGATTAAGACGTGACTGCTCGTGTCATCCTAGGTTCAGCGCCTGTGTTGCCTGCTACATGGCATAGTAGTCTTTGGGTACTGTGCTGATACCTCCCATTATGTCATTGTTTGAACGCAACATCAGAGGGGTGGAAGATGCGTGGTCGGACTAGGGTAACACCCGATGTTCTTAGTGCCGAGATTGCAATCGCGCACGGCTGTGTGCTGTTGAATCTGGGCTAGTTTCCACTAGCTAGGCAGCTCGAGGAACCTAGAGCATCAGTCCTAGTGAGGTGGGGATCCTGGGGACAGCAGCCCTTCCATTTACACAAATGACATGAATGGTTATCCGCTTAACTTCTGTTCCCTACATTTCCTGTGGAGGGTAAACTACTACTCGCCAGCGTTGGTAAATCCTCAGACCTGTTGATGACATATGCTCTTATTAGAAGTATTGGTGTCTTATTCTTATAATCTATTTCTGAAGCATTATGTAAAGTTAGCCTGAGTAAGCAGACGCACAGAAGCGAGAGTATCCAGTAGAGATGTAAATTCTGTGATATGGTGTGTGACTGGCCGAGGGAGATGTGTGATCTCCAAATCTTCTCAAACCTCCACAATCCACACAACGCTCCCAAAGCAAGGGAAGTCACATACAGACTCATATACACTACAGCACGACACCCACAAAAGAAAGAGAAGCTCACATATCAGGACAGACAGCCTAGCCAAGTGTTCAATTTGCAGACGAAACATACAAGAAACAGAAGAACACATATTTTACGAATGAAACACAATCATACCAGCAAGAACGGCGTTACAACATACACTAGAAACACACACTACACAGAAGGTAGACACCTACAGATCTGTCATGCTCAACACGCTGCAAAAAAAAAAAAAAAGACAGCGCAAGAATGCTCCACTAACTCACTAATTCTAAAATCCGAATACAGAAATTTAGTGTGGACCTGCAGAAATGCTGCCTTTTACTGATTCCAAACCTTTAGCCCTGATCTATTTTACAGAAATATAATCAGAAACCAATGTCCATCTTTAACAATATAATATTTTTGTTAGAATGACTGAACGAATGATTTTTGTAATGTACTGTGATGTATTGATTTTGAAAATGAAATAAAGAATTTTTTAAAAAATTAAAAAAAAAAAAATATTTTGAGAAGGAACTGTCTGATTGTTGCCAATGATTAAGACGTGACTGCTCGTGTCATCCTAGGATCAGCTCCTGTGTTGCCTGCTCTAGCAGCACAGACTGTGTCATGTCGGCTACATGGCATAGTAGTCTTTGGGTACTGTGCTGATACCTCCCATTATGTCATTGTTTGAACGCAACATCAGAGGGTGGAAGATGCGTGGTCGGACCAAGGTAACACCCCATGTCCTTAGTGCCGAGATTGCAATCGCGCACGGCTGTGTGCCGCGCACGGCTGTGTGCTGTTGAATCTGGGCTAGTTTCCACTAGCTAGGCAGCTCTAGCCTAGAGCATCAGACCTAGTGAGGTGGGGATCCTGGGGACAGCAGCCCTTCCATTTACACAAATGACATGAATGGTTATCCTTCTGTTCCCTGCATTTCCTGCCTGAAAAATACACGAGAACGCGCCCCTATCACTTTGGTCCCACATTCTACAAAACTTGCATTCAAGCCATCCAAGGACACGACAACTTATTACATCAAAAGACAAACGCCATTTACAAACACCTCATTAAAAAGCAAGCACCTCCAGTACAGCTCAGAATCAAGCATGACACCCACAGGACAGGCAGCCAAATGTCAACTTTGCAGACGAAACATATAAGAAACTGAAGAACACATATTCTAAGAATGCAGCGCAATCATACCAGCAAGAACAGAGTTACAACACACAATAGAAACACACACTATACAGATCTATCATACTTAAACACACTGCCAAAAACAACACAACAATCTTACACAAAATCCCTAATTCTGTTATTGGAATATAGAAATTTAGTGTGGGCTTGCTGAATGCTGCCGTTTACCAATCCAAAACGTTCAAGTTAAGTTAGTTAAGTTAGTTAAGTAATTTAAATTAGTTAAGTTTAAGTTAAGTTAGTTAAGTTAAGTTTATATTAAGATATTTAAGTTAAATTTAAGTTAAGTTAAGTTAGTTAAGTTAAGTTTAAGTTAAATTAATTATGTTAAGTTTAAGTTAAGTGTAAGTTAGGTTAGTTAAGTTAGTTAAGTTAAGTTTAAGTTAAGTTCGTTAAGTTAAGTTTAAGTTAAGTTTAATTTAAGATAGTAAAGTTAAGTTAGTTAATTTAAGTTAGTTAAGTTACGTTATTTAAACTTTGTTAGTTAAGTTAGGTTAAGCTAGTTAAGTTAAGTTAGTTAAGTTAAGTTAGTTAAATTAAGTAAGTTAAGTTAAGTTAATTAAGTTAAGTTAATTAAATTAAGTTTAAGTTAGGTTTGTTAAGTTAAAATTATGTGAAAATAGCTAAGTTATGTTTAAGTTTAAGTTAAGTTATTTAGGTTTAAGTTTAATTAGTTCAGTTTAAGTTTAAGATAAGTTAGATAATTTAATTTAATTTAAGTTAGTAAAGTTAAGTTTATGTTAAGATAGTTAAGTTAAGTTTAAGTTAAGTTAGTTATGTTAAGTTTAAGATAAGTTAAGTTAGTTAAGTTTATGTTAAGTTAGTTAATTTAAGTTTACGTTAAGTTCGTTAAGTTAAGTTTCATTTAAGTTTAAGTTAAGTTTAAGATATGTTAAATTTATGTTAAGTTTCAGTTAAGTGTAAGTTAAGTTAGTTAAGTTAAGTTTAAGTTAAGTTTAAGATATGTTAAATTTATGTTAAGTTTCAGTTAAGTGTAAGTTAAGTTTAAGTTAAGTTAAGATAAGTTCAAGTTAAATTAAGTTAAGTTTAAGTTAAGTTAAGCTTAAGTTAAGTTAGTTAAGTTAAGTTAAGTTTCAGTTCAGTTAGTTAAGTTACGTTTAAGTTAAGTTCGTTAAGTTAAGTTTAATTTAAGTTAGTAAAGTTAAGTTAGTTAATTTAAGTTAGTTAAGTTACGTTATTTAAACTTTGTTAGTTAAGTTAAGTTAAGCTAGTTAAGTTAAGTTAGTTAAGTTAAGTTAATATAGTTAAATTAAGTAAGTTAAGTTTTAAGTTAAGTTAAGTTAAGTTAAGTTAAGTTAATTAAGTTAAGTTTAAGTTAGGTTTGTTAAGTTAAAATTATGTTAAAATAGTTAAGTTAAGTTTAAGTTAAGTTATTTATATCAAGTTTAAGTTAAGTTAGTTAAGTTTCAGTTAAGTTTAAGTTAAGTTAGTTGAGTTAAGTTTAAGTCAAGTTTAAGATATGTTAAATGTATGTTAAGTTTCAGTTAAGTGTAAGTTAAGTTAGTTAAGTTAATTTTAAGTTAAGTTTAAGATATGTTAAATTTATGTTAAGTTTCAGTTAAGTGTAAGTTAAGTTTAAGTTAAGTTAAGATAAGTTCAAGTTAAATTAAGTTAAATTTAAGTTAAGTTAAGCTTAAGTTAAGTTAGTTAAGTTAAGATAAGTTTCAGTTCAGTTAGTTAAGTTAAGTTTAATTTAAGTTAGTTAAGTTAAGTTTAAGTTAAGTTCGTTAAGTTAAGTTTCAGTTAAGTTTAAGTTTAATTTAAGTTAGTTAAGTTAAGTTTAAGTTAAGTTAGTTAGTTGAGTTTAAGTCTACGTTTAAGTTTAAGTTAAGTTAGTTAAGTTAAGATTAAGTTAAGTTAGTTAAGTTCAGTTTAATTTAAGTTCGTTAAGTTAAGTTTAAGTTAAGTTTAAGTTAAATTTAATTTAAGTTAGTAAAATTATCTTAGTTAATTTAAGTTAGTTAATTTAAGTTATGTTAGTTAAGTTGAGTTAGTTAAGTTAGTTAAGATATGTTAGTTAAGTTAAGATAGTTAAGTTAGATAAGTCTAATTTAAGTTAAGATTAAGTTAAGAATAAGTTTAAGTTTAAGTTAAGTTAAGTTACGTTAGTTAAGTTAAGTTAAGTTTAAGTTAAGTTTAAATTGAGTTATGTTTAAGTTAAGTTTAAATTAAGTTAAGATTAAGTTATATTTAAGATTAAGTTATGTTTAAGATTAAGTTATGTTTAAGTTAAGTTATGTTTAAGTTAAGTTATGTTTAAGTTAAGTTAGTTAGGTTAAGTTTAAGTTACGTTAAATTAGTTACGTTTAGGTTAAGTTAAGTTAGTTAAGTTAAGTTAGTTAAGTTAAGTTTAAGTTAAGCTAGTTAAGTTAAGTGTAAGTCAAGTTATGTAAGTTAAGTTTAAGTTAAGTTAGTTAAGTTAAGTTTAAGTTAAGTTTGAGTTAAGTTAGTTAAGTTAAGTTTCGTTAAGTTAGTTAAGCTAAGTTTCAGTTAAGTTAGTTAAGTAAAGTTTAAGTTAAGTTAGTTAAGTTTAGTTTAAGTTAAGTTAGTTAAGTTAAGTTTAAGTTAAGTTAGTTAAGTTAAGTTTAAGTTAAGTTAGTTAAGTTAAATTTATGTTATGATAGTTAAGTTTAAGTTAAGTTAGTTAAGTTAATTTTCAGTTAAGTTAGTTAAGTTTAAGTTAAGTTAGTTAAGTTAAGTTAGTTAAGTTTAAGTTAAGTTAGTTAAGTTTAAGTTAAGTTTAATTTAAGTTTAAGTTAATGTTAAGTTAAGTTAAGTTTAAGTTAAGTTAAGTTTAAGTTAAGCTTAAGTTAATTTAGTTAAGTTAAGTTTCAGTTAAGTTAGTTAAGTTTAAGTTAAGTTAGTTCAGTTTAGTTTAAGTTAAGTTAGGTAAGTTAGTTAAGTTAAGTTTAAGTTAAGTTAGTTAAGTTAAATTTATGTTAAGATAGTTAAGTTTAAGTTAAGTTAGTTATGTTAAGTTTAAGTTATGTTAAGTTAGGGTTAGGGTTAGGGTTAGGGTTAGGGTTAGGGTTAGGGTTCGGGTTCGGGTTCGGGTTCGGGTTAGGGTTCGGGTTAGGGTTCGGGTTAGGGTTAGGGTTAGGGTTAGGGTTCGGGTTAGGGTTAGGGTTAGGGTATAGGGTTAGGGTTAGGGTTAGGGTTAGGGTTAGGGTATAGGGTATAGGATTAGGGTTAGGGTTAGGGTTAGGGTTAGGGTTAGGGTTAGGGTTAGGGTTAGGGTTAGGGTTAGGGGTTAGGGGTTAGGGTTAGGGGTTAGGGTTAGGGTTAGGGTTAGGGTTAGGGTTTAGGGTTTAGGGTTAGGGTTAGGGTTAGGGTTAGGGTTAGGGTTGGGTTAGGGTTAGGGTTGGGTTAGGGTTAGGGTTAGGGTTAGGGTTGGGGTTGGGGTTGGGGTTGGGGTTGGGGTTGGGGTTGGGGTTGGGGTTGGGGTTAGGGTTAGGGTTAGGGTTAGGGTTAGGGTTAGGTTAGGGTTAGGGTTAGGGTTAGGGTTAGGTTCACCGTTAGGGTTAGGGTTAGGGTTAGGGTTAGGGTTAGGGTTAGGGTTAGGGTTCTCATTCTTGCTTCTGAGAGTTCCGGCTTAGCTGGCAGCTTGGGAGGCATCTGGACCTGCTCTGTTCTCATTCTTGCTTCTGAGAGTTCCGGCTTATGTGGCGGCTTGGGAGGCATCTGGACCTGCTCTGTTCTCATTCTTGCTTCTGAGAGTTCCCACTTAGCTGGCGGCATGTGAGGGATCTGGACCTGCTCTGTTCTCATTCTTACTTCTGAATTGTTCTGGACAGCTTGAGTAGTTTGGCCCGCTTTCTTTACTTCCTTTGGCGTCTTCTTTGGCATGGCTTGTTTTCTGTGAGAATGTATTTGTTCTTGTCTGAAGTTGTAATGATCTCTAATCCATCTATTCGATTTCTCTGTTTTGTGGAGCATCATGTTTTAATTCATTGATTCAGTTCACTTGGCTCTCAGGACATCTTTATAATTTGACTTTTTCTCCTTTTCCTCGTCCGGACATTTTGAATGTTAAAATACAAAGTATATATAAGCTTGAGCAAATTTAAATTATCTGCTTTTTATTTTACACAGAAATCATGGCAAATTATCAACTAACATTATGTAATATTTCACAACGTAATTTCTGTCAAGGGTCTAAATTTTGCATATTATTTTTAAAATATAAAATTGTATTAATGCTAGGCATTATTTTAAAGAATAATATATTCCACAATTATAGCTAATAGAATCAAATAAAAGAATTGCATTTTCCTTTAATTTATGGTAAAGTATTAATTATTTTTAAAAAATCTCTTTCAAGCATTATAAGTTATCTACCTAGAAACTAAGGGAGGAAAATTCTGTAACGTAATTTCAATAAACCGTTTGTATTTTGCATATTAATTTGCAAATATAAATTTTCATATAGATTTTGCAGAATTTTTTAATTTCCGATATGAGAATATTCTATAAATTATAATAAAGTAAAGGAAATTTATTTTCTTTAAATGTATGGTAGTATTCAATTATTTTTTAAAATTCCCTTTCAAAGAGTTTAAGTTACCTACCTCGTATTGCAGGGAGGGAAATTCTGTAACGTAATTTCTTCAGCCGTCTAATTTGTGCATATTAATTTACAAATATAAAGTTTGATAAATAGTTTGCACTTTTTAAAGGATTTTATGTGGAAAAATTTCCTAAATTAGAATTAAATAAAGGAATTTCATTTCCTGTAAATTTATTGTAAAATATTAAAATATTTAAAAAATCTCTTTCAAGTACTTTAAGTTATTTACCTTTAGTTAGAGGGAGGGAAATTCTGCAATGAATATACCATCAACCGTCTAAACTGTGCATATTAATTTGCAAATATAAAGCTTCATAAAATGTTTGCCCTTTTTTAAGGGTTTTATTTGTGTAAAGTTTTAGAAATTAGACTCAAATAAAGAAATTGCATTTTCTTTAAATTTGTGGTAATATTAAGCAATTCAAAAAAAACCTCTTTCAACCACTTTAAGTTATTTACCTTAAGTTACAGGGAGGGAAATTCTGCAATGTATATACCATCAACGGGTGTCTGGTTAGCGCAATCGATAGGCGGTTGGCTTACCACGGCAACAGCCGGGGTTCGTACCCTGGCGAGGACACCTGGGTTTTACTAATTCCCTAAAAATTAGTAGGAGCCGCGATAGCTCAGTGGTTAGTGAACTGGACTACTACGGACAAGGGGTAGGGTACGATCCCAACCGACGGCTCCGGGTTCACCCAGCCTTAAATGGGTACCGGATTTTTTCTGGGAAAGTAAAAGCAGCACGGGCGTAATACCGACCACATTACCCCAAAGATCATGTGCTGAAGGTCTGTAAAATATAGGGTCACTAACACCATATTTCCCTATACGCCACTTGGTGTGACGGGGGGTACTTTACTTTACTTTTTACTTATATACCATCAACCGTCTACGTTTTGCATAATAATTTGTAAATATAAATTTTCATAAACAGTTTGCATTTTTTAATGTTTCTTATATGGCAAAATTTTCAGAAATTAGAAGCATATAAAGGAAATGCATTTTTCTTTAATTTATGGTAAATATTAAATTATTTAAAAAAATCTTTCAAGCACTTTAAGTTATCTACCATTATTTACAGGGAGGCAAATTCTGCCTGAATATGGAAACAAGACTATAAAAAGTTGCTGTGCAGTGAAAGTATTTGTGAAATTACGGAATACATCAGGTCACAATTGTCTACGTCCCTGAACATGCGGGAGTAAGGGGATAATGAAAAAGTGGTCAGGTTGGCTAGAAGCGCTGTCATTGAAGACGGTCAATCAATAGGTCGGGCGGACAGCATCAATGCCATCCGAGATGTGGGATGGGCACTTCACTTCGACAACCACGAGTCCATATCACTCCTTGGGATGAAATAGATGGGAGTTAAGATGGGAACAGCCAGAAACGAGAAACTTAGTGGGCGTATCAAAAGACATATTAACCAACACAGAACTGGAATCGTCAGTCGTTGGACACTGCTGGGCTTTGATGATGAGTGAATCTGAGCATATATGGACATGTTTGGAGTGCAATGATGATGACCCGCAAATAACTCAATACGTTGCTACTTCCACATATACTGGTCTTCTAGAACTTGTATCTGTGTAGCATGTCTATTATCTGGGATACGATGTTCATCCATGTAGTTTTATGTGCTCTCTTTGAGAGCCACTGAAGTGTGTGCCATAGAGTTTGATGTTATATGTTAATGTTATGTGTTGATGTTATATGTTAATGTTATGTGTTGATGTTATATGTTAATGTTTATGTTTTGATGTTATATGTTAATGTTTGTGTGTTGATGTTATGTTTTGATATTAGACCGAAGGGAAGCCTGCCTTGTTTGTCCATTTGCCGATCACAATTATGTTTTTTTTTTTTTGGACGTTCAGTTTGGCTCCACATCCCAGAATGAAATGTTTGAATGTCTCTGATATGTTCTGAGGACCTACCATCTAAGGGCACAATCCCCCTACAGAAAAGATCATCTGCTGCCTTGCAGGAAGATTGGGGACAATCAAAGGCTAGGGAAAGCAAACCCGAATAAAATGCTGGCTGAAATCGGATGCACTGGGCCACTGGCGCAGAACACAGTGCAACGTATTAACGGGTGTTCAGTCAGAGTGGATCTGACAGACTCTAATTGTGATGTTCTGTCTGTGGGGGCGATCAACACACTTAGCCTGACAGCTGACTTCATATGAGAGTCTGGAATCCTTACTCAGATTGAGTCCTGAACGCAGAGAGAGAGAGAGAGATATGTTCTGAGTGGATGTTTCACTTGGCGGCAAGAAAATGGTGTCCTCCACATAGATGGGCAGCTTTTGTTCTCCTCTGATTTGAATGAAAGTGCCCCTTATGGCTGCGTCTTTACTAATTTTTTCTAAGAGTGGTTCTATTTCGAGTATACAGAGTAACGGGGTTAGCAGACATCCTTGTCTCACTGAAATACATAGAACAAATTACGAAGATTAATATCATATTTTTCTTATATGTGACCACACAACCGTAATCATTTCTCTTTTTATTTATTTAAATTTCCTTTTTCAGCTCTCCATTTGAGAAAGTTAATATCGTATGCAGACTTCGTTTATGAACCGTATCAGACCTTGAACTAAAGTACAGCTAATGTTACCAACAAGCTTCTGAGCAACATCAAAATACGGACAAATGTCATTCTCTCACCAACTATCATCAAGAGAACATACACATAATATTATGCATCCACTGATACTGCGGAAGCCATTTGGGAATATTATTCGACATGCATTTTTTTGGAATCTCTCAAGAAAGAAGACAAATTATAATCTTTGTAGAAACATGTACAAATGTTGCATAATATTTAAAGCTCCCGTCGTTCTAAAACAACCAATTTAAACGCATAAACATGTTCTACCGTTGAATTGTTGAAAAGAAAATATATTAATATATATATATATGTATATATATATATATATATATATATATATATATATATATATCATCATCATCAAGTACCGGGCCTAGTGGCGTAAGTGATCATGTCTCTCCACAATATTCGATCTCGGCAGCTATTTATCATTTCTTTTGTTGACCATCTGCCAAGCCATTCTCTTAAGCTGTCTGTTATTTTTTCTCTTTGCTTCCCTCTATCTCTTCGTCCCTCAATTTTTCCAGTTGTTACAATATATTCAAGTTGTTCTCTTCTCATTACATGCCCAAAAAATGATGATTGTCTCTACCTAACATTGGAAATTAGCTCTCTTTTTTGCTTTGACCTTTCTCAGAACCTCTTCATTACTCTTCTTAGCTGTCCATGGTATTCTCAATATTCTTCTGTAAAACCACATTTCTACAGACTCCAGTGATTTTCTTGTCTGTTGTCCTATTGTCCATGATTCGCATCCGTATGTTAAGACTGGCTCTACGTACATTTAAAAACTCTTTTTCTTGTTTCTATTGTCAAAAATGAATTGCATAGTATTTTCCTCATTTTTTTGGAACGCTGCTTTTGCCTGAGCCATTCTACATCTCACCTCTGTTGTACATCTTCCGTCTGAGGTTAACAAAGTTCCCAAATATTTAAATTCATTTACCTGTTTTAATATTGTTCCACTTGTCTTTATTTTGCACTGAGGTGATGTCTTTTTCTTTGTTGTTACCATTACTTCTGTCTTTTTGCTATTAAGGCTGAGTCCTTTATTTTTGCTTTCTTTCACTACAATGTCCAACATTTCTTGTAACTCATTTTCACTCTTAGCGATTGATACTGTATCATCAGCATACCATAGATTATTTATATTATGACCTCCAATTGTTATTCCAGGCATGTCCCTTATGGATCTTAAAATAATCTCACTATAAATATTAAACAAATCTGGTGACAGCACACAACCTTGCCTAACACCCTGTTTTATTTGTTTAAACATTCCCAATTGGTTTCCAGTTCTTATGGCCGCCGTTTGTTGCCAGTACATATTCTTTATTATTCTTAGATCTTTGCTGTCTATGTTTATGCTTTCTAAAATTTTGATTATTTCTTGGTGCTTTACTTTGTCAAATGCCTTGGTATAATCTATGAAACATAGGTATAGATCTGTTTTCACCTGTATGGCTCTTTCTACTAATGATCTTATGATATAAATGGCATTGCTTGTTCCTTTATCTCTAACAAAACCACACTGTTCATCGCTAATTTCTGGAATGATTTTGTTTCGCACTCTTTGCATGATGATTCTTAGTAATATTTTAGTCATATGACTCATAAGGCTTATTGTGCAATGATCATCGCATTCAATCGCACCCGATTTCTTTGGTAGGGCTATGAATATTGATTTGAGCATGTCGTCTGGTATATATCCGCTGTTGTAGATATCATTCAATATTTTTGTTATTATTCCTATTCCAAAATCACCCATGGCTTCAATCTCTTCTTTGGTTATATTATCTGGCCCAGGAGCTTTGCCTGCTTTCATATTGCGCAAGGCGTCTTCCACTTCTTCTCTTAGTATATATATATATATATATATATATATATATATATTAGAAGTAGTAGTAAATGTAGTAGTAGTGAGTGTAGTAGTCGAGAGTGTAGTGGTAGTAGTAGTAAGAGTATACATTATTTTTATTTGGGGACTTTTATTTACCAAATTTTGTTTATTGTATACATGGAAAACATTTTGTCTTTGTTGCCCTCAGAAGGGCATGAGGGTGTCAATGATAATCTAGGTCATACTGGCAGTCTGAGTCGCTGAAGTGGGGTGGATGGTCATGTTCGTCTACCTCCACAGCCCAGTCGTTCCACTCCGTATAGTAGTCTTGTGTAAGTTCTTCTGAATCTGTTTCTGTGGGCGTCTGGGCTTTTGTTCTGGAAGTCTGCTGCTGCGTGTGCTCCTTTGTTGTTTGTTCTGTTTTGTTTTGTTTAGAGTTACGTTTCTTCTTTGTAGTTGGTGGAGCTGTGGACTGCTGGTGCTGCAGTAGTAGTATTTGGATCGATGGTCTGGACCGGTTTAGTAATGATTGGTTCATCGACTGTCGTATGCAATCTCAGGCCTGGTCTCTTGGGGCACCGGTTTTCCCAGTGTGTGTCAAGTCCACAGTGAGAACATCGTGTTCTCCTGCCTGGAAGGGTAACGAAGATCTTAGTCGTTTCGGTAATCTCTCCTTTAATTCTTAGTTTTATGTAATGTGGTATCTGGACATCCGAAACTGGCTTGTACCAGAAAGTCCACTTGTCCGCTTGGTAAGTGTCTTTTTTCACCTAGGCCTCTTTGTCCCCGATCATTTATGATACAATTTCTTGGACTTGTTTGCATTTTATAGTTGGTGGCATCCATTGGATGCACCCTCTTGACTGTTCTTTCTCTTGGTGACTTATCACGATTGTGACATTGGGTTCTTTCAGTTTGATCGTTTTGTTTTCAAGCACTTGGTACTGTTGTTCATGTGCGACAGGTTTTAGTGTGAAGAACCACTTCGTTGTGTGGCTAAAACGGTACATGGTGTTTATTCCGTTGAGCATAACTCCGGCGGGGCCTATGAGTATGCTCGTCATCATGGAAGCGGTAATTTTTGAGACGTCTGGGCCGTCGATAGTGGCCATCAATGTGTCTTTCTCGTGCTTGCTTTCTAAGTCGATCTCGTAGGTTTGGAGTTCCGGCTTAGCTGGCGGCTTGGGAGGCAACTGGACCTGCTCTGTTCTCATTCTTGCTTCTGAGAGTTCCGGCTTAGCTGGCAGCTTGGGAGGCATCTGGACCTGCTCTGTTCTCATTCTTACTTCTGAGAGTTCCCGCTTAGCTGGCGGCTTGGGAGGCATCTGGACTTGCTCTGTTCTCATTCTTGCTTCTCAGAGTCCCGGCGTAGCTGGCGGCTTGGGAGGCATCTGGGCCTGCTCTGTTCTCATTCTTACTTCTGAGAGTTCCCACTTAGCTGGCGGGGTTGGGAGACATCTGGACCTGCTATGTTCTCATTCTTATTCTGAGAGTTCCAACTTAGCTGGCGGCATGGGAGGCATCTGGACCTGCTCTGTTTTCATTCTTGCTTCTGAATTGTTCTGGACAGCCTTAGTAGTTTGGCCCGCTTTCTTTACTTCCTTTGGCGTCTTCTTTGGCATGGCTTGTTTTCTGTGAGAATGTATTTGTTCTTGTCTGAAGTTATATATGATCTCTAATCCATCTATTTGATTTCTCTGTTTTGAGGAGCATCGTGTTTTAATTCATTGTTTCAGTTCACTTGGCTCTCATGACATCTTTATAATTTGACTTTTTCTCCTTTTCCTCGTCCGGACATTTTGAGTGTTAAAATCATCATCATCATTGAGTGCCG
Source organism: Megaustenia siamemsis (assembly GCA_032433765.1). NCBI lineage: Eukaryota > Metazoa > Mollusca > Gastropoda > Stylommatophora > Ariophantidae > Megaustenia > Megaustenia siamemsis. The sequence continues at coordinate 93,865 of JAVIAB010000024.1, forward strand.
TCTCCGCAACGAAGGTTGGCTACCATGGAGCGACATTTTGCTCTTTCTCTTGCTTTGATGGTGCAGGTTGTCATCGGTTGATTTGTCCATCTTTTGATGTTACTCGTCCATGTTAATCTTGGTCTGCCTCTGCCTCTTTTACCTTGTATTTTCCCCTCCAGGATCACTTTCAGTAGGCTGTTGTGTCTTTTAACATGGCCTAAGAATCGCATTTGTCTTGTTCTAATTGTGTTCAGAAGTTCTCTTTTCATTTTAGTTGTTTTAAGGCTTTGTCATTTGTTTTCTTTTCCTTCCATCCAATTCTACCTATTCTTCTATATATCCACATTTCAAAGGCTTCAATTCTCTGTTCTGTTTTCTTGTCTAATGTCCATGTTTCAGCACCATATAGGAATATTGAGAAGATGTAACATTTTGCTATTCTTAGTTTTAGCTCTGGTGTTATTTGTTTTGATGTTAGTATGTCCAGAGTGTTAAAATACAAAGTATATATAAGCTTGAGCAAATTTAAATTATCTGCTTTTTTATTTTACACAGAAATCATTGCAAATTATCAACTAACATTATGTAATATTTCACAACGTAATTTCTATCGTAATTTTGCATATTATTTTTAAAATATAAAATTGTATTAATGCTAAGCATTATTTTAAAGGGTTATATATCGCATAATTATAGAAAATAGGGAAAAAAAAGAATTGCCTTTTCCTTACATATGTGGTCAAATATTAAATTATTTCAACAATCTCTTTCAAGCACTTCAAGTTATCTAACTTAACTTCCAGGGAGGAAAATTCTGTAACGTAATTTCTACAACCGTCTTAATTTTACATATTAATTTGTAAATATAAAGTTTCATAAATGGTTTGCATTATTTTAAAGTTGCCTATATGGAATTTTTGAAAGCATAAACATAGACAGCAAAGATCTAAGAATAATAAAGAACATGTACTGGCAAAAAACAGCGGCCAAAAGAACTGGAAACCAATTGGGAATGTTTCAACAAAATAAAACAGGGTGTTAGACAAGGCTGTGTGTTGTCACCAGATTTGTTTAATATTTATATTGAGATTACTTTAAGATCCATAAGGGGCATGCCTGGAATAACAATTGGAGGACATAATATAAATAATCTAAGGCATGCTGATGATACAGTCGTAATCGCTAAAAGTGAAAATGAGTTACAAGAAATGTTGGACATTATAGTAAAAGAAAGCAAAAATAAAGGAAGTCAGCCTTAATAGCAAAATGACAGAAGTAATGGTAACAACAAAGAAAAAGACATCACATCAGTGCGAAATAAAGACAAGTGGAACAATATTAAAACAGGTAAATGAATTTAAATATTTGTGAACTTTATTAATCTCAGACGGAAGATTTACAAAAGAGGTGAGATGCAGAATGGCTCATGCAAAAGCAGTTTTCCAGAAAATGAGGAAGATATTATGCAATCCATTTTTGACAATAGAAACAAGTAAAAGAGTTCTCAAATAATATGTAGTGCCAGTCTTAACATACGGATGTGAATCGTGGACAATAGAAAAACAAACAAGAAAATCACTGGAGGCTGTAGAAATGCGGTTTTACAGAAGAATGTTGAGAATACCATGGACAGCTAAGATGAGAAATGAAAATGTTCTGAAAGAGGCAAAAGCAAAAAGGGAGCTATTCCAATTTCCAATATTAGGAAGAAACAATCATCATTTTTTGGCCATATAATGAGAAGAGAACAACTGGAATATATTGTAATAACTGGAAAAATTGATGGACGAAGTGATAGAGGTAAACAAAGAGAAAAGATAACAGACAGCTTAAGAGAATGGCTAGGCAGAAGCTCAACAAAAACAATGATAAAGAACTGTCGAGATCGAAAGTTGTGGAGAGACACGATCACCTTCGCCAGTAGGCCCGGTACTTCATGATGATGATATGGGAAAATTCCAGAAATTATAATCAAATAAAGGAAATGCATTTTCCTTATATTCTCTCTCCCTCTCTCAGTGACATGAATTATGTGCAATTGTCTATCTCCAACTCCGCTCACTTTTTGTACTAGAATTTTGAAATTTTATCTTCATAGTATTTTCCTTGTGTATTGATACCTCTTCTCGACTCTACTATGAAATGATGAGACGGCATTAGTTAATTTTTGTAAATTAACTTCGTTTGCACCTGAGATCTATAAAAATGTTTAGAAACTTTAAACAGTTGATTATCAGCTAAGAAATATAATAATTCTTTGAAGAATATATATTTAAATGTTGCATAATATTTACAGGCATGGTTCGCTCTAACATATCAAACTTAAACGCAAAAAAGTGTTCTGTCGTTGAATTGTTGATGAAAATGTTAATATATTCTTAACTGCTTAGGAAATTAAAATCATATTTTGCTTTAATAAAAGAGAAGCAACTACAATTAAATTAATACTAACACTTTTTTAGAAGTCGATAAATTGTTATTGTAAATTATCAAAAGTTTCAAACATTTGCATATTGTTTTTCAGAAAATAATTTTAACATAAAAAGTGCAAGGTCTTTGAAAATGTCCATAAAAAATTAAAACTCCTAAAGTACCAAATTAAAAGAAACGTACCTTTCCTTAACGTGTAGTTGCAAATAATAAGTATTTATAATTTCTTTCAAACATTAAAAGTTATCTTCTTTTGCTCACAGAAATGTCAACTTGAGTCATAAATAAAAAAAAACGTGGTTGTATTAAGTTTGGTGCAGTGAACATATTTTTGAAATTACGTGAAATTGTAAATAAAATGTGTGTTATTCATCTAGATACTACTGCTGTTGGCTGGCTTGTATTAGGTAAAGAATCTGTTCACGCGATGAAGCTGTGTTTACAGCATGTGTTCAAAATATCCAGCACAGGCCTCAAGTTATTCTGAGACTTGTCTCTTACTATTTTCGAAAACCTTCTCGATCTATATATCTATCTTTCGTTCGCCTGAAGTGTTGTCTATATCTGCAATGTCGACTCCTGTATAAATGTTACAGTCTTTTGTTATTCTTGCAGTGGCCCATATAGTTTTCTCTGTAGTGTTGTATCTATGGAATATGTGGGATTTTCCTCAGTCTACTATATTGAGTAGCGGCACGGGCGTAATACGGACCACATTACCCAAAAATCATGTGCTGAAGGTCTGTAAAATTTATGGTCACTAATACCATATTCCCTATACGCCACTTGGCGTGACGGGGGCACCTTTTTTTACTATATTCAGTGCAATCTTGAAATATGTGTTCCTCTGTCTGGGGCGCCTGTCCATATGTACATGTAGTTGAGGTGCCGATCTTGAATTTTGTAGACACGTGACTGTGGAGTCAATTATGTCCTGTTCTAATGCGTATAATGATAACTTGTTCCCATCTATTCATATTATGAAATGCATCCTGATATGTAGCATTTGATCTTCTGATTGATTTGATTATCTCTATCTTATGATGGTATGTCACCGGCGCATCTGGTTGTGTGCCTGTTGCACCATCTTTTGAAAGCTGATCTACTCTCTAGTTTCTGGTATTCCATTGTGAGATGGGATCCACTGCAATTCAATCCTGTGGTGTTTGTAGAGTTCAGTCAATAAAGTTTACAGATGTAGCAACTTTCTGGATTGCAGTGCTTGGAGCACTGATCTTGTATCTGTCAAAAACTCTACAGCCTGTGGACTAAGATTACTGTTCAGCAGTTTTTCTATTGAAAACTTTAATGTTTTCATTTCTGCATCGTAATTGGGACAATTTTTTCCTGTTGCTATCTTATTCATTTGAGATGTAATTGTCTATCTCTATTTTCATAACAGGATTTTTAGGTGCTTTCATTTTCATATTAGCATTATTAACTGTTTCTGTCTTAACAGTAGACTTTTATAACTGTATCTCTTTACATACTAAGATTTTAAACATCTTTTATCTTCATGCTAGTATTTTAAATTGTCTCTCTGGTCATTCTAGGATTTTCAAAAGTTTACTTTTGATGCTAGAAAAAAAAATTATAGTAACTCCTACAGTTTACTTTATATCTATTACTACTAGAAATTTAAACTGAATCCCTCTCATTCCTCAATCTATATCTAAATGTTTAATATATATAACTGCATCTCTTTTTTTCGCTCTTTCTCTCTCTCTCTTAATGTTAGACTTTTAAACTGCCACTCTCCCTGTCCAGTGACATGAATTATGTGCAATTGTCTATCTCCAACTCCTCTCCCTTTTTCTACTAGAATTTTGAAATTTCAACTGCATATTATTTTCCTTGTGTTATTGATACCTCTCTCTCTAACAATATCTCTTCTAGACTCTACAGTGAAATGATGAGACGGCATCAGTTAATTTTTGTAAATTAACTTCGTTTGCACCTGAGATCTATAAAAATGTTTAGAAACTTTAAACAGTTGATTATCAGCTAAGAAATATAATAATTCTTTGAAGAATATATATTTAAATGTTGCATACTATTTACAGGCATGGTTCGCTCTAACATATCAAACTTAAACGCAAAAAAGTGTTCTGTCGTTGAATTGTTGATGAAAATGTTAATATATTCTTGTCTGCTTAGGAAATTAAAAATCATATTTTGCTTTAATAAAAGGGAAGCAACTCCAGTTAAATCAATACTAACACTTCTTTATAAGTCGATAAATTGTAATTGTAAATTATCAAAAGTTTCAAACATTTGCATATTGTTTTTCAGAAAATAATTTTAACATAAAATGTGCAAGATCTTTGAAAATTTCCATAAAAAATTAAAACTCCTAAAGTACCAAATTAAAAGAAACGTACCTTTCCTTAACGTGTAGTTACAAATATTAATTATTTATAATTTCTTTCAAACATTAAAAGTTATCTTCTTCTGCTCACAGAAAAGTCAACTTGAGTCTTAAATAAAAAAAACGTGGCTGTATTAAGTTTGGTGCAGTGAACATATTTTTGAAATTACGTGAAATTGTAAATAAAATGTGTGTTATTCATCTAGATACTACTGCTGTTGGCTGGCTTGTATTAGGTAAAGAATCTGTTCACGCGATGAAGCTGTGTTTACAGCATGTGTTCAAATATCCAGCACAGGCCTCAAGTTATTCTGAGACTTGTCTCTTACTATTTTCGAAAACCTTCTCGATCTATATATCTATCTTTCGTTCGCCTGAAGTGTTGTCTATATCTGCAATGTCGACTCCTGTATAAATGTTACAGTCTTTTGTTATTCTTGCAGTGGCCCATATAGTTTTCTCTGTAGTGTTGTATCTATGGGATATGTGGGATTTTCCTCAGTCTACTATATTGAGTAGCGGCACGGGCGTAATACGGACCAAATGGGAACAAGTTATCATTATACGCATTAGAACAGGACATAATTGACTCCACAGTCACGTGTCTACAAAATTCAAGATCGGCACCTCAACTACATGTACATATGGACAGGCGCCACAGACAGAGGAACACATATTTCAAGATTGCACTGAATATAGTAAAAAAAGGTGCCCCCGTCACGCCAAGTGGATATGGTATTAGTGACCATAAATTTTACAGACCTTCAGCACATGATTTTTGGGGTAATGTGGTCCGTATTACGCCCGTGCCGCTACTCAATATAGTAGACTGAGGAAAATCCCACATATCCCATAGATAACAACACTACAGAGAAAACTATATGGGCCACTGCAAGAATAACAAAAGACTGTAACATTTATACAGGAGTCGACATTGCAGATATAGACAACACTTCAGGCGAACGAAAGATAGATATATAGATCGAGAAGGTTTTCGAAAATAGTAAGAGACAAGTCTCAGAATAACTTGAGGCATGTGCTGGATATTTTGAACACATGCTGTAAACACAGCTTCATCGCGTGAACAGATTCTTTACCTAATACAAGCCAGCCAACAGCAGTAGTATCTAGATGAATAACACACATGTTATTTACAATTTCACGTAATTTCAAAAATATGTTCACTGCACCAAACTTAATACAGCCACGTTTTTTTATTTAAGACTCAAGTTGACTTTTCTGTGAGCAAAAGAAGATAACTTTTAATGTTTGAAAGAAATTATAAATAATTAATATTTGTAACTACACGTTAAGGAAAGGTACGTTTCTTTTCATTTGGTACTTTAGGAGTTTTAATTTTTTATGGAAATTTTCAAAGACCTTGCACATTTTATGTTAAAATTATTTTCTGAAAAACAATATGCAAATGTTTGAAACTTTTGATAATTTATAATTACAATTTATCGACTTATAAAGAAGTGTTAGTATTAATTTAACTGGAGTTGCTTCCCTTTTATTAAAGCAAAATATGATTTTTAATTTCCTAAGCAGACAAGAATATATTAACATTTTCATCAACAATTCAACGACAGAACACTTTTTTGCGTTTAAGTTTGATATGTTAGAGCGAACCATGCCTGTAAATAGTATGCAACATTTAAATATATATTCTTCAAAGAATTATTATATTTCTTAGCTGATAATCAACTGTTTAAAGTTTCTAAACATTTTTATAGATCTCAGGTGCAAACGAAGTTAATTTACAAAAATTAACTGATGCCGTCTCATCATTTCACTGTAGAGTCTAGAAGAGATATTGTTAGAGAGAGAGAGGTATCAATAACACAAGGAAAATAATATGCAGTTGAAATTTCAAAATTCTAGTAGAAAAAGGGAGAGGAGTTGGAGATAGACAATTGCACATAATTCATGTCACTGGACAGGGAGAGTGGCAGTTTAAAAGTCTAACATTAAGAGAGAGAGAGAAAGAGCGAAAAAAAAGAGATGCAGTTATATATATTAAACATTTAGATATAGATTGAGGAATGAGAGGGATTCAGTTTAAATTTCTAGTAGTAATAGATATAAAGTAAACTGTAGGAGTTCCTAGAATTTTTTTTTCTAGCATCAAAAGTAAACTTTTGAAAATCCTAGAATGACCAGAGAGATAATTTAAAATACTAGCATGAAGATAAAAGCTGTTTAAAATCTTAGTATGAAAAGAGATACAGTTATAAAAGTCTACTGTTAAGACAGAAACAGTTAATAATGCTAATATGAAAATGAAAGCACCTAAAAATCCTGTTATGAAAATAGAGATAGACAATTACATCTCAAATGAATAAGATAGCAACAGGAAAATATTGTCACAATTACGATGCAGAAATGAAAACAATAAAGTTGGCAATAGAAAAACTGCTGAACAGTAATCTTAGTCCACAGGCTGTAGAGTTTTTGACAGATACAAGATCAGTGCTCCAAGCACTGCAACCCAGAAAGTTGCTACATCTGTAAACTTTATTGACTGAACTCTACAAACACCACAGGATTGCCTTGCAGTGGATCCCATTTCACAATGGAATACCAGAAACTAGAGAGTAGATCAGCTTTCAAAAGATGGTGCAACAGGCACACAACCAGATGCGCCAGTGACATACCATCATAAGATAGAGATAATCAAATCAATCAGAAGATCAAATGCTACAAATCAGGATGCATTTCATAATATGAATAGATGGGAACAAGTTATCATTATATGCATTAGAACAGGCCATAATTGACTCCACAGTCACGTGTCTACAAAATTCAAGATCGGCACCTCAACTACATGTACATATGGACAGGCGCCCCAGACAGAGGAACACATATTTCAAGATTGCACTGAATATAGTAAAAAAAAGGTGCCCCCGTCACGCCAAGTGGCGTATAGGGAATATGGTATTAGTGACCATAAATTTTACAGACCTTCAGCACATGATTTTTGGGGTAATGTGGTCCGTATTACGCCCGTGCCGCTACTCAATATAGTAGACTGAGGAAAATCCCACATATCCCATAGATAACAACACTACAGAGAAAACTATATGGGCCACTGCAAGAATAACAAAAGACTGTAACATTTATACAGGAGTCGACATTGCAGATATAGACAACACTTCAGGCGAACGAAAGATAGATATATAGATCGAGAAGGTTTTCGAAAATAGTAAGAGACAAGTCTCAGAATAACTTGAGGCCTGTGCTGGATATTTTGAACACATGCTGTAAACACAGCTTCATCGCGTGAACAGATTCTTTACCTAATACAAGCCAGCCAACAGCAGTAGTATCTAGATGAATAACACACATTTTATTTACAATTTCACGTAATTTCAAAAATATGTTCACTGCACCAAACTTAATACCGCCACGTTTTGTTATTTATGACTCAAGTTGACTTTTCTGTGAGCAAAAGAAGATAACTTTTAATGTTTGAAAGAAATTATAAATAATTAATATTTGCAACTACACGTTAAGGAAAGGTACGTTTCTTTTAATTTGGTACTTTAGGAGTTTTAATTTTTTATGGACATTTTCAAAGACCTTGCACATTTTATGTTAAAATTATTTTCTGAAAAACAATATGCAAATGTTTGAAACTTTTGATAATTTACAATTACAATTTATCGACTTATAAAGAAGTGTTAGTATTGATTTAACTGGAGTTGCTTCCCTTTTATTAAAGCAAAATATGATTTTTAATTTCCTAAGCAGACAAGAATATATTAACATTTTCATCAACAATTCAACGACAGAACACTTTTTTGCGTTTAAGTTTGATATGTTAGAGCGAACCATGCCTGTAAATAGTAAGCAACATTTAAATATATATTCTTCAAAGAATTATTATATTTCTTAGCTGATAATCAACTGTTTAAAGTTTCTAAACATTTTTATAGATCTCAGGTGCAAACGAAGTTAATTTACAAAAATTAACTGATGCCGTCTCATCATTTCACTGTAGAGTCTAGAAGAGATATTGTTAGAGAGAGAGGTATCAATAACACAAGGAAAATAATATGCAGTTGAAATTTCAAAATTCTAGTAGAAAAAGGGAGAGGAGTTGGAGATAGACAATTGCACATAATTCATGTCACTGGACAGGGAGAGTGGCAGTTTAAAAGTCTAACATTAAGAGAGAGAGAGAAAGAGCGAAAAAAAAGAGATGCAGTTATATATATTAAACATTTAGATATAGATTGAGGAATGAGAGGGATTCAGTTTAAATTTCTAGTAGTAATAGATATAAAGTAAACTGTAGGAGTTCCTAGAATTTTTTTTTCTAGCATCAAAAGTAAACTTTTGAAAATCCTAGAATGACCAGAGAGATAATTTAAAATACTAGCATGAAGATAAAAGCTGTTTAAAATCTTAGTATGAAAAGAGATACAGTTATAAAAGTCTACTGTTAAGACAGAAACAGTTAATAATGCTAATATGAAAATGAAAGCACCTAAAAATCCTGTTATGAAAATAGAGATAGACAATTACATCTCAAATGAATAAGATAGCAACAGGAAAATATTGTCACAATTACGATGCAGAAATGAAAACAATAAAGTTGGCAATAGAAAAACTGCTGAACAGTAATCTTAGTCCACAGGCTGTAGAGTTTTTGACAGATACAAGATCAGTGCTCCAAGCACTGCAACCCAGAAAGTTGCTACATCTGTAAACTTTATTGACTGAACTCTACAAACACCACAGGATTGCCTTGCAGTGGATCCCATTTCACAATGGAATACCAGAAACTAGAGAGTAGATCAGCTTTCAAAAGATGGTGCAACAGGCACACAACCAGATGCGCCAGTGACATACCATCATAAGATAGAGATAATCAAATCAATCAGAAGATCAAATGCTACAAATCAGGATGCATTTCATAATATGAATAGATGGGAACAAGTTATCATTATATGCATTAGAACAGGCCATAATTGACTCCACAGTCACGTGTCTACAAAATTCAAGATCGGCACCTCAACTACATGTACATATGGACAGGCGCCCCAGACAGAGGAACACATATTTCAAGATTGCACTGAATATAGTAAAAAAAAGGTGCCCCCGTCACGCCAAGTGGCGTATAGGGAATATGGTATTAGTGACCATAAATTTTACAGACCTTCAGCACATGATTTTTGGGGTAATGTGGTCCGTATTACGCCCGTGCCGCTACTCAATATAGTAGACTGAGGAAAATCCCACATATCCCATAGATACAACACTACAGAGAAAACTATATGGGCCACTGCAAGAATAACAAAAGACTGTAACATTTATACAGGAGTCGACATTGCAGATATAGACAACACTTCAGGCGAACGAAAGATAGATATATAGATCGAGAAGGTTTTCGAAAATAGTAAGAGACAAGTCTCAGAATAACTTGAGGCCTGTGCTGGATATTTTGAACACATGCTGTAAACACAGCTTCATCGCGTGAACAGATTCTTTACCTAATACAAGCCAGCCAACAGCAGTAGTATCTAGATGAATAACACACATTTTATTTACAATTTCACGTAATTTCAAAAATATGTTCACTGCACCAAACTTAATACCGCCACGTTTTGTTATTTATGACTCAAGTTGACTTTTCTGTGAGCAAAAGAAGATAACTTTTAATGTTTGAAAGAAATTATAAATAATTAATATTTGCAACTACACGTTAAGGAAAGGTACGTTTCTTTTAATTTGGTACTTTAGGAGTTTTAATTTTTTATGGACATTTTCAAAGACCTTGCACATTTTATGTTAAAATTATTTCCGAAAAACAATAAGCAAATGTTTGAAACTTTTGATAATTTACAATTACAATTTATCGACTTATAAAGAAGTGTTAGTATTAATTTAATTGGAGTTGCTTCCCTTTTATTAAAGCAAAATATGATTTTAATTTCCTAAGCAGATAAAAACATATTAACATTTTCATCAACAATTCAACGACAGAACACTTTTTTTGCGTTTAAGTTTGATATGTTAGAGCGAACCATGCCTGTAAATAGTATGCAACATTTAAATATATATTCTTCAAAGAATTATTATATTTCTTAGCTGATAATCAACTGTTTAAAGTTTCTAAACATTTTTATAGATCTCAGGTGCAAACGAAGTTAATTTACAAAAATTAGCTGATGCCGTCTCATCATTTCACTGTAGTCTAGAAGAGATATTGTTAGAGAGAGAGGTATCAATAACACAAGGAAAATAATATGCAGTTGAAATTTCAAAATTCTAGTAGAAAAAGGGTGAGGAGTTGGAGATAGACAATTGCACATAATTCATGTCACTGGACAGGGAGAGTGGCAGTTTAAAAGTCTAACATTAAGAGAGAGAGAGAGAAAGAGCGAAAAAAGAGATGCAGTTATATATATTAAACATTTAGATATAGATTGAGGAATGAGAGGGATTCAGTTTAAATTTCTAGTAGTAATAGATATAAAGTAAACTGTAGGAGTTCCTAGAATTTTTTTTTCTAGCATCAAAAGTAAACTTTTGAAAATCCTAGAATGACCAGAGAGACAATTTAAAATACTAGCATGAAGATAAAAGCTGTTTAAAATCTTAGTATGAAAAGAGATACAGTTATAAAAGTCTACTGTTAAGACAGAAACAGTTAATAATGCTAATATGAAAATGAAAGCACCTAAAAATCCTGTTATGAAAATAGAGATAGACAATTACATCTCAAATGAATAAGATAGCAACAGGAAAATATTGTCACAATTACGATGCAGAAATGAAAACAATAAAGTTGGCAATAGAAAAACTGCTAAACAGTAATCTTAGTCCACATGCTGTAGAGTTTTTGACAGATACAAGATCAGTGCTCCAAGCACTGCAACCCAGAAAGTTGCTACATCTGTAAACTTTATTGACTGAACTCTACAAACACCACAGGATTGCCTTGCAGTGGATCCCATCTCACAATGGAATACCAGAAACTAGAGAGTAGATCAGCTTTCAAAAGATGGTGCAACAGGCACACAACCAGATGCGCCGGTGACATACCATCATAAGATAGAGATAATCAAATCAATCAGAAGATCAAATGCTACAAATCAGGATGCATTTCATAATATGAATAGATGGGAACAAGTTATCATTATACGCATTAGAACAGGACATAATTGACTCCACAGTCACGTGCTACAAAATTCAAGATCGGCACCTCAACTACATGTACATATGGACAGGCGCCCCAGACAGAGGAACACATATTTCAAGATTGCACTGAATATAGTAAAAAAAGGTGCCCCGTCACGCCAAGTGGCGTATAGGGAATATGGTATTAGTGACCATAAATTTTACAGACCTTCAGCACATGATTTTTGGGGTAATGTGGTCCGTATTACGCCCGTGCCGCTACTCAATATAGTAGACTGAGGAAAATCCCACATATCCCATAGATATAACACTACAGAGAAAACTATATGGGCCACTGCAAGAATAACAAAAGACTGTAACATTTATACAGGAGTCGACATTGCAGATATAGACAACACTTCAGGCGAACGAAAGATAGATATATAGATCGAGAAGGTTTTCGAAAATAGTAAGAGACAAGTCTAAGAATAACTTGAGGCCTGTGCTGGATATTTTGAACACATGCTGTAAACACAGCTTCATCGCGTGAGCAGATTCTTTACCTAATACAAGCCAGCCAACAGCAGTAGTATCTAGATGAATAACACACATTTTATTTACAATTTCACGTAATTTCAAAAATATGTTCACTGCACCAACCTTAATACAGCCACGTTTTTTTATTTAAGACTCAAGTTGACTTTTCTGTGAGCAAAAGAAGATAACTTTTAATGTTTGAAAGAAATTATAAATAATTAATATTTGCAACTACACGTTAAGGAAAGGTACGTTTCTTTTCATTTGGTACTTTAGGAGTTTTAATTTTTTATGGACATTTTCAAAGACCTTGCACATTTTTTATTTTCTGAAAAACAATAAGCAAATGTTTGAAACTTTTGATAATTTACAATTACAATTTATCGACTTATAAAGAAGTGTTAGTATTAATTTAATTGGAGTTGCTTCCCTTTTATTAAAGCAAAATATGATTTTAATTTCCTAAGCAGATAAGAACATATTAACATTTTCATCAACAATTCAACGACAGAACACTTTTTTTGCGTTTAAGTTTGATATGTTAGAGCGAACCATGCCTGTAAATAGTATGCAACATTTAAATATATATTCTTCAAAGAATTATTATATTTCTTAGCTGATAATCAACTGTTTAAAGTTTCTAAACATTTTTATAGATCTCAGGTGCAAACGAAGTTAATTTACAAAAATTAGCTGATGCCGTCTCATCATTTCACTGTAGAGTCTAGAAGAGATATTGTTAGAGAGAGAGGTATCAATAACACAAGGAAAATAATATGCAGTTGAAATGTCAAAATTCTAGTAGAAAAAGGGAGAGGAGTTGGAGATAGACAATTGCACATAATTCATGTCACTGGACAGGGAGAGTGGCAGTTTAAAAGTCTAACATTAAGAGAGAGAGAGAGAAAGAGCGAAAAAAGAGATGCAGTTATATATATTAAACATTTAGATATAGATTGAGGAATGAGAGGGATTCAGTTTAAATTTCTAGTAGTAACAGATATAAAGTAAACTGTAGGAGTTACTAGAATTTTTTTTCTAGCATCAAAAGTAAACTTTTGAAAATCCTGGATGTTACTCGTCCATGTTAGTCTGTCTCTGCCTCTTTTACCTTGTATTTTCTCCTCGACGATTACTTTTATTGTTGTGTCTTTTAACATGGCCCAAAAATCGCATTTGACTTGTTTGAATTGTGTTTAGTAGTTTTCTTTTCATTTTTAGTTGTTTTAAGACTTTATCTTAGTAGTTGTAGCTCTGGACTGTCTCCAGATGTATTCCCTCAACTGTGATATTTAATTGCAGGTCTTGAGAATTTTCTTTATGATCATAGTTTTAGTTTTTTTGATATTCATATCTAGTCCATATTTTATGCTTCTCATATTTATTACATTAAGTAATTGTTGTAGATCTGTAGGACTTTCAGCTAGTAGTACAGTATTATCAGCATATCTTAGGTTATTGGTTATCTTTCCATTAATGTGTAGGCCCGGCATCTCTCAAATGTTTTTAAAGATTTGCTCAGTGTATAGATTGAATTCTTGAAAAAAGAGATTTTCTCTTCTGCATTAATCAGTTCCTTCTTCTAGCAGGTTCGGATATGTGTTCTTTACTTGTATAGTATAGGTATCTTTAATATCTTTTTGATTTAAAGCTATTATATCTGGTGGTATTGTTGATGAATTAGACTTTTGCTTCTTTCTCTTTAGTTTGATTTTCATTTTAATCATTACAGGATAGTGATCTGAATTAATATCTGCTCCTGGATAGGTTTTGGCTTTTTTTTTTACGCTGTTACGGAACCTTTCTTTATCATTATATAATCTATTTGATTCCACTTCTTATCTCCAGGGCTTTTCCATGTGTATAATTTCCTTTTCTCTTGCTCAAAGTAGGTGTTGCATATTATTAGCCTGTTTTCTTCACAGAATTGTATTAATCGTTCTCCTCTGTCATTTATTTTTTCCTAAACCATGGTTACCTATAATGGTCTTATATCTGCCTTTTCCTACCTAACAACAGCCTACTAAAAGTAATATTGGAAGGAAAAAAATACAAGGTAAAAGAGGTAGAGGCAGACCAAGACTAACATGGACGAGTAACATCAAAAGATGGACAAGTCAATCTATGACAGCCTGCACCATCAAAGCAAGAAACAGAGTAGAATGGCGATCCATGGTAGCCAACCTTCGCTGCGAAGAAGGTACTCGATGATGATGATGATGGTGATTTCCTACTTTAGCGTTCATGTCACCCATTACAATCAAGATGTCCGAAGATTTCAGTTGCATAACTTTATTTAGGTCTTCATACTATGTCTCTATTTGCTCATATGTGTAGTCTTGAGTAGGTGCGTATGTCTGTATTATTGCTATGTCGAATTGTTTTGCTTTCATCTTGAGTATTATAATCCTATCATTGTATGTCCAGTGGGTACTTATTTATTTTTGTATCACTCTTTTATTAGTATTCCTACCCCTCTTTGATGTTCTGTTGTGTTTCCTGAGTTTATAAAGTATATTTTTCGTCCTCTATGTACCCACATTCTTTCCATCTTGTCTCTGATATGCCTAAAATATCTATGTTTATCCGTTCTGCTTCTTGAATTAGATTTTCCAAATTCCCGTGCCCGTGATCAGTCAAGTTGACTATATATATATATATATATATATATATATATATATATATATATATATATATATAACTTGCTTATTCCTTGCATTGAACGTGACTTCTTTGCTACTTGATTACTTCGTAAGTTAGATACAATATCAGCCTTTATACTGTTAATATAATTCGTATTTTATTGATATACTTTGACAACACTGTTTAAATATTTTGATAGCTGGCTTGATAAGTAACTACTACGGCGGTGATTTTGTATTAGTTCATTCACTTGGCTCGTTGAGCTTCTATTATGTGTTGTAATGCTGTTATTTTGGTCCCTACTGTCGGGTATCTGTAGTGAAATGTATGACACATTCATGCTCGCAGAGAGCTGTCCTTTGACGAATGATTCAGCGACGACTCGTACAAGCAGTAGTCCTGGGGGGAGAAAATGTAGATAAAACTCAACCGTGAGTCCATCCGGCCCAGGTGTTTTGTTCTTTTGCATGGCTTTCACTGAGGTCGTCGAATCCGCGAGTTCAATCTCAACGTTCAATGATTGGTTGTCAGTTTCTGTCAATAACTTTGTGTGTTGCATACATTTGTCTTTTACGTCTTCCCGTGTGTCTTCTTGTGTATAGAGCTTCCGGTAGTAATACTTGAAAGCTTTGGCAATCTCTGCTGTGTCCGTTTGTTTCCTCTTCTTCTACGATCATTGCTCTTTAAATCTATGACTCCGGACTCTCTTATGATGGTAGTCTTCCTCTCTCTTTAGCTCATTTGTCTGCGCGTTTATTTCCGTGTACATTACTGTGTGATGGTACCCTCTGGTTGACCACTCTCTGGAAGTTATTGCACAGTTATTGGCTGTGTTCACTTTCTGTGCGGTTTCGCCTTACGTCTTTTGGCGTGTAATGAGACTGCTATGATGGGGACTACAGCTACCTTTCTTTGTTTGGGAGATGAGTTAGTAATTCTGATGATTCCACTGGCTGGGGCGGTTGAGCAATTATGAATTTTAATTCGTTTGCAGTGATACCGGAACCTTCCATAACCAAAGTTGCCCCGTATAGTTTCTCTTCCAGGAAAGTGGGTGCGGACCACATTGTCCTTCTCAGGTCTGTAAAACTGATGGCAATCCTGTAGAACATGTTTTGTTGTCATGTTATCCAGTGTACAGTGTCACTGGCTGGTAGTTCCTATTTTGAGTTTAGTTAACATGTGGTTTCTCATTCTGTTGTGGCCAGTACGTAGGCGAAGTATGATGACTTGTTCCCTCCTTGATAGTGGTATCCATCCCTCTCGTTATACTTTGAGTGTTCTTGTTTCCATTTTTCATGATACTTTCCTTTGATGATGGATTTGGCTTCATCGTAACTTACCAGATGGTTCTCTTGTGGTAATCTTCCTCTCTATTTAGCTAATTTGTCTGCGCGTTCGTTTCCGTATATATTACAGTGTGATGGTACCCACTGGACGACTACTCTCTGGAAGTTATTGCACATCTGGTAAGGGTTGTTCTCAAGTCATCTAGCTCACTGTTCCTGAGGATTTTAGAGCTGTTAGGACTGACAGTGCATCAGTCAGTATCACCAATATCTTGTGCCCGCTATTTTTGTGTTGGATAGCCAGTTTTGCAGCGTCTTTGAGGGCTTCAGTTTCTGCTTTAAAGTTGATTGAGAATTTCCCAGTAGCTATTGACTTAGTGATCTCTTCTTGGTTGTTCAGCCTCAAGAACACACCTCCCCCTCAATTTCTGATGGCGCTTGTAGCCGAGCCATCTGTCTATATGTGTGAAGTTTGGGGAAAATCTAGCGTGTAAATTTACTATTTCTAGTGATTTCATAGTAGTATCCGTAAAAAAATGTCTGGGGGTAAAATTCATACAAGTTATTTTTATTCATAATCTTGCGACGGTGATGTCCAATATGAAGATTTAGGAAAGCCTAGAGGTTAAATGTATTTTTTCAACAGTTTCATAGGTGTATCCCCAAAAAAGGATCAAGGGATAAAAATTCATAAAAGTTATTTCTAAGTAAATCTTTGCTACGATGATGTCTAATATGAAGTTTGAGGCATGCCTAGAGGATAAATTTATTTTTTACAACAGTTTCATAGGCGTATCATTCATAAATGGTGGGGGATAAAATTCATAAAATTGATTTTTAAGTAAATTTTTGCTTCGGGGACGCCTAAAATAAAGTTTGAGGTAAGCATAGAGGTTACATTTTATTTTATTTTAATAATTTTATAAGCGTATCCCTAAAGAAATGGTTGGGGTATATTTCATAAAAGTGTTTGTCTATTCAAAATCTTGCTACGAGTTTGTCTAATATGAAGTTTGAAATAAGCCTAGAGTGTAAATTTACTATTTTTAGTGTTTTTATAGTCGTATCCATACAAAATGGTCATGGGTAAAATTAATAAAAGTGATTTTTATTCAAAATCTTGCTACGGGAATGTCTAATATGAAGTTTTGGGAAAGCCTAGAGGTTAAATTTATTTTTAACAGTTTCATAGGCGTGTCTTTAAAACAATGGCTGCCGGTAAATTTCATAACAGTGACTTTTATTCAAAATCTTAGTACAGGGATGTCTGATATGGAGTTTAAGAAAAGCCTAGAGGTTAAATTTATTTTTTAAAACAGTTTCATAGGCGTAAGCCTAAAAAAGATAAAGGGTTAAAAATTCATTAAAGTTATTTTTAAGTAAATTTTTGCTACGATGATGTCTAATATGAAGGTTAAGGTAAGCCTAGAGGTTAAATTTATATTTTAAACAGTTTCATAGATGTAACCCTCAAAAATGGTCATGGGTAAAATTAATAAAAGTGATTTATTTTTAAGTACATTTTTGCTACAGGGATGCCTAAAATAAAGTTTGAGGTAAGCCTTGAGGTTAACTTAATTTTTTAACAGCTTCATAGGCGTATCCCTCAAAAATAGTGAGGGGATAAAATTAATAAAAGTTATTTTTAAGTAAACTTTTGCTATGGGGATGCCTAAAATAAAGTTTGAGTTAAACCTAGAGGTTCAATTATATTTTTTTCAACAGTTTCATAGGCGTGTCCGTTAAAAAATGGCTGTGAGAAAATGCATAAACGTGATATTTTATTCAAAATCTTGCTATGAGGATGTCTAATATGAAATTGCAAGTAGACCTAGAGTGTAAATTTACAATTTTTTAGTGATTTAAAAGTAGTTTCCATATCCATAAAAAATGACTGGGGTCGGGGGGAGGGGGGGGGAAGTAAAAAACATAAAAGTTATTTTTATTTAAAATCTTGCTACAGGGATGTCTAATATGACTTTTCGGGAAAGCCATGAGGTTAATTTTTTAAACAGTTTCATAGCCGCATCCCTAAAATGATCAATGTGTAAAAATTCATAAAAGTGATTTTTAAGTAAATATTTGCTACGGGATGCCTAAAATAAAGTTTGAGATAAGCATAGAGGTTACATGTTATTTTTCAAACAGTTTCATAGGCGTATCCCTAAAAAATTGTCGGGGGTAACATTTATAAACGTGCTTTTCAAATAATTTTTTGCTACGGGAATGCCTAAAATAAAGTTTGAGGTAAGCCTAGAGGTTAAATTTTTTTTTAAAACTGTTTCATAGGCGTATCATTCATAAATGGTGGGGGATAAAATTCATAAAATTGATTTTTAAGTAAATTTTTGCTTCGGGGACGCCTAAAATAAAGTTTGAGGTAAGCATAGAGGTTACATTTTTTTTTTGTATGTAACCATAATATTTATTTAATTTATAATTGAAATTAGAATTAAATTATTATGAAATTAGGGCCTACAGGCAGTTCTAATTACAGGTTATCACGTGGACTCCTTATTGTACATCTATCTATCTATCTATTGACCTTTCAAGCCGTAGCCGGCCCGGCCCATAGAGCATAGACCAAGATACTTATTCTCTTATCTGAATTTTTGTTCTATCAGTTTTCAATTCTTTTAAAGATATTTTATCAAATCTCGCCATTTGTCTCTGTTCTGTGCAAGCAGCTCTATCTCAATGAGGGAGCCTATTCCTGCTGCTCTTGCCTCTCTCATCAATGTTTTTCTCAGTGTCTCTCTGGGTCTTTCTCTTTTCCTTTTACCTGTTATTTCCCACATTAGGGTTTGCTTTGCTATTCGGTTATTATCTCTTCTCATCACAAGTCCAACATATGACCATCGTCTTTTCTTTATTACTGAAGATATTAGTGGTTGATTGGCGATTTCTCTAATTTCCTCGTTTGTTTTGAATTCGTTCCATGCTATAGCAAGTATTTTCCTGAAACATTTATTTTCGAATGCGTTCAACTTTGTTTCTATGTTATTATAAATGCCACATAAAAAATAATTGCATTATTATTTAAAACCTCATAGCTAAGTATACCTGCAACACACAAAACGCAGAAGTACACTTTTAAATCTAGGAAAGGGCCCTGCCATATTATAGAATATAATCACATTTTTTTTTTACTATTTAGTTTTTGTTTTATTCATATCTGGAGTAGGGCTGTTTTTTTGTCATCAACGTGCATGTGACCATAAGTGATTTAATATTTTACTATCCACTGAATTCACAACATTTAATCTCTCATATTAACAGTGAATAACAGTTCATATTTTGTTTATAAAATATACATTTTATAATTTCTGTGTGTAAACGTGAAAGTAATTTTTTGGACATTTTCAATTTTGTGAAATTTGTCTTGGAAGTTGAACTATATTTTTGTGCTTAAGTTGTCAGTAAAAGCAACAGCCATAAACACTGGGATATTAGGATGGCAAATGTTATTTTAGCAAATTTTAGAGATTAACTGTAACAACAAACCCTGCAATGTCAGCAGCGTTACATAAACAACTTGTTATAGTGGAAAGATGGGAAAAAATAATGAATGTTGAACAGGCCTGAATAATTAGTTGTATGTATATCAAGTTTTAGGCTTTATTTGTTATTATATGTAGTTACGTTTTGGATATCCAAATTAAGTCGTGAATTACACTCATCAGTTTATGTGTATCTATTTCAGTCTGTGACCAGCCTTGGTAGATTGCCACACGTCTTGCCACCATGCATCATCTTTGTTTCCTCCTCGATTTTGTCCTTCGTCTACTGCTCTATCTCTCCATGTGACGTAGCACGGTATAACACTTCATGTTGTTTTTGGAAGTCAGGTGAGGAATTTTTATTTTATCTATCCGCATTTCTATAGAGTAGCCTACTTAGCTGTCTGCCTACTTGTCTGTCTGCCACATACCTGCCTAACTATCCCATCCGTCTGTCTATCATGTTTGTTTTTGTTAGTCCATTCATTGGTCCTTAAACCATCAAAATGAACTCTCCATTTGTTCATTTTTTATCTTAAAGTCTTAGCCGTCTGTATTATTTATATACACTTCAAAAGTGAATCTTTTTAGTTCAAGTGAATCATTTTTGTTCATCAAGTGAATTATTTTTGTTCAAAGTTAAATGCCTGACCAATGAAAATAGCATAGGAAAGCAAACATTTCAGAGTTTTATTCTTTGGTTTCAGGAGTGCACAAAGAATGCCCAATTCATCATAATCTCCCTGAGAAGTGACTTGTTTGAACATAGCAGCAGATAGCTTGGGGGGCATGTACAAGACTTACGACAGCACTAAGTCAGTAACCCTGAATCCCTGGAAGATGTCCAACAGTTTTGCTGAGCGGACAAGAGGTCCACAACATTGATGTGATAGATGACTGTTCACTTCTTCGTACGGAAGCTTCTTATCAATGTAACAGAATAGGTTTCAGAGATGAAATTTTTCTTGGTTTTAAGAATCCATCTATCTATCTATTTATCTATTGACCTTTCGAGCCGTAGCCGGCCTATAGGGCATAGACCCAGATACCCTTTCTCTTATCTAAATTTTTATTGTAGCAGTTTTCAATCCTTGTAAAGATCTTTTATCAAATCTCGCCATTTGTCTCTGTTCTGTGCAAGCAACTCTATCTCATTGAGGGAGCCGATTCCTGCTGCTCTTGCCTCTCTCATCAATGTTCTTCTCAGTGTCTCTCTGGGTTGGCCTCTTTTCCTCTTACCTGTTGTTTCCCTCATGAGGACTTGCTTTGTTATTTAGTTATTATCTCTCCTCATCACATGTCCAATTTATGACCATCGCCTTTTCTTGATTACTGGAGATATTAGTGACTAATTTACACATTCCGTATCAGGTCTACGCTTCATTAACAAAAGCGTTTTTACGCTAGCGGCTTGTTAAACCTCTGATTTAATGGTTTTAAGAATTAATCTACATATTTATATTTATCTAACATATAAAAACAGTTATATATGAATTTGATAATTGAACAAGTAATAAGATTTCACCAGTACCAAAATGATACAAGACATGTAAAAAGAATATGGTTTGACGGCTCACACTAATCAAATTGAGAGTGGCGCACTATGTGGCGAAACGTACATGGCCGAAATCGACATGGCGCACAGCGCAGCGAAAGGTACTGAAAGAGTTAATTATTCTTTTGATTGTGATATTCTCTTCTTTCCTTTCTCATTTGCCTTGCAGCCTTGAGGGGAGATATCATTTGTGGTCTTTTGCTTTTCTCTCGGCCTCTGCTATTGTTTCCTAGTGTTTCTAATATTCCATCATTCCATCTTTTTTATGATCAATATTTGAGTCTGGGTTCTTGTAACGTTTTTATAGGTTTGCTGTATTGTATTGTGGTCTTTTTGTCTTATCACATGGCCAAACCATTTTAACGTTTCTTTGTGTTCTATGGCAGGAATTATTCCTAGCTTTTTTCCCTCAGTTCTCCATTTCTGATTTTATCTTTCAGGTTGTTCCTGTCATTCGTCTAACACATTTCATCTCAGCAGTAATTATTGAGTTATTTGCGGGTCCTCATCATTGCACTCCGAACATGTCCATAGGTGCTCAGATCCCCTCCTCAGTAAGTCCCAGAGTGTCCAGTGACTGACGACTCCAGTTCTGTATTGGTTGATAAATCTTCTTGTAAGAAGCCACTAAGTTTCTCTTTTCTGGCTGTGCCCATCTTAACTCTCATCTCTATCATCCGAAAAAGAAACGTGGATTTGTGTTTATCGAAGTCCTGTGCTCTCCCTACATCTCGGAGGGCATTGATGTCCGCCCAATCTAATGGTTGACCGTCCTCAACGACAGCGCAGCTAGCCAACCTGTCTGCTCTTACATTTCCTTTTACTACAATTTACAGCAGTAGTTATTTTTCTTATTATTCTTGAACCTAGAGTCCAGCTCAGGCATTGGTAGCACAACATTGGAGTGCAGATTGTAATATAGAATGCCCATTTTGCCTCAAGAGTTTTCCTTGGTGGACAATAGTAGTGATAGTTGCGCAATGGTTTGACTAGCATTGTTGTATCTTGAGTCTGTTTCTTCTGCTTGTGAGTTGTATGTCACTCGACTACCTAGATATTTTAACCCTAGATTATGATTCTATCATAATTATTGCTGCTTGTTTATGATTTTCGTTGCAGTAAGGTAGAGGTAGTCTCTATAGCAATTGTTGCTGGGTAATGACTTTAATTGTAGAAAGATAGAGGTAGTCCCCCTAGCAATTATTGCTGGGTAATGAAGTGTTATAGCTTGTTTCATAAGTCGTGCCCAACTTTAAAAATCAATATCTTTTAAACCGCTTTTGTAATTTTTTCAAAATTTGCATGTATAGTTATAATGATTAGAACCCAACAGGGAATTAATTTCATTAAAAACAAACATTTGGTTATTATTATTGCTTATTTGATTTATATAAATTTATAACGACCCATTGATGTAGTCAAAACTTAGTGTTTACAGTATTTAAGTTAAAAATAGCGATTACAAATCTATACACGCTCAAATTTACGATTTTGCACGCTTTCCGCGTGAGTTCTCTGACACAAATAGACACTTGTAGTAAACACGAGACATTGTGTGTTCCATTTCCGTTAATTCAGCGGCGTAACGTGGAACAATAACATTTATCATGAGTCTTAAAATTAAATTCTGCAGTTTACAAAACATCGCAATAAAAATGTATGACTATTTTTGCAAAGAGGCTAAACGAGGAAGATTATTTCATTCTTTAGAAAACCCTGAGAATATGACAAGACACATTTTGGATTTATCTAAACGGTCATTTAATCGCTGGATTCAAGCACGTGACCGTCAATGTTCCAAATATACAAAATCACAAGGAAGAGCAAACATGTTCGATAATTTCGACAGTGAACTTATTAAAAGTGAAATTCGCAAAATGTTGGGTATGAATGAAACTGTTACAATAAGAAAATTAAAAGTATCGCTGAAAAAGAACAACAGTATTGAAATATCAAAGTCTACATTATGGAGGAATGTGAGAGCTGCAGGCTTTACATTCAGAAAGTATTCCAATGGACGAAACATCATCTGTGAGAAGCCACATATAGTAGTCATGAGAAGCAAGTACTTACGTGAAGTAAAAGAGGTGCGCAAGCAAGGTTATGATATTGTGTACTTGGATGAAACATGGATCAATGCTCACCACACTAACCAAAGGGAATGGCAGTCATCAGATGGAAAGATTAAGAGAGTAATACCTAGC
Organism: Megaustenia siamemsis; assembly: GCA_032433765.1. NCBI lineage: Eukaryota > Metazoa > Mollusca > Gastropoda > Stylommatophora > Ariophantidae > Megaustenia > Megaustenia siamemsis. Next base: position 117,501 of record JAVIAB010000024.1, read on the forward strand.
AGCAAAGGACAGCGCTTGATAATTGCTCATGCAGGTAGTCGACAACATGGACTAATACAGAATGCAGAGCTCATTTTTCTTTCAAAATCCATAGACAATCGGGATTATCACTCTGAGATGAATGGTCACATATTTAGACATTGGATTGAAAATTATGTTCTCCCAGCACTAGATCGACCATCTTGCCTAATAATGGACAATGCAGCGTACCACAACATTGTTGCACTTGAAGATAAAGTGCCGACGTCATCCAGTACAAACGATGCTATTAAGATATGGCTCACAAAGGAGCACATACAATTTAATAACATGTACTTAAAACCTGAATTACTATCTCTAGTAAAGCAAAAACAGAGGACAAAGATTTTTCAAATAGATAAGATTATCCAAGAGCACGGTCATATAAGTTTGAGGCTGCCACCTTACCATGCTCATTTAAATCCAATAGAACTAATCTGGGCAAAATTAAAAGGACAAGTGGCAGATGAAAATACAACATTCAAAATATGCGATGTAAAGACTCTTGCTAATCTCGCTTTATTAAATATAGACAACGATTATTGGGCTAAATGTGAAGACCACGTCTTAAAACAGGAAGAGGAATATTGGAAAAATGATGGTTTGTGGAATGTTCAACCCCAAACAGTTATTAATCTTTTAGACTCGTCTGATTCAGAATGAAAGTATATAGCCCCCACAATGTTGGCCCCTATATTACCTTAAATTATTTCAACAAACGGTCCTTTTCAGGACCACAAAACTATGAAAATCGGACATACAGGTATACCTTGATATTATTATCGTCCGTCCTCGAACTGAGCAGACAATAATTCTCATGGTGTTTTGTTTTATCCAGTTATTTCCCCATTACGGCCACGCCTTTACCTAGTGAAAATTAATCGTAGACCAGCAACTACGGTAATTTCTATTCTTTAGGGCTGCACAATTTACAATCTTGACAAACATCAAAGAAATATCGCCGCTTTAAGAAAACTGCAGCTGCAAGATATTTGTTAAATATACATTTAATGGGTCTTTTGCATTCTAATAACATTTGGAAAATTTCAAAAGTATTTAACAAACGGTTAGAAAGTAATAGCGTTTTGAAGTTGGGCATATGTTTTGAAACGAGCTACTGGGTAATGACTTTTATTTTAATAAGGTAGATTTATTCTCCATAGCATATGCTGCTGGGTTTACACATGAGACATTGTACTCCACGCTTTAGAGTTGAGACTTTGAGAGCGACGCTTTAGCCTGGAGAGTTTGGCTCGACACTTTAGACTAGACTTTCAACTGCATGCTTTACACTTCAGATTGTGGGCTCGACCATTTAAACTTAAGACTTTGGGGTCGACGCTTTTGACTGGACACTTTGGCCTCGATACATTAGTCTTGACATGAAACTATGGGTTCGACGATTTAGACTTGAACCTTTGGGCTTAGACTTGAACCTTTGAGCTTAGACTTGAACCTTTGAGCTTAGACTTGAAACTTTGAGCTTAGACTTGAACCTTTGGGCTTAGACTTGAACCTTTGGGCTTAGACTTGAACCTTTGAGCTTAGACTTGAACCTTTGAGTTTAGACTTGAACCTTTGAGCTTAGACTTGAACCTTTGAGCTTAGACTTGAACCTTTGAGCTTAGACTTGAACCTTTGAGCTTAGACTTGAACCTTTGAGCTTAGACTTGAACCTTTGGGCTTAGACTTGAACCTTTGGGCTTAGACTTGAACCTTTGAGCTTAGATTTGAACCTTTGAGCTTAGACTTGAACCTTTGAGCTTAGACTTGAACCTTTGAGCTTAGACTTGAACCTTTGAGCTTAGACTTGAACCTTTGAGCTTAGACTTGAACCTTTGAGCTTAGACTTGAACCTTTGGGCTTAGACATGAACCTTTGGGCTTAGACTTGAACCATTGAGCTTAGACTTGAACCTTTGAGCTTAGACTTGAACCTTTGAGCTTAGACTTGGACCTTTGAGCTTAGACTTGAACCTTTGAGCTTAGACTTGAACCTTTGAGCTTAGACTTGAACCTTTGAGCTTAGACTTGAACCTTTGAGCTTAAAGGCTTTAAACTTGAGACTTTAGTCTCGACGTTTTAGACTTGAGTCTGTCAGCTGGACACAATAGGCTTCAGACATTTTGCTCAAAGCTATAAGCTAGTGATTTTAGGCTTGACGTTTTAGACTTGAGTCTGTCAGCTGGACACAATAGACTTCAGACATTTTGCTCAAAGCTATAAGCTAGTGATTTTAGGCTTGACGTTTTAGACTTGAGTCTGTCAGCTAGACACAATAGACTTCAGACATTTTGCTCAAAGCTATAAGCTAGTGATTTTAGGCTTGACGTTTTAGACTTGAGTCTGTCAGCTAGACACAATAGACTTCAGACATTTTGCTCAAAGCTATAAGCTAGTGATATAAGGCTTGACGTTTTAGACTGGAAACTTTCAACTTGACACATAAAACTTGAGACATTGTGCTCGATGCATAAGACTTGGGACATTAAACTCCACACACTAGACTTACATCTTTAAACTCCACACACTAGACTTACATGGGGTGTCCGGTTAGCGCAATCGATAGGCGGTTGGCTTACCACGGCAACAGCCGGGGTTCGTACCCTGGCGAGGACACCTGGGTTTTACTAATTCCCTAAAAATTAGTGGGAGCCGCGATAGCTCAGTGGTTAGTGAACACGACGTCTACGGACAAGGGGAAGGGTTCGATCCCAACCGACGGCTCCGGGTTCACCCAGCCTTAAATGGGTACCGGATTTTTTCTGGGAAAGTAAAGCAGCACGGGCGTAATACCGACCACATTACCCCAAAAATCATGTGCTGAAGGTCTGTAAAATATAGGGTCACTAACACCATATTTCCCTATACGCCACTTGGCGTGACGGGGGGTACTTTACTTTTTTACTAGACTTACATCTTTAAACTCCACACACTAGACTTACATCTTTAAACTCCACACACTAGACTTACATCTTTAAACTCCACACATTAGACTTACATCTTTAAACTCCACACACTAGACTTACATCTTTAAACTCCACACACTAGACTTACATCTTTAAACTCCACACACTAGACTTACATCTTTAAACTCCACACGCTAGACTTACATCTTTAAACTCCACACACTAGACTTACATCTTTAAACTCCACACACTAGACGTAGTCTTTAAACTCCACACACTAGACTTAGTCTTTAAACTCCACACACTAGACTTACATCTTTAAACTCCACACATTAGACTTACATCTTTAAACTCCACACACTAGACTTACATCTTTAAACTCCACACACTAGACTTACATCTTTAAACTCCACACATTAGACTTACATCTTTAAACTCCACACACTAGACTTACATCTTTAAACTCCACACATTAGACTTACATCTTTAAACTCAACACATTAGACTTAGTCTTTAAACTCCACACACTAGACTTACATCTTTAAACTCCACACATTAGACTTACATCTTTAAACTCAACACATTAGACTTAGTCTTTAAACTCCACATATTAGACTTACATCTTTAAACTCCACACACTAGACTTACATCTTTAAACTCCACACATTAGACTTACATCTTTAAACTCAACACATTAGACTTAGTCTTTAAACTCCACACATTAGACTTGTGACTTTGGGCTAGACACTTGAAGGTTGTCAATGATTCGCTTCCATAGGTCAGAATTGGTTGTAAATAGCACATATGAACTCTCTTTCTCATTTCTATTGATATAGATTTGTTGCATAAGATATTTTTCATTTTCTGAAATGCTATTTTGGCCTGAGTTATTCTGTTTTTTATTTCCGTGGTGCATCTTCTATCAGTTGTTATTATTGTGCCCAAGTATTTGACGCGTTGCACTTGTTTCAAATTTATCCTGTTTGTTTTTTTTTTAATGTTGCATGCTGGTGATGATTGTTTCTTCGATATGACCATTACTTCTGTTTTCTTACTATTCAGACTGAGACCTATCTTGTTGCTTTCTTTTACTATTATGTCTATCATTTCTTATAGTTCATTCTCTGTCTCTGCTATTAAGACTGTGTCATCCGCATATCGCAAATTATTTATGACCGTTGACTTCAATTCCTTTTTTGTCTACTATTGATCTCATAATATGTTCGCTGTAAAGTGAAAACAAATCTGGCGACAGAACACAGCCTTGTCTGACTTCTTGTTTTATAAGTTGAAATTGTCCTATATGTTGAAATTGGACCCTAGATGCAAGAACAATCAGAAAAACAAAAATAACCTCTACAGAGATGAAATGTGTTATACGAATGACAGAAAACAGTCTAAGATCAGAAATGAAGAACTGAGAAAAAAAGCTAGGAATAGCCCCGCCATAAAATATATAAGGAAACAACATATACAATGGTTTGGCCACATGACAAGGCAGGAAGATCAAAACACAACCCAGTAGTCTTCAACAAATGTTGTGAGAATACCAGACCCAAGCGTCGACCACGAAAAAAAATGGATCGATGGAATATCAGAACTAGGAAACACAACAGCAGCAGAGGCGAACAGAAGAGCAAAAGACCGCAAATTATATCTCCTCTTGACGCTGAAAGGCAGATGAGGAAGGAAAGAAGAAGATATACATTAGATTGATAGAAATATGCTTACTTGCATTCGCCCAATAACTAAAGGAGCACACCTCTTCATCACCCAACCATAAAAGGATGTTAAGTGGGCGTGTCTGTGTTGTGAAAAACCGATATTTGTGGCTTTCAGCCAAACACATCAGACTTTATAACGGCATGACATTGAGTACCACGTTGTCTTCCCTATTTGATCGCTGCCCTGCTGCCTTGCAGGTAAGCTCGGAAGAGTAAAAAGCTAAGGGAGGGTACCCCGAAGTAAAACAACCCCACTGCCTTGTGGGTGAGACATTTTAGTCAAAGGCTAGTGGAGCCAACCGTAAACAAACCGGAAGGCAACAGAAAACCACCGTCATAATTTCTTTGTACAATCATGAATCGCCACAACAATAGAAATAACAACAACGTTAAGAGGGATTCCAATGGAAAACCCTCGTTCGGTAGGGGACATCATGTGCTACAGGTGATACTTGATTGTCAAGCTACTGTAAGCAAAATAAAGATAAAACAAACTCTAAATAAAGACAGGTACTTGGAATGTGAGAACACTCATGCAGAAGGGTAAACTAGAAAACATCATACAAGAAATGAAAAGAATGGGTTTAAAATTACTGGGACTTTGTGAAATGAGATACACCGGATCAGGGGAGATGTATTCTGATAAACATAAAATAATCTATTCTGGAGGTACTGAACACCAAAGAGAAGTAGGTATCATCTTGGATGCAGAAAGAGCAAGAACAGTGAAAGGCTTTTACCCAATATCTGACAGAGTCCTTTTAGTGAAATTGAATGGAAATCCAATAGACATAAATCTTATACAAGTTTATGCACCAACAGCAGACAGTCTAGAGGAAATAATTGATAAATTTTACAATGAGTTAAATGAGGCACTTCATAAATGCAAACCACATGAAAACACCATAGTTCTAGGGGATTTTAACGCAAAAGTAGGAAAGGAAAGATTTTAGGAAGTAGTTGGTCATTATGGCTTAGGCGAGAGGAATGAAAGAGGTGAAAAACTTATTGACTGGGCAAGAACACACAACATGATGATAGGAAACACCTGGTTTAAGCAACACCCAAGACGTCTGTGGACATGGAAAAGCTCAGGGGACAACGCACATAATCAAATTGATTATATAATGATAAGCAATTGATTTAGAAACAGTCTGGTGTGTGTGAAAACTAGACCAGGGGCAGATTGCAATAGTGATCATGTACCAGTTGTGGGAAAGCTTAGAGTAAAATTAAAAACAACAAAACGAGCCTCAGTTAACATCAAGTTAGATTTACTAAAATCAGACAAGAAGCTGCAAGACAAATATAAAATCACAATTCAGAACCGGTACAATGCAATAGAGAAGATACAAAGCATTGATGAACAGTGGGAAATGCTAAAAGAATCCATGCAACAAACATAAGAGTTCATACCACCAGTGAGGACAAATTCAAGAAAGAAATGGATGACAGACGACATTTTGCAGCTAATGGATACAAGAAGAAGAAATATAGAAAATAAAGATGAGTATAAGAGATTAATAAAGAAATTGTAGTAAAATGCAATGAAGCAAAAGAAGCATGGCTAAAAGAGAGATACATAGAGATTGAAATGCAACAAAAAGGAGATGCTAAAGCTATATACAAACAAATTGAGGAATTAACAGGAAGAAAAATGCAATCAAAAAATGAATGTCTAAGATCAAATGAAGGAGAACTGTTGATTGATCAAGAAAACATAAGGGAACAATGGACAGAATACATTAAAGATCTTTATAATGATGAACGAACGGAAGTAAATATTAAGAATAATGGAGAAGGACCAGAAATACTCAGAAGTGGAAGATGCCTTACGCAATATGAAAGCAGGCAAGGCTCCTGGACCAGATAATATAACTAAAGAAGAGATTGAAGCCATGGGTGATTTTGGAATAGAAATAATAACAAAAATATTGAATGATATCTACAACAGTGGATATATACCAGACGACATGCTCAAATCAATATTCATAGCCCTACCAAAGAAATCGGGTGTGATTGAATGCGATGATCACCACACAATAAGCCTTATGACTAAGATATTACTAAGAATCATCATGCGAAGAGTGCGAAACAAAATGATGGTGCAGGCTGTCATAGACTATTTGGTCCATCTTTTGATGTTACTCGTCCATGTTGGTCTTGGTCTGCCTCTGCCTCTATTACCTTGTATTTTCCCTTCCAAGATTACTTTTAGTAGGCTGTGGTGTCTTTTAACATGCCTCAAAAATTTCATTTGTCTTGTTTTAATTGTGTTTAGTAGTTCTCTTTTAATTTTTAGTTGTTTTAAAACTTCATTTGTGTTCTTTTCTGTTCATCCAATTCTACCTATTCTTCCATAAATCCACATTTCAAAGGCTTCAATTTTTTGTTCTGTTTTCTTGTCTAATGTCCATGTTTCTGCAACATACAGGAATATTGAGAAGATGTAACATTTTGCTATTCTTAGCTTTAGCCCTGGTGTTATTTGTTTTGATGTTAGTATGTTCTTCATGACATTACAATTACTTTTTGCCATTCCTATTCTTTTGTTTATTTCATTTGTACATTTTCCATCACTGGTTATAGTATGGCCAAGGTAGTTGTAGTTCTGAACTGTCTCCAGGTCTATTCCTTCAATTTTGATATCCACTTGTGGGTTTTGAGTATTTTGTTGCTCAAATTAAGTTAATTACAAGTATGTAAAAATATACTAACAACGAAACAAATAACAGCAGGGTTGAAACTAAGAATAGCAAAGTGTTACATCTTACTAAGACAGTTAACCTGAGGCAGCTGTAAGACAGCTAATTTGATGCAGCTGTAAGACAGTTACCTTGTGACAGCTGTAAGACAGCTAATTTAAACCAGCTATAAGACAGTTAATTTGAGGCAGCTGTAAGACAGTTAATTTGAGGCAGCTGTAAGACAGTTAGTTTGAGGCAGCTGTAAGACAGTTAACCTGTGACAACTTTAAGACCCCGTGACAGCTGTAAGACAGTTAACCTGTGACAGCTGTAAGACTTAATTTGAGAAAGCTGTAAGACAGTTAACCTGTGACAACTTTAAGACCCCGTGACAGCTGTAAGACAGTTAACCTGTGACAGCTGTAAGACCCCGTGACAGCTGTAAGACAGTTAACCTGTGACAGCTGTAAGACTTAATTTGAGAAAGCTGTAAGACAGTTAACCTGTGACAACTGTAAGACCCCGTGACAGCTGTAAGACAGTTAACCTGTGACAGCTGTAAGACTTAATTTGAGAAAGCTGTAAGACAGTTAACCTGTGACAGCTGTAAGACTTAATTTGAGAAAGCTGTAAGACAGTTAACCTGTGACAGCTGTAAGACAAAAAAACGTTCAAACAGTTGAAACATTAAGTAAAACATTTGCCATTGATAAGGCAACAAGTGAAACATTTGATAAGGGAACAAGTGAAACATTTGATAAGGGAACAAGTGAAACATTTGATAAGGGAACAAGTGAAACATTTGATAAGGGAACAAGTGAAACATTTGATAAGGGAACAAGTGAAACATTTGATAAGGCAACAAGTGAAACATTTGATAAGGGAACAAGTGAAACATTTGATAAGGGAACAAGTGAAACATTTGATAAGGGAACAAGTGAAACATTTAATAAGGGAACAAGTGAAACATTTGATAAGGGAACAAGTGAAACATTTGAAGCGTTAAGTCTGAAGATGTGTGGATCAGTATGAATATGCTAAACTGTGCTGGTCTCCTGCCAGGAGACTCTTTACTCTTGATACTCCTGCTTATATACTGTCCAAAAAAAGAAACGCATAGCTTGTACAAGCTTAATTATTTATATATTTTTAGAAAAAAAATTTTTTCGGGGTATCTCAAACCATACCAAAATTTGTCAACAAGATACAGGTCAAGGATTAAGCGTGAATTTCGAGATTCTTTTGCATAGTCAGAACGTAGTAGCTGCCCTTGGTAATCACGCATTTTTTTAACATAACTCACGTTGCGTTCATGGAAAAATCGTGATTTTTTTGGTAAACACAGCTCACTTCCCACGCAAATGAAGCCCTATAAAAGGATGAGGTTACACAAACAAATTCATTTAAATTTTAAGCAAACAATTATGGCGCGTCTATCGCTAAATTTACGAAACATTGCTATCGGTCATCTGCAAGCAGGCGAAAGTCAAAATCAGGTTGCCAGGCATCTAAACGTGCAGCAGAGTACCATCAGTCGACTTTGGCACCGTTTCCAAGCCACTGGCTCAGTTGAAGACCGGCACCGCAGTGGGCGACCCAGGGTAACAACAGCAGCTGAAGATCGCTTTATTCGGGTTCATCACCTCAGAAACAGGTTTACAACAGCTTCCTCTAGTGCGCAGTCATTGCTTGCAGGACGCCGTGTGTCTGAGCAAACTGTCCGGAATAGACTGCATGACGCTGGACTTATGGCACGACGACCTCACCGAGGACCTGTCTTAACGCGCCGCCATCGCCAAAATCGACTTCTTTGGGCCAACCAGCATCGGCCCTGGACAATCGACAATCAATGGAGACGTATCTGGTTTAGTGACGAATCTTCCTTTTTGTTGCAACGCCATGACAGACGGAGAAGGGTATACCGTAGGCCTAATGAACGTTTTGCCAAAAATTGCGTTGATGAAGCTCCGCCGCACGGTGGTGGAGGTGTAATGGTGTGGGGAATGATCAATTTCAACGGAAGGAGTCCATTGGTGCAGATTGAAGGAGGCTTGAATGCGCAACGATACGTCAATGAAATTCTTGCACCCTATGTCGTTCCAGTTTTGGCACCGCAGAGGTCTGTGTTTCAACAGGACAACGCCAGACCCCATTCTGCACGGTTCACCACACAGTTCTTGACTACCAACAACATTCCCACCCTTCCCTGGCCATCGCTGTCTCCAGACATGAACCCAATCGAGCATCTATGGGATGAGCTGCAAAGACGTCTTTGTCACCGAAACGTTTCTCCAGCCAATCGTCGTGATCTGTTTCAGTCACTGCAGGAAGAGTGGGCAACCATACCACAGGCCCACATCAGACATTTGATCGCATCTATGACAAGGAGATGCCAGTCGCTGATCGATGCAAGAGGAGGCCACACACCATACTAACATGAGAACCCATGGGACTAAAAAAATTTGTCACACAGATGCACGACAACTGTAAATGGAAAGCAAGTACCCTAAGGTATTCTTATGTGCAATTTGAACACTGTGGTCATTAAATTAATAAACTTATTGAATGTCAAAGTTATGCCTAAAATTTGGTCATCAGTACCTATGCGTTTCTTTTTTTGGACAGTATATTTTCCTGGCTTCTTCTTGAAACATTTTTCTCCACCAAGGACACATGGAGAAACATTCCTAAGATGAAAAGTTGACTGCTGCTATTATTATTATTTCCATTGAAATTTCTTGCTTTCATTTTTTTAAATATGGTGTTTCACTTTAAATTTCATTTTTAAAATCTTGTTTTTATTTTTAAATGTGTTACAATTTTATCTAAACATATCTGACCTTCAGCTGAACTTATCTCAACTCTAACTAAATGTATCGAATCTTCATCTCTGAAAAAGTCACAGAGCCAGGGTATATAATTTTATACCAAACCAAGCCATCCATTCCGGAAGCTTCCCACCTGCCATTCAAGTTGGTCAGGTGACAGCTATTGTACCACCAGGCACCATGACTTGTGACAGCACAATTGAATATGTTCAGATCGTTATCATTGTCAAAAGTCGTAAATAACATAAAGTTTTGCTGGCTGAAACTGTCACCAGCTGTCCCATTGTACTCTCCAATAGTCAACCGGTATTTGGACTCTTCATTTCCTACGTTGAAGTTGGAGTAGACTGCAAAATATTTGGTTCCTTTGTAAACCATGTCCACACGAAGTTCAGAGTAACCCTGAAATTAAGGGAAAAAAAAGGTAATCATGTGCACATTTAAAATAAATTAAGGGACAATAACAAACAATAACCCACAAATTATGTTTTAACAAAATATATTTGTGGAAAAATAATTACTTCAACAAGAAATATTTGAACTGTTCAACAACTATCATATCAAGTTGTGTCTTTCTGAACACTCCTTATTGGAGGGGCACAAAAAGTACAATTTCGAAGAATTTTTTTTTAAAACATTTTTTTACTCAGCGATGTTTACTTAGATGGGCATTGTTTACTTAGATGGACATTGTTTACTTAGATGGGCATTGTTTACTTAGATGGGCATTGTTTACTTAGATGGGCATTGTTTACTTAGCTCAGCATTGTTTACTTAGATGGGCATTGTTTACTTAGATGGGCATTGTTTACTTAGATGGGCATTGTTTACTTAGATGGACATTGTTTACTTAGATGGGCATTGTTTACTTAGATGGGCATTGTTTACTTAGATGGGCATTGTTTACTTAGATGGGCATTGTTTACTTAGATGGGCATTGTTTACTTAGATGGGCATTGTTTACTTAGATAGGCATTGTTTACTTAGATGGACATTGTTTACTTAGATGGGCATTGTTTACTTAGATGGGCATTGTTTACTTAGATGGGCATTGTTTACTTAGATGGGCATTGTTTACTTAGCTCAGCATTGTTTACTTAGATGGACATTGTTTACTTAGATGGGCATTGTTTACTTAGATCAGCATTGTTTACTTAGATGGGCATTGTTTACTTAGATGGGCATTGTTTACTTAGATGGGCATTGTTTACTTAGATAGGCATTGTTTACTTAGATGGGCATTGTTTACTTAGCTCAGCATTGTTTACTTAGATGGACATTGTTTACTTAGATGGGCATTGTTTACTTAGATGGGCATTGTTTACTTAGATGGGCATTGTTTACTTAGATAGGCATTGTTTACTTAGATGGACATTGTTTACTTAGATGGGCATTGTTTACTTAGATGGGCATTGTTTACTTAGATGGGCATTGTTTACTTAAATGGGCATTGTTTAATTAGATGGTCATTGTTTACTTAGATGGGCATTGTTTACTTAGATGGGCATTGTTTACTTAGATGGGCATTGTTTACTTAGATGGGCATTGTTTACTTAAATGGGCATTGTTTAATTAGATGGGCATTGTTTACTTAGATCGGCATTGTTTACTTAGATGGGCATTGTTTACTTAGATGGGCATTGTTTACTTAGATGGACATTGTTTACTTAGATGGGCATTGTTTACTTAGATGGGCATTGTTTAATTAGATGGGCATTGTTTACTTAGATCGGCATTGTTTACTTAAATGGGCATTGTTTAATTAGATGGGCATTGTTTACTTAGATGGGCATTGTTTACTTAGATGGACATTGTTTACTTAGATGGGCATTGTTTACTTAGATGGGCATTGTTTACTTAGATGGGCATTGTTTACTTAAATGGGCATTGTTTAATTAGATGGGCATTGTTTACTTAGATGGGCATTGTTTACTTAGATGGGCATTGTTTACTTAGATCAACATTGTTTGCTTAGATGGGCATTGTTTACTTAGATGGGCATTGTTTACTTAGATGGGCATTGTTTACTTAGATGGGCATTGTTTACTTAGATGGGAATTGTTTACTTAGATGGGCATTGTTTACTTAGATGGGCATTGTTTACTTAAATGGGCATTGTTTAATTAGATGGGCATTGTTTACTTAGATCGGCATTGTTTACTTAGATGGGCATTGTTTACTTAGATGGACATTGTTTACTTAGATGGGCATTGTTTACTTAGATGGACATTGTTTACTTAGATGGGCAATGTTTACTTAGATGGGCATTGTTTACTTAGATGGACATTGTTTACTTAGATGGGCATTGTTTACTTAGATGGGCATTGTTTACTTAGATGGACATTGTTTACTTAGATGGACATTGTTTACTTAGATGGGCATTGTTTACTTAGATGGACATTGTTTACTTAAATGGGCATTGTTTAATTAGATGGGCATTGTTTACTTAGATGGACATTGTTTAATTAGATGGACATTGTTTACTTAGATGGGCATTGTTTACTTAGATGGACATTGTTTACTTAGATGGGCATTGTTTACTTAGATGGACATTGTTTAATTAGATGGGCATTGTTTAATTAGATGGGCATTGTTTACTTAGATGGGCATTGTTTACTTAGATGGGCATTGTTTAATTAGATGGGCATTGTTTACTTAGATGGGCATTGTTTACTTAGATGGGCATTGTTTACTTAGATGGGCATTGTTTACTTAGATGAGCATTGTTTACTTAGATGGGCATTGTTTACTTAGATCAACATTATTTATTTAGATGGGCATTGTTTACTTAGATGGGCATTGTTTACTTAGATCAACATTGTTTACTTAGATCAACATTGTTTGCTTAGATGGGCATTGTTTACTCAGATGGGCATTGTTTACGTAGATCAACATTGTTTACTTAGATCAACATTGTTTACTTAGATCAACATTGTTTACTTAGATGGGCATTGTTTACTTAGATGGGCATTGTTTACTTAGATGGGCATTGTTTACTTAGATCAACATTATTTATTTAGATGGGCATTGTTTACTTAGATGGGCATTGTTTACTTAGATCAACATTGTTTACTTAGATCAACATTGTTTGCTTAGATGGGCATTGTTTACTCAGATGGGCATTGTTTACGTAGATCAACATTGTTTACTTAGATCAACATTGTTTACTTAGATGGGCATTGTTTACTTAGATCAACATTGTTTACTTAGATGGGCATTGTTTGCTTAGATGGGCATTGTTTGCTTAGATCAACATTGTTTACTTAGATGGGCATTGTTTGCTTAGATGGGCATTGTTTACTTAGATCAACATTGTTTACTTAGATGGGCATTGTTTGCTTAGATGGGCATTGTTTGCTTAGATCAACATTGTTTACTTAGATCAACATTGTTTACTTAGATCAACATTGTTTACTTAGATCAACATTGTTTACTTAAATCAACATTGTTTACTTAGATGGGCATTGTTTACTTAGATCAACATTGTTTACTTAGATCAACATTGTTTGCTTAGACGGGCATTGTTTGCTTAGATGGGCATTGTTTGCTTAGATGAGCATTGTTTGCTTAGATGGGCATTGTTTGCTTAGATGGGCATTGTTTGCTTAGATGGGCATTGTTTGCTTAGATGGGCATTGTTTGCTTAGATGGGCATTGTTTACTTAGATCAACATTGTTTACAGCCAAATGATGATTGTTTACACCTTCCAGAGCTTGCCATGGGTAACATAGATTTGCTAAAATTTGTTCATAAAAAGATTGTCTAAAGACCCATAAGACATTTGTTGCCTTCTAACGACCAATTGCTTACAAAATTACTGGGCTAAGACACGAAAACATTATCAAGATAAAATCCCAGAATACAATGGATGTTTTGAAATGAAATCTTGTGGGAGTACAGAATTGAAAGAAGGTAAATGCATGCAGTACATTGTCAGATCACTTTAATGGAAAGTGTCCTCCAGATAAAAAGGCCACAATTTTTTCAGGTTTATTTGACTTCAAACGATGATCAACTAGGAAGACGCATTATATAGTGAAGACCAACTATCATTGCAACAACACAATGCGCTTTCTCTTCATAGACGAATTTTGCAAACAATGCAACAAATTATTCATGACAACAACAATTGTAACTGTAATTTCAAAATAGTTTTTGAAGAAACGACTGTTTACAATGATAACTATAAAATTGTGGTTCACTAGTCACCTATAGGGGGTGGAGTGTTGATATATAATGCTCCGACACCCAGTGACATAATTGTGTTGATGGTGAAAAAGTATTACAGTTACAGGGATATTGTGCTGCGGTCATGTGATAATATTATCTAGTAAATTAGTAAACGTAACCGTATGATCCGATAGGACCTCTAATATTTATGCAAGATGAAGACAGTTACAGCATCTCATAAATCACACCCGCCAATGGAAAATCTAAAAGCTTGTAAAACTGTCAGCTGCTGCATGAAGTTTTATGCTTTCAGACTTATGGTTAGAGATACAACGCTTCATCTAGTTGGAGTTGATCTTCAATAGCATTTATACTTTTTCTTGGCCAGATATAATTTGCACTATCTAAAACTGGTTCTGCTAAGGACCAAATTAATTTAGGAAGAGGGTAATACAATCAGCAATGTTTTTTTTTATTAACAGAAACTTCACGAAAGACACTTCGCTCAAGAGAATGCTTTCAACCTTTAGAATAATTTCATGGAACCTTCAACAGTTTATTTTCCAAAACGTTTCAACTGAAAAAAAAACCAGTGAAATAAAACTTAGCTAGTTTCATTATCTTCTTTCTAACTTCAAACAAAACTTTGCTGCCACATTTAACACATAAAAATAATGTCTTTACTATCGGCTATAATTAACTATTTATTTTAATTTGTAAAAATCTTATTTGGGTTTTGGGCTGAAGATTTGACAATATGGGTTAGAGTTGTCCTAGGAGAAATACATTGAATGAGAATATTCATCTTTAGATTGTAATTTGCGTATTAACAACATCTCGAAGGATTGGTCTAAAGTTGAATAGGCCATGCCTTGAAAAAGAAGTAGGCAAAACTTCCAAGAAACCAACACAAGCAACGGTTAATTTTGACCTAAATATCTTTGATATTGAATCAAATCAATAATTTTATTATCATAGAACAGAAATTGTGTATGAGTCAACCGACTCGCTGCCATATTTAAATTTTTAACCTCTTCTTCCATATTTTTTAAAACGTTTGAACAAAAATCATTGTCCATCTAACACGTAACATGAATGTATACGAAACGATGTAGTCCTTTCCTTTGTTTCCTCCTTTGTTGGTGGCAACGAAAAGACTCAAACATTCGAGATTATTGTCTTGGAGACATCTGAGTAATGTCATTATATGCTTTGAGAGTAAAGCCAAAAACCGGGTCTCCTTCTAGCGACTCTACATTTCCACTATTTATATTACATTATCTCTGTAGGTGGGTCAGTGTCACTTTGATGAAGCCCCTCCAGCACACACACACTATATATTGCCATCTTCCCTAATGAAACATCAGGCAATGTCCATCGTGTCATTATTCTCTACATGGGCATGGCACACTTTATAAGCTGAAATCATCATTGGGTGGTGTTTTACTTTGAATATAAAATAATAAATGGAGTTTGAATAACCTTTTGATAAACTGCATGTCATTTCCATCCCCTCAGCCCCGAATAAAACCAAATTCTCTTATGTTGGAAGATGTCAGTACACAAGATTAGGCTCTTATGTTGGGAGATGCCAGTACATGAGAATAGACTCTAATGTTGGAAGATGCTAGTACACAAGATTATATTCTTATGTTGGAAGATGCCAGTACACAAGATTAGGCTCTTATGTTGGGAGATGGATAATTCAGTATACAAGATTAGGCTCTTATGTAGGAAGATGCCAGTACACAAGATTAGGCTCTTATTGAGTTATTTGCGTGTCATCATCATTGCACTCCGAACATGTCCATAGGTGCTCAGATCCCCTCCTAAGCAATTCCCTCAGTGTCCAGCGACTGACGGCTCCAGTTCTATGTTGGTTGATAAGTCTTCTTACACAGCCACTAAGTTACTCATTTCTGGCTGTGCCCATCTAAACTCACATTTCTATCATCCGATGAAGTGACGTGGATCTGTGTTTGTCGAAGTCATGTGCTCTTCCCACATCTCGAAGGGCATTGATGGTGTCCGCCCTATCCATTGGTTGTCCGTCCTCAACGACAGCGCAGCTAGCCAACCTGTCCGCTCTTTCATTTCCCCGCACTTCCGCATGTCCAGGGACATAGACAAAGGTGACCTTACGTATTTTGGATTTCTGCAACGACTCTACCCATTGCATGCGTACAGAGCCCGTCTCCACTTTTTTATCATGCTCATCAAATCACTCAGTATACATGCGTGGGTGTAGTCTTGTGACTCTAACCATTTGAATGCCTTGGCCACTGCCATCACCTCCATTGTCATGCTACTCGTGGTCATGACGTATGCACCACTGTCTTCTATGACTATTCTGCCTACCGAGCGTGTTGTAAATACCCATGCACTTCTTTGGTATTAGGCTCTTATGTTGGGAGATGGATAATTTAGTATACAAGAATAGGCTCTTATGTTGGAAGATGCTACACACGATTAGGCTCTTATGTTGCAAGATGCAAGTACACAAGATTAGGCTCTTATGTTGGAAGATGGATAATTCAGTACGCAAGATTAGGATGTTATGTTGGAAGATGCCAGTACACAAGATTAGGCTCTTATGTTAGAAGACGGATAATTCAGTACACAAGATTGGGCTCTTATGTTGGAAGATGGATAATTCAGTACACAAGATTAGGCTCTTATGTTGGAAGATGCCAGTACACAAGATTAGGTTCTTATGTTGGAAGATGGATAATTCAGTACACAAGATTAAGCTCTTATGTTGGAAGATGGATAATTCAGTACACAAGATTAGGCTCTTATGTTGGATGATGGATAATTCAGTACACAAGATTAGGCTCTTATATTGGGAGATGGATAATTCAGTACACAAATTAGGCTCTTATGTTGGATAATGCCAGTACACAAGATTAGGTTCTTATGTTGGAAGATGCCAGTACACAAGATTAGGCTTTTAAGTTGGATGATGCCAGTACACAAGATTAGGTTCTTATGTTGGAAGATGCCAGTACACTAGATTAGGCTGTTATGTTGGAAGATGCTAGTACACATGATTAGGCTCTTATGTTGGAAGATGGATAATTCAGTACACAAGATTAGGCTCTTATATTGGGAGATGGATAATTCAGTACACAAGATTAGGCTCTTATGTTGGATAATGCCAGTACACAAAGTTAGGCTCTTATGTTGGAAGATGCCAGTACACAAGATTAGGCTCTTATGTTGGAAGATGCCAGTAAACAAGATTAGGCTCTTATGTTGGTAGATGCCAGTACACAAGATTAGGCTCTTATGTTGGAAGATAGATAATTCAGTACACAAGATTAGGCTCTTATGTTCGAAGATGCCAGTACAAAAGATTAGGCTCTTATGTTGGAAGATAAATAATTCAGTACACAAGATTAGGCTCTTATGTTGGAAGATGCTAGTACACAAGATTAGGCTCTTATGTTGGGAGATGGATAATTCAGTACACAAGATTAGGCTCTTATGTTGGAAAATGCCAGTACACAAGATTGAGCTCTTATGTTGGAAGATGGATAATTCAGTACACAAGATTAGGCTCTTATGCTGGAAGATGCCAGTACACAAGATTAGGCTCTTATGTTGGAAGAAAGATAATTCAGTACACAAGATTAGGCTCTTATGTTGGAAGATGCCAGTACACTAGATTAGGCTCTTATGTTGGAAGATAGATAATTCAGTACACAAGATTAGGCTCTTATGTTGGAAGATGCCAGTACACAAGATTAGACTAATATGTTGGAAGATGCCAGTACACAAGATTAGGTTCTTATGTTGGAAGATGGATAATTCAGTACACAAGATTAGGCTCTTATGTTGGAAGATGCCAGTACATAAGATTAGGCTCTTATGTTGGAAGATGGATAATTCAGTACACAAGATTAGGCTCTTATGTTGGAAGATGCCAGTACACAAGATTAGACTCTTAAGTTGGAAGATGCCAGTACACAAGATTAGGTTCTTATGTTGGAAGATGCCATTACACAAGATTAGGTACTTATGTTGGAAGATGCCAGTACACAAGATTAGGCTCTTATGTTGGAAGATAGATACTTCAGTACACAAGATAAGGCTCTTATGTTGGAAGATGCCAGTACACAAGATTAGGCTCTTATGTTGGAAGATGGATAATTCAGTACACAAGATTAGGCTCTTATGTTGGAGGATGGATAATTCAGTACACAAGTTTATGTTCTTATGTTGGAAGATGGATAATTCAGTACACAAGATTAGGCTCTTATGTTGGATGATGCCAGTAAACAAGATTAGGTTCTTATGTTGGAAGATGCCAGTATACAAGATTAGGCTCTTATGTTGGATGATGCCAGTACACAAGATTAGGTTCGTATGTTGGAAGATGCCAGTACACAAGATTAGACTCTTATGTTGGAAGATGGATAATTCAGTACACAAGATTAGGCTCTTATGTTGGAAGATAGATAATTCAGTACACAAGATTAGGCTCGTATGTTGGAAGATAGATAATTCTGTACACAAGAATAGGCTCTTATGTTGGAAGATGCCAGTACACAAGATTAGTCTCTTATGTTGGAAGATGGATAATTCAGTACACAAGATTAGGCTCTTATGTTGGATGATGCCAGTACACAAGATTAGGCTCTTATGTTGGAAGATGCCAGTACACAAGATTAGTCTCTTATGTTGGAAGATGGATAATTCGGTATACAAGATTAGGCTTTTATGTTGGAAGATGCCAGTACACAAGATAAGTCTCTTATGTTGAAAGATGCCAGTACACATGATTAGGCTGTTATGTTGGAAGATGCTAGTACACATGATTAGGCTCTTATGTTGGAAGATGGATAATTCAGTACACAAGATTAGGCTCTTATGTTGGAAGATGCCATTACACAAGATTAGGCTTTTAAGTTGGATGATGCCAGTACACAAAATTAGGCTCTTATGTTGGAAGATGCTAGTACACATGATTAGGCTCTTATGTTGGAAGATGGATAATTCAGTACACAAGATTAGGTTCTTATGTTGGATGATGCCAGTACACAAGATTAGGTTCTTATGTTGGAAGATGCCAGTACACAAGATTAGGCTATTATGTTGGAAGATGCCAGTACACAAGATTAGGCTCTTATGTTGGAAGATGCCAGTAAACAAGATTAGGCTCTTATGTTGGTAGATGCCAGTACACAAGATTAGGCTCTTATGTTGGAAGATAGATAATTCAGTACACAAGATTAGGCTCTTATGTTGGAAGATGCCAGTACACAAGATTAGGCTCTTATGTTGGAAGATAGATAATTCAGTACACAAGATTAGGCTCTTATGTTGGAAGATGGATAATTCAGTACACAAGATTAGGCTCTTGTGTTGGAAGATGGATAATTCAGTACACAAGATTAGGCTCTTATGTTGGATGATGCCAGTACACAAGATTAGGTTCTTATGTTGGAAGATGCCAGTACACAAGATTAGGCTCTTATGTTGGGAGATGGATAATTCAGTACACAAGATTAGGCTCTTATGTTGGAAGATGCCAGTACACAAGATTGAGCTCTTATGTTGGAAGATGGATAATTCAGTACACAAGATTAGGCTCTTATGTTGGAAGATGCAAGTACACAAGATTAGACTCTTATGTTGGAAGATGCCAGTACACAAGATTAGTCTCTTATGTTGGAAGATGGATAATTCAGTACACAAGATTAGGCTCTTATGTTGGATGATGCCAGTACACAAGATTAGGCTCTTATGTTGGAAGATGCCAGTACACAAGATTAGTCTCTTATGTTGGAAGATGGATAATTCAGTATACAAGATTAGGCTTTTATGTTGGAAGATGCCAGTACACAAGATAAGTCTCTTATGTTGAAAGATGCCAGTACACATGATTAGGCTCTTATGTTGGAAGATGCCAGTACACAAGATTAGTCTCTTATGTTGGAAGATGGATAATTCAGTACACAAGATTAGGCTCTTATGTTGGATGATGCCAGTACACAAGATTAGGCTCTTATGTTGGAAGATGCCAGTACACATGATTAGGCTCTTATGTTGGAAGATGGATAATTCAGTACACAAGATTAGGCTCTTATGTTGGAAGATGCCAGTACACAAGATTAGGCTCTTATGTTGGAAGATGCCAGTACACATGATTAGGCTCTTATGTTGGAAGATGCCAGTACACATGATTAGTCTCTTATGTTGGAAGATGGATAATTCAGTACACAAGATTAGGCTCTTATGTTGGAAGATGCCAGTACACAAGATTAGGCTTTTAAGTTGGATGATGCCAGTACACAAGATTAGGCACTTATGTTGGAAGATGCCAGTACACAAGATTAGGCTCTTATGTTGGAAGATAGATATTTCAGTACATAAGATTAGGCTCTTATGTTGGAGGATGGATAATTCAGTACACAAGTTTATGTTCTTATGTTGGAAGATAGATAATTCAGTACACAAGATTAGGCTCTTATGTTGGAAGATGCCAGTACACAAGATTAGTCTCTTATGTTGGAAGATGGATAATTCAGTACACAAGATTAGGCTCTTATGTTGGATGATGCCAGTACACAAGATTAGGCTCTTATGTTGGAAGATGCCAGTACACAAGATTAGTCTCTTATGTTGGAAGATGGATAATTCAGTATACAAGATTAGGCTCTTATGTTGGAAGATGCCAGTACACATGATTAGGCTGTTATGTTGGAAGATGCTAGTACACATGATTAGGCTCTTATGTTGGAAGATGGATAATTCAGTACACAAGATTAGGTTCTTATGTTGGATGATGCCAGTACACAAGATTAGGCTCTTATGTTGGAAGATGCCAGTACACAAGGTTAGACTATTATGTTGGAAGATGCCAGTACTCAAGATTAGGCTCTTATGTTGGAAGATGCCAGTAAACAAGATTAGGCTCTTATGTTGGTAGATGCCAGTACACAAGATTAGGCTCTTATGTTGGAAGATAGATAATTCAGTACACAAGATTAGGCTCTTATGTTGGAAGATGCCAGTACACAAGATTATGCTCTTATGTTGGAAGATAGATAATTCAGTACACAAGAATAGGCTCTTATGTTGGAAGATGGATAATTCAGTACACAAGATTAGGCTCTTGTGTTGGAAGATGGATAATTCAGTACACAAGATTAGGCTCTTATGTTGGATGATGCCAGTACACAAGATTAGGTTCTTATGTTGGAAGATGCCAGTACACAAGATTAGGCTCTTATGTTGGGAGATGGATAATTCAGTACACAAGATTAGGCTCTTATGTTGGAAGATGCCAGTACACAAGATTGAGCTCTTATGTTGGAAGATGGATAATTCAGTACGCAAGATTAGGCTCTTATGTTGGAAGATGCAAGTACACAAGATTAGACTCTTATGTTGGAAGATGCCAGTACACAAGATTAGTCTCTTATGTTGGAAGATGGATAATTCAGTACACAAGATTAGGCTCTTATGTTGGATGATGCCAGTACACAAGATTAGGCTCTTATGTTGGAAGATGCCAGTACACAAGATTAGTCTCTTATGTTGAAAGATGTCAGTACACATGATTAGGCTGTTATGTTGGAAGATGCTAGTACACATGATTAGGCTCTTATGTTGGAAGATGGATAATTCAGTACACAAGATTAGGCTCTTATGTTGGAAGATGCCAGTACACAAGATTAGGCTCTTATGTTGGAAGATGCCAGTACACATGATTAGGCTCTTATGTTGGAAGATGCCAGTACACATGATTAGTCTCTTATGTTGGAAGATGGATAATTCAGTACACAAGATTAGGCTCTTATGTTGGAAGATGCCAGTACACAAGATTAGGCTTTTAAGTTGGATGATGCCAGTACACAAGATTAGGCACTTATGTTGGAAGATGCCAGTACACAAGATTAGGCTCTTATGTTGGAAGATAGATATTTCAGTACATAAGATTAGGCTCTTATGTTGGAGGATGGATAATTCAGTACACAAGTTTATGTTCTTATGTTGGAAGATAGATAATTCAGTACACAAGATTAGGCTCTTATGTTGGAAGATGCCAGTACACAAGATTAGTCTCTTATGTTGGAAGATGGATAATTCAGTACACAAGATTAGGCTCTTATGTTGGATGATGCCAGTACACAAGATTAGGCTCTTATGTTGGAAGATGCCAGTACACAAGATTAGTCTCTTATGTTGGAAGATGGATAATTCAGTATACAAGATTAGGCTTTTATGTTGGCAGATGCCAGTACACAAGATAAGTCTCTTATGTTGAAAGATGCCAGTACACATGATTAGGCTGTTATGTTGGAAGATGCTAGTACACATGATTAGGCTCTTATGTTGGAAGATGGATAATTCAGTACACAAGATTAGGTTCTTATGTTGGATGATGCCAGTACACAAGATTAGGCTCTTATGTTGGAAGATGCCAGTACACAAGGTTAGGCTATTATGTTGGAAGATGCCAGTACACAAGATTAGGCTCTTATGTTGGAAGATGCCAGTAAACAAGATTAGGCTCTTATGTTGGTAGATGCCAGTACACAAGATTAGGCTCTTATGTTGGAAGATAGATAATTCAGTACACAAGATTAGGCTCTTATGTTGGAAGATGCCAGTACACAAGATTAGGCTCTTATGTTGGAAGATAGATAATTCAGTACACAAGAATAGGCTATTATGTTGGAAGATGGATAATTCAGTACACAAGATTAGGCTCTTGTGTTGGAAGATGGATAATTCAGTACACAAGATTAGGCTCTTATGTTGGATGATGCCAGTACACAAGATTAGGTTCTTATGTTGGAAGATGCCAGTACACAAGATTAGGCTCTTATGTTGGGAGATGGATAATTCAGTACACAAGATTAGGCTCTTATGTTGGAAGATGCCAGTACACAAGATTGAGCTCTTATGTTGGAAGATGGATAATTCAGTACACAAGATTAGGCTCTTATGTTGGAAGATGCCAGTACACAAAATTAGACTCTTATGTTGGAAGATGCCAGTACACAAGATTAGTCTCTTATGTTGGAAGATGGATAATTCAGTACACAAGATTAGGCTCTTATGTTAGATGATGCCAGTACACAAGATTAGGCTCTTATGTTGGAAGATGCCAGTACACAAGATTAGTCTCTTATGTTGGAAGATGGATAATTCAGTATACAAGATTAGGCTTTTATGTTGGAAGATGCCAGTACACAAGATAAGTCTCTTATGTTGAAAGATGCCAGTACACAAGATTAGGTTCTTATGTTGGAAGATGCCATTACACAAGATTAGGTACTTATGTTGGAAGATGCCAGTACACAAGATTAGGCTCTTATGTTGGAAGATAGATACTTCAGTACACAAGATAAGGCTCTTATGTTGGAAGATGCCAGTACACAAGATTAGGCTCTTATGTTGGAAGATGGATAATTCAGTACACAAGATTAGGCTCTTATGTTGGAGGATGGATAATTCAGTACACAAGTTTATGTTCTTATGTTGGAAGATGGATAATTCAGTACACAAGATTAGGCTCTTATGTTGGATGATGCCAGTAAACAAGATTAGGTTCTTATGTTGGAAGATGCCAGTATACAAGATTAGGCTCTTATGTTGGATGATGCCAGTACACAAGATTAGGTTCGTATGTTGGAAGATGCCAGTACACAAGATTAGACTCTTATGTTGGAAGATGGATAATTCAGTACACAAGATTAGGCTCTTATGTTGGAAGATAGATAATTCAGTACACAAGATTAGGCTCGTATGTTGGAAGATAGATAATTCTGTACACAAGAATAGGCTCTTATGTTGGAAGATGCCAGTACACAAGATTAGTCTCTTATGTTGGAAGATGGATAATTCAGTACACAAGATTAGGCTCTTATGTTGGATGATGCCAGTACACAAGATTAGGCTCTTATGTTGGAAGATGCCAGTACACAAGATTAGTCTCTTATGTTGGAAGATGGATAATTCGGTATACAAGATTAGGCTTTTATGTTGGAAGATGCCAGTACACAAGATAAGTCTCTTATGTTGAAAGATGCCAGTACACATGATTAGGCTGTTATGTTGGAAGATGCTAGTACACATGATTAGGCTCTTATGTTGGAAGATGGATAATTCAGTACACAAGATTAGGCTCTTATGTTGGAAGATGCCATTACACAAGATTAGGCTTTTAAGTTGGATGATGCCAGTACACAAAATTAGGCTCTTATGTTGGAAGATGCTAGTACACATGATTAGGCTCTTATGTTGGAAGATGGATAATTCAGTACACAAGATTAGGTTCTTATGTTGGATGATGCCAGTACACAAGATTAGGTTCTTATGTTGGAAGATGCCAGTACACAAGATTAGGCTATTATGTTGGAAGATGCCAGTACACAAGATTAGGCTCTTATGTTGGAAGATGCCAGTAAACAAGATTAGGCTCTTATGTTGGTAGATGCCAGTACACAAGATTAGGCTCTTATGTTGGAAGATAGATAATTCAGTACACAAGATTAGGCTCTTATGTTGGAAGATGCCAGTACACAAGATTAGGCTCTTATGTTGGAAGATAGATAATTCAGTACACAAGATTAGGCTCTTATGTTGGAAGATGGATAATTCAGTACACAAGATTAGGCTCTTGTGTTGGAAGATGGATAATTCAGTACACAAGATTAGGCTCTTATGTTGGATGATGCCAGTACACAAGATTAGGTTCTTATGTTGGAAGATGCCAGTACACAAGATTAGGCTCTTATGTTGGGAGATGGATAATTCAGTACACAAGATTAGGCTCTTATGTTGGAAGATGCCAGTACACAAGATTGAGCTCTTATGTTGGAAGATGGATAATTCAGTACACAAGATTAGGCTCTTATGTTGGAAGATGCCAGTACACAAAATTAGACTCTTATGTTGGAAGATGCCAGTACACAAGATTAGTCTCTTATGTTGGAAGATGGATAATTCAGTACACAAGATTAGGCTCTTATGTTAGATGATGCCAGTACACAAGATTAGGCTCTTATGTTGGAAGATGCCAGTACACAAGATTAGTCTCTTATGTTGGAAGATGGATAATTCAGTATACAAGATTAGGCTTTTATGTTGGAAGATGCCAGTACACAAGATAAGTCTCTTATGTTGAAAGATGCCAGTACACAAGATTAGGTTCTTATGTTGGAAGATGCCATTACACAAGATTAGGTACTTATGTTGGAAGATGCCAGTACACAAGATTAGGCTCTTATGTTGGAAGATAGATACTTCAGTACACAAGATAAGGCTCTTATGTTGGAAGATGCCAGTACACAAGATTAGGCTCTTATGTTGGAAGATGGATAATTCAGTACACAAGATTAGGCTCTTATGTTGGAGGATGGATAATTCAGTACACAAGTTTATGTTCTTATGTTGGAAGATGGATAATTCAGTACACAAGATTAGGCTCTTATGTTGGATGATGCCAGTAAACAAGATTAGGTTCTTATGTTGGAAGATGCCAGTATACAAGATTAGGCTCTTATGTTGGATGATGCCAGTACACAAGATTAGGTTCGTATGTTGGAAGATGCCAGTACACAAGATTAGACTCTTATGTTGGAAGATGGATAATTCAGTACACAAGATTAGGCTCTTATGTTGGAAGATAGATAATTCAGTACACAAGATTAGGCTCGTATGTTGGAAGATAGATAATTCTGTACACAAGAATAGGCTCTTATGTTGGAAGATGCCAGTACACAAGATTAGTCTCTTATGTTGGAAGATGGATAATTCAGTACACAAGATTAGGCTCTTATGTTGGATGATGCCAGTACACAAGATTAGGCTCTTATGTTGGAAGATGCCAGTACACAAGATTAGTCTCTTATGTTGGAAGATGGATAATTCGGTATACAAGATTAGGCTTTTATGTTGGAAGATGCCAGTACACAAGATAAGTCTCTTATGTTGAAAGATGCCAGTACACATGATTAGGCTGTTATGTTGGAAGATGCTAGTACACATGATTAGGCTCTTATGTTGGAAGATGGATAATTCAGTACACAAGATTAGGCTCTTATGTTGGAAGATGCCATTACACAAGATTAGGCTTTTAAGTTGGATGATGCCAGTACACAAAATTAGGCTCTTATGTTGGAAGATGCTAGTACACATGATTAGGCTCTTATGTTGGAAGATGGATAATTCAGTACACAAGATTAGGTTCTTATGTTGGATGATGCCAGTACACAAGATTAGGTTCTTATGTTGGAAGATGCCAGTACACAAGATTAGGCTATTATGTTGGAAGATGCCAGTACACAAGATTAGGCTCTTATGTTGGAAGATGCCAGTAAACAAGATTAGGCTCTTATGTTGGTAGATGCCAGTACACAAGATTAGGCTCTTATGTTGGAAGATAGATAATTCAGTACACAAGATTAGGCTCTTATGTTGGAAGATGCCAGTACACAAGATTAGGCTCTTATGTTGGAAGATAGATAATTCAGTACACAAGATTAGGCTCTTATGTTGGAAGATGGATAATTCAGTACACAAGATTAGGCTCTTGTGTTGGAAGATGGATAATTCAGTACACAAGATTAGGCTCTTATGTTGGATGATGCCAGTACACAAGATTAGGTTCTTATGTTGGAAGATGCCAGTACACAAGATTAGGCTCTTATGTTGGGAGATGGATAATTCAGTACACAAGATTAGGCTCTTATGTTGGAAGATGCCAGTACACAAGATTGAGCTCTTATGTTGGAAGATGGATAATTCAGTACACAAGATTAGGCTCTTATGTTGGAAGATGCCAGTACACAAAATTAGACTCTTATGTTGGAAGATGCCAGTACACAAGATTAGTCTCTTATGTTGGAAGATGGATAATTCAGTACACAAGATTAGGCTCTTATGTTAGATGATGCCAGTACACAAGATTAGGCTCTTATGTTGGAAGATGCCAGTACACAAGATTAGTCTCTTATGTTGGAAGATGGATAATTCAGTATACAAGATTAGGCTTTTATGTTGGAAGATGCCAGTACACAAGATAAGTCTCTTATGTTGAAAGATGCCAGTACACAAGATTAGGTTCTTATGTTGGAAGATGCCATTACACAAGATTAGGTACTTATGTTGGAAGATGCCAGTACACAAGATTAGGCTCTTATGTTGGAAGATAGATACTTCAGTACACAAGATAAGGCTCTTATGTTGGAAGATGCCAGTACACAAGATTAGGCTCTTATGTTGGAAGATGGATAATTCAGTACACAAGATTAGGCTCTTATGTTGGAGGATGGATAATTCAGTACACAAGTTTATGTTCTTATGTTGGAAGATGGATAATTCAGTACACAAGATTAGGCTCTTATGTTGGATGATGCCAGTAAACAAGATTAGGTTCTTATGTTGGAAGATGCCAGTATACAAGATTAGGCTCTTATGTTGGATGATGCCAGTACACAAGATTAGGTTCGTATGTTGGAAGATGCCAGTACACAAGATTAGACTCTTATGTTGGAAGATGGATAATTCAGTACACAAGATTAGGCTCTTATGTTGGAAGATAGATAATTCAGTACACAAGATTAGGCTCGTATGTTGGAAGATAGATAATTCTGTACACAAGAATAGGCTCTTATGTTGGAAGATGCCAGTACACAAGATTAGTCTCTTATGTTGGAAGATGGATAATTCAGTACACAAGATTAGGCTCTTATGTTGGATGATGCCAGTACACAAGATTAGGCTCTTATGTTGGAAGATGCCAGTACACAAGATTAGTCTCTTATGTTGGAAGATGGATAATTCGGTATACAAGATTAGGCTTTTATGTTGGAAGATGCCAGTACACAAGATAAGTCTCTTATGTTGAAAGATGCCAGTACACATGATTAGGCTGTTATGTTGGAAGATGCTAGTACACATGATTAGGCTCTTATGTTGGAAGATGGATAATTCAGTACACAAGATTAGGCTCTTATGTTGGAAGATGCCATTACACAAGATTAGGCTTTTAAGTTGGATGATGCCAGTACACAAAATTAGGCTCTTATGTTGGAAGATGCTAGTACACATGATTAGGCTCTTATGTTGGAAGATGGATAATTCAGTACACAAGATTAGGTTCTTATGTTGGATGATGCCAGTACACAAGATTAGGTTCTTATGTTGGAAGATGCCAGTACACAAGATTAGGCTATTATGTTGGAAGATGCCAGTACACAAGATTAGGCTCTTATGTTGGAAGATGCCAGTAAACAAGATTAGGCTCTTATGTTGGTAGATGCCAGTACACAAGATTAGGCTCTTATGTTGGAAGATAGATAATTCAGTACACAAGATTAGGCTCTTATGTTGGAAGATGCCAGTACACAAGATTAGGCTCTTATGTTGGAAGATAGATAATTCAGTACACAAGATTAGGCTCTTATGTTGGAAGATGGATAATTCAGTACACAAGATTAGGCTCTTGTGTTGGAAGATGGATAATTCAGTACACAAGATTAGGCTCTTATGTTGGATGATGCCAGTACACAAGATTAGGTTCTTATGTTGGAAGATGCCAGTACACAAGATTAGGCTCTTATGTTGGGAGATGGATAATTCAGTACACAAGATTAGGCTCTTATGTTGGAAGATGCCAGTACACAAGATTGAGCTCTTATGTTGGAAGATGGATAATTCAGTACACAAGATTAGGCTCTTATGTTGGAAGATGCCAGTACACAAAATTAGACTCTTATGTTGGAAGATGCCAGTACACAAGATTAGTCTCTTATGTTGGAAGATGGATAATTCAGTACACAAGATTAGGCTCTTATGTTAGATGATGCCAGTACACAAGATTAGGCTCTTATGTTGGAAGATGCCAGTACACAAGATTAGTCTCTTATGTTGGAAGATGGATAATTCAGTATACAAGATTAGGCTTTTATGTTGGAAGATGCCAGTACACAAGATAAGTCTCTTATGTTGAAAGATGCCAGTACACAAGATTAGGTTCTTATGTTGGAAGATGCCATTACACAAGATTAGGTACTTATGTTGGAAGATGCCAGTACACAAGATTAGGCTCTTATGTTGGAAGATAGATACTTCAGTACACAAGATAGGCTCTTATGTTGGAAGATGCCAGTACACAAGATTAGGCTCTTATGTTGGAAGATGGATAATTCAGTACACAAGATTAGGCTCTTATGTTGGAGGATGGATAATTCAGTACACAAGTTTATGTTCTTATGTTGGAAGATGGATAATTCAGTACACAAGATTAGGCTCTTATGTTGGATGATGCCAGTAAACAAGATTAGGTTCTTATGTTGGAAGATGCCAGTATACAAGATTAGGCTCTTATGTTGGATGATGCCAGTACACAAGATTAGGTTCGTATGTTGGAAGATGCCAGTACACAAGATTAGACTCTTATGTTGGAAGATGGATAATTCAGTACACAAGATTAGGCTCTTATGTTGGAAGATAGATAATTCAGTACACAAGATTAGGCTCGTATGTTGGAAGATAGATAATTCTGTACACAAGAATAGGCTCTTATGTTGGAAGATGCCAGTACACAAGATTAGTCTCTTATGTTGGAAGATGGATAATTCAGTACACAAGATTAGGCTCTTATGTTGGATGATGCCAGTACACAAGATTAGGCTCTTATGTTGGAAGATGCCAGTACACAAGATTAGTCTCTTATGTTGGAAGATGGATAATTCGGTATACAAGATTAGGCTTTTATGTTGGAAGATGCCAGTACACAAGATAAGTCTCTTATGTTGAAAGATGCCAGTACACATGATTAGGCTGTTATGTTGGAAGATGCTAGTACACATGATTAGGCTCTTATGTTGGAAGATGGATAATTCAGTACACAAGATTAGGCTCTTATGTTGGAAGATGCCATTACACAAGATTAGGCTTTTAAGTTGGATGATGCCAGTACACAAAATTAGGCTCTTATGTTGGAAGATGCTAGTACACATGATTAGGCTCTTATGTTGGAAGATGGATAATTCAGTACACAAGATTAGGTTCTTATGTTGGATGATGCCAGTACACAAGATTAGGTTCTTATGTTGGAAGATGCCAGTACACAAGATTAGGCTATTATGTTGGAAGATGCCAGTACACAAGATTAGGCTCTTATGTTGGAAGATGCCAGTAAACAAGATTAGGCTCTTATGTTGGTAGATGCCAGTACACAAGATTAGGCTCTTATGTTGGAAGATAGATAATTCAGTACACAAGATTAGGCTCTTATGTTGGAAGATGCCAGTACACAAGATTAGGCTCTTATGTTGGAAGATAGATAATTCAGTACACAAGATTAGGCTCTTATGTTGGAAGATGGATAATTCAGTACACAAGATTAGGCTCTTGTGTTGGAAGATGGATAATTCAGTACACAAGATTAGGCTCTTATGTTGGATGATGCCAGTACACAAGATTAGGTTCTTATGTTGGAAGATGCCAGTACACAAGATTAGGCTCTTATGTTGGGAGATGGATAATTCAGTACACAAGATTAGGCTCTTATGTTGGAAGATGCCAGTACACAAGATTGAGCTCTTATGTTGGAAGATGGATAATTCAGTACACAAGATTAGGCTCTTATGTTGGAAGATGCCAGTACACAAGATTAGACTCTTATGTTGGAAGATGCCAGTACACAAGATTAGTCTCTTATGTTGGAAGATGGATAATTCAGTACACAAGATTAGGCTCTTATGTTGGATGATGCCAGTACACAAGATTAGGCTCTTATGTTGGAAGATGCCAGTACACAAGATTAGTCTCTTATGTTGGAAGATGGATAATTCAGTATACAAGATTAGGCTTTTATGTTGGAAGATGCCAGTACACAAGATAAGTCTCTTATGTTGAAAGATGCCAGTACACAAGATTAGGCTCTTATGTTGGAAGATGCCAGTACACAAGATTAGTCTCTTATGTTGGAAGATGGATAATTCAGTACACAAGATTAGGCTCTTATGTTGGATGATGCCAGTACACAAGATTAGGCTCTTATGTTGGAAGATGCCAGTACACAAGATTAGGCTCTTATGTTGGAAGATGGATAATTCAGTACACAAGATTAGGCTCTTATGTTGGAAGATGCCAGTACACAAGATTAGGCTCTTATGTTGGAAGATGCCAGTACACATGATTAGGCTCTTATGTTGGAAGATGCCAGTACACAAGATTAGGCTCTTATGTTGGAAGATGGATAATTCAGTACACAAGATTAGGCTCTTATGTTGGAAGATGCCAGTACACAAGATTAGGCTCTTATGTTGGATGATGCCAGTACACAAGATTAGGCTCTTATGTTGGAAGATGCCAGTACACAAGATTAGGCTCTTATGTTGGAAGATGGATATTTCAGTACACAAGATTAGGCTCTTATGTTGGAAGATAGATAATTCAGTACACAAGATTAGGCTCTTATGTTGGAAGATAGATAATTCAGTACACAAGATTAGGCTCTTATGTTGGAAGATGCCAGTACACAAGATTAGTCTCTTATGTTGGAAGATGGATAATTCAGTACACAAGATTAGGCTCTTATGTTGGATGATGCCAGTACACAAGATTAGGCTCTTATGTTGGAAGATGCCAGTACACAAGATTAGTCTCTTATGTTGGAAGATGGATAATTCAGTATACAAGATTAGGCTCTTATGTTGGAAGATGCCAGTACACAAGATTAGGCTCTTATGTTGGAAGATGCCAGTACACATGATTAGGCTCTTATGTTGGAAGATGGATAATTCAGTACACAAGATTAGGTTCTTATGTTGGATGATGCCAGTACACAAGATTAGGCTCTTATGTTGGAAGATGGATAATTCAGTACACAAGATTAGGCTCTTATGTTGGAAGATGATAATTCAGTACACAAGAATAGGCTCTTATGTTGGAAGATGCCAGTACACAAGATTAGGCTCTTATGTTGGAAGATGGATAATTCAGTACACAAGATTAGGCTCTTATGTTGGATGATGCCAGTACACAAGATTAGGTTCTTATGTTGGAAGATGCCAGTACACAAGATTAGGCTCTTATGTTGGAGATGGATAATTCAGTACACAAGATTAGGCTCTTATGTTGGAAGATGCCAGTACACAAGATTGAGCTCTTATGTTGGAAGATGGATAATTCAGTACACAAGATTAGGCTCTTATGTTGGAAGATGCAAGTACACAAGATTAGGCTCTTATGTTGGAAGATGCCAGTACACAAGATTAGGCTCTTATGTTGGAAGATGGATAATTCAGTACACAAGATTAGGCTCTTATGTTGGATGATGCCAGTACACAAGATTAGGCTCTTATGTTGGAAGATGCCAGTACACAAGATTAGTCTCTTATGTTGAAAGATGTCAGTACACAGATTAGGCTGTTATGTTGGAAGATGCTAGTACACATGATTAGGCTCTTATGTTGGAAGATGGATAATTCAGTACACAAGATTAGGCTCTTATGTTGGAAGATGCCAGTACACAAGATTAGGCTCTTATGTTGGAAGATGCCAGTACACAAGATTAGGCTCTTATGTTGGAAGATGCCAGTACACAAGATTAGTCTCTTATGTTGGAAGATGGATAATTCAGTACACAAGATTAGGCTCTTATGTTGGAAGATGCCAGTACACAAGATTAGGCTCTTATGTTGGATGATGCCAGTACACAAGATTAGGCTCTTATGTTGGAAGATGCCAGTACACAAGATTAGGCTCTTATGTTGGAAGATAGATATTTCAGTACACAAGATTAGGCTCTTATGTTGGAGGATGGATAATTCAGTACACAAGATTATGTTCTTATGTTGGAAGATAGATAATTCAGTACACAAGATTAGGCTCTTATGTTGGAAGATGCCAGTACACAAGATTAGTCTCTTATGTTGGAAGATGGATAATTCAGTACACAAGATTAGGCTCTTATGTTGGATGATGCCAGTACACAAGATTAGGCTCTTATGTTGGAAGATGCCAGTACACAAGATTAGTCTCTTATGTTGGAAGATGGATAATTCAGTATACAAGATTAGGCTTTTATGTTGGAAGATGCCAGTACACAAGATAAGTCTCTTATGTTGAAAGATGCCAGTACACAAGATTAGGCTCTTATGTTGGAAGATGCCAGTACACATGATTAGGCTCTTATGTTGGAAGATGGATAATTCAGTACACAAGATTAGGTTCTTATGTTGGATGATGCCAGTACACAAGATTAGGCTCTTATGTTGGAAGATGCCAGTACACAAGATTAGGCTCTTATGTTGGAAGATGCCAGTACACAAGATTAGGCTCTTATGTTGGAAGATGCCAGTACACAAGATTAGGCTCTTATGTTGGTAGATGCCAGTACACAAGATTAGGCTCTTATGTTGGAAGATAGATAATTCAGTACACAAGATTAGGCTCTTATGTTGGAAGATGCCAGTACACAAGATTAGGCTCTTATGTTGGAAGATAGATAATTCAGTACACAAGATTAGGCTCTTATGTTGGAAGATGATAATTCAGTACACAAGATTAGGCTCTTATGTTGGAAGATGGATAATTCAGTACACAAGATTAGGCTCTTATGTTGGATGATGCCAGTACACAAGATTAGGTTCTTATGTTGGAAGATGCCAGTACACAAGATTAGGCTCTTATGTTGGAGATGGATAATTCAGTACACAAGATTAGGCTCTTATGTTGGAAGATGCCAGTACACAAGATTAGCTCTTATGTTGGAAGATGGATAATTCAGTACACAAGATTAGGCTCTTATGTTGGAAGATGCCAGTACACAAAATTAGGCTCTTATGTTGGAAGATGCCAGTACACAAGATTAGTCTCTTATGTTGGAAGATGGATAATTCAGTACACAAGATTAGGCTCTTATGTTGGATGATGCCAGTACACAAGATTAGGCTCTTATGTTGGAAGATGCCAGTACACAAGATTAGTCTCTTATGTTGGAAGATGGATAATTCAGTATACAAGATTAGGCTTTTATGTTGGAAGATGCCAGTACACAAGATAAGTCTCTTATGTTGAAAGATGCCAGTACACATGATTAGGCTGTTATGTTGGAAGATGCTAGTACACATGATTAGGCTCTTATGTTGGAAGATGGATAATTCAGTACACAAGATTAGGCTCTTATGTTGGAAGATGCCAGTACACAAGATTAGGCTCTTATGTTGGAAGATAGATATTTCAGTACATGATTAGGCTCTTATGTTGGAAGATGGATAATTCAGTACACAAGATTAGGTTCTTATGTTGGAAGATGCCAGTACACAAGATTAGGCTCTTATGTTGGAAGATGCCAGTACACAAGATTAGGCTCTTATGTTGGAAGATGCCAGTACACAAGATTAGGCTCTTATGTTGGAAGATGCCAGTAAACAAGATTAGGCTCTTATGTTGGTAGATGCCAGTACACAAGATTAGGCTCTTATGTTGGAAGATAGATAATTCAGTACACAAGATTAGGCTCTTATGTTGGAAGATGCCAGTACACAAGATTAGGCTCTTATGTTGGAAGATAGATAATTCAGTACACAAGATTAGGCTCTTATGTTGGAAGATGGATAATTCAGTACACAAGATTAGGCTCTTGTGTTGGAAGATGGATAATTCAGTACACAAGATTAGGCTCTTATGTTGGATGATGCCAGTACACAAGATTAGGTTCTTATGTTGGAAGATGCCAGTACACAAGATTAGGCTCTTATGTTGGGAGATGGATAATTCAGTACACAAGATTAGGCTCTTATGTTGGAAGATGCCAGTACACAAGATTGAGCTCTTATGTTGGAAGATGGATAATTCAGTACGCAAGATTAGGCTCTTATGTTGGAAGATGCAAGTACACAAGATTAGACTCTTATGTTGGAAGATGCCAGTACACAAGATTAGTCTCTTATGTTGGAAGATGGATAATTCAGTACACAAGATTAGGCTCTTATGTTGGATGATGCCAGTACACAAGATTAGGCTCTTATGTTGGAAGATGCCAGTACACAAGATTAGTCTCTTATGTTGGAAGATGGATAATTCAGTATACAAGATTAGGCTTTTATGTTGGAAGATGCCAGTACACAAGATAAGTCTCTTATGTTGAAAGATGCCAGTACACATGATTAGGCTCTTATGTTGGAAGATGCCAGTACACAAGATTAGTCTCTTATGTTGGAAGATGGATAATTCAGTACACAAGATTAGGCTCTTATGTTGGATGATGCCAGTACACAAGATTAGGCTCTTATGTTGGAAGATGCCAGTACACATGATTAGGCTCTTATGTTGGAAGATGGATAATTCAGTACACAAGATTAGGCTCTTATGTTGGAAGATGCCAGTACACAAGATTAGGCTCTTATGTTGGAAGATGCCAGTACACATGATTAGGCTCTTATGTTGGAAGATGCCAGTACACATGATTAGTCTCTTATGTTGGAAGATGGATAATTCAGTACACAAGATTAGGCTCTTATGTTGGAAGATGCCAGTACACAAGATTAGGCTTTTAAGTTGGATGATGCCAGTACACAAGATTAGGCACTTATGTTGGAAGATGCCAGTACACAAGATTAGGCTCTTATGTTGGAAGATAGATATTTCAGTACATAAGATTAGGCTCTTATGTTGGAGGATGGATAATTCAGTACACAAGTTTATGTTCTTATGTTGGAAGATAGATAATTCAGTACACAAGATTAGGCTCTTATGTTGGAAGATGCCAGTACACAAGATTAGGCTCTTATGTTGGAAGATGGATAATTCAGTACACAAGATTAGGCTCTTATGTTGGATGATGCCAGTACACAAGATTAGGCTCTTATGTTGGAAGATGCCAGTACACAAGATTAGTCTCTTATGTTGGAAGATGGATAATTCAGTATACAAGATTAGGCTCTTATGTTGGAAGATGCCAGTACACATGATTAGGCTGTTATGTTGGAAGATGCTAGTACACATGATTAGGCTCTTATGTTGGAAGATGGATAATTCAGTACACAAGATTAGGTTCTTATGTTGGATGATGCCAGTACACAAGATTAGGCTCTTATGTTGGAAGATGGATAATTCAGTACACAAGATTAGGCTCTTATGTTGGAAGATAGATAATTCAGTACACAAGAATAGGCTCTTATGTTGGAAGATGGATAATTCAGTACACAAGATTAGGCTCTTGTGTTGGAAGATGGATAATTCAGTACACAAGATTAGGCTCTTATGTTGGATGATGCCAGTACACAAGATTAGGTTCTTATGTTGGAAGATGCCAGTACACAAGATTAGGCTCTTATGTTGGGAGATGGATAATTCAGTACACAAGATTAGGCTCTTATGTTGGAAGATGCCAGTACACAAGATTGAGCTCTTATGTTGGAAGATGGATAATTCAGTACGCATGATTAGGCTCTTATGTTGGAAGATGCAAGTACACAAGATTAGACTCTTATGTTGGAAGATGCCAGTACACAAGATTAGTCTCTTATGTTGGAAGATGGATAATTCAGTACACAAGATTAGGCTCTTATGTTGGATGATGCCAGTACACAAGATTAGGCTCTTATGTTGGAAGATGCCAGTACACAAGATTAGTCTCTTATGTTGAAAGATGTCAGTACACATGATTAGGCTGTTATGTTGGAAGATGCTAGTACACATGATTAGGCTCTTATGTTGGAAGATGGATAATTCAGTACACAAGATTAGGCTCTTATGTTGGAAGATGCCAGTACACAAGATTAGGCTCTTATGTTGGAAGATGCCAGTACACATGATTAGGCTCTTATGTTGGAAGATGCCAGTACACATGATTAGTCTCTTATGTTGGAAGATGGATAATTCAGTACACAAGATTAGGCTCTTATGTTGGAAGATGCCAGTACACAAGATTAGGCTTTTAAGTTGGATGATGCCAGTACACAAGATTAGGCACTTATGTTGGAAGATGCCAGTACACAAGATTAGGCTCTTATGTTGGAAGATAGATATTTCAGTACATAAGATTAGGCTCTTATGTTGGAGGATGGATAATTCAGTACACAAGTTTATGTTCTTATGTTGGAAGATAGATAATTCAGTACACAAGATTAGGCTCTTATGTTGGAAGATGCCAGTACACAAGATTAGTCTCTTATGTTGGAAGATGGATAATTCAGTACACAAGATTAGGCTCTTATGTTGGATGATGCCAGTACACAAGATTAGGCTCTTATGTTGGAAGATGCCAGTACACAAGATTAGTCTCTTATGTTGGAAGATGGATAATTCAGTATACAAGATTAGGCTTTTATGTTGGCAGATGCCAGTACACAAGATAAGTCTCTTATGTTGAAAGATGCCAGTACACATGATTAGGCTGTTATGTTGGAAGATGCTAGTACACATGATTAGGCTCTTATGTTGGAAGATGGATAATTCAGTACACAAGATTAGGTTCTTATGTTGGATGATGCCAGTACACAAGATTAGGCTCTTATGTTGGAAGATGCCAGTACACAAGGTTAGGCTATTATGTTGGAAGATGCCAGTACACAAGATTAGGCTCTTATGTTGGAAGATGCCAGTAAACAAGATTAGGCTCTTATGTTGGTAGATGCCAGTACACAAGATTAGGCTCTTATGTTGGAAGATAGATAATTCAGTACACAAGATTAGGCTCTTATGTTGGAAGATGCCAGTACACAAGATTAGGCTCTTATGTTGGAAGATAGATAATTCAGTACACAAGAATAGGCTATTATGTTGGAAGATGGATAATTCAGTACACAAGATTAGGCTCTTGTGTTGGAAGATGGATAATTCAGTACACAAGATTAGGCTCTTATGTTGGATGATGCCAGTACACAAGATTAGGTTCTTATGTTGGAAGATGCCAGTACACAAGATTAGGCTCTTATGTTGGGAGATGGATAATTCAGTACACAAGATTAGGCTCTTATGTTGGAAGATGCCAGTACACAAGATTGAGCTCTTATGTTGGAAGATGGATAATTCAGTACACAAGATTAGGCTCTTATGTTGGAAGATGCCAGTACACAAAATTAGACTCTTATGTTGGAAGATGCCAGTACACAAGATTAGTCTCTTATGTTGGAAGATGGATAATTCAGTACACAAGATTAGGCTCTTATGTTAGATGATGCCAGTACACAAGATTAGGCTCTTATGTTGGAAGATGCCAGTACACAAGATTAGTCTCTTATGTTGGAAGATGGATAATTCAGTATACAAGATTAGGCTTTTATGTTGGAAGATGCCAGTACACAAGATAAGTCTCTTATGTTGAAAGATGCCAGTACACATGATTAGGCTGTTATGTTGGAAGATGCTAGTACACATGATTAGGCTCTTATGTTGGAAGATGGATAATTCAGTACACAAGATTAGGCTCTTATGCTGGAAGATGCCAGTACACAAGATTAGGCTCTTATGTTGGAAGATAGATATTTCAGTACATAAGATTAGGCTCTTATGTTGGAGGATGGATAATTCAATACACAAGTTTATGTTCTTATGTTGGAAGATGGATAATTCAATACACAAGATTAGGCTCTTATGTTGGATGATGCCAGTACACAAGATTAGGTTCTTATGTTGGAAGATGCCAGTATACAAGATTAGGCTCTTATGTTGGATGATGCCAGTACACAAGATTAGGTTCGTATGTTGGAAGATGCCAGTACACAAGATTAGACTTATATGTTGGAAGATGGATAATTCAGTACACAAGATTAGGATCTTATGTTGGAAGATGGATAATTCAGCACACAAGATTAGGCTCGTATGTTGGAAGGTAGATAATTCTGTACACAAGAATAGGCACTTATGTTGGAAGATGCCAGTACTCAAGATTAGTCTCTTATGTTGGAAGATGGATAATTCAGTACACAAGATTAGGCTCTTATATTGCATGATGCCAGTACACAAGATTAGGTTCTTATGTTGGAAGATGCCAGTACACACGATTAGGCTCTTATGTTGGAAGATGCCAGTACACAAGATTAGGCTCTTATGTTGGGAGATGGATAATTCAGTACACAAGATTAGGCTCTTATGTTAGAAGATGCCAGTACACAAGATTGAGCTCTTATGTTGGAAGATGGATAATTCAGTACACAAGATTAGGCTCTTATGTTGGAAGATGCCAGTACACAAAATTAGACTCTTATGTTGGAAGATGCCAGTACACAAGATTAGGTTCTTATGTTGGAAGATGCCATTACACAAGATTAGGTTCTTATGTTGGAAGATGCCAGTACACTAGATTAGGCTCTTATGTTGGAAGATAGATAATTCAGTACACAAGATTAGGCTCTTATGTTGGAAGATGCCAGTACACAAGATTAGGCTCTTATGTTGGAAGATGTATAATTCAGTACACAAGATTAGGCTCTTATGTTGGAAGATGCCAGTACACAAGATTAGACTCTTATGTTGGAAGATGCCAGTACACAAGATTAGACTCTTATGTTGGAAGATGCCAGTACACAAGATTAGGTTCTTATCTTGGAAGATGCCATTACACAAGATTAGGTTCTTATGTTGGAAGATGCCAGTACACTAGATTAGGCTCTTATGTTGGAAGATAGATAATTCAGTACACAAGATTAGGCTCTTATGTTGGAAGATGCCAGTACACAAGATTAGGCTCTTATGTTGGAAGATGCCAGTACACAAGATTAGACTCTTATGTTGGAAGATGCCAGTACACAAGATTAGGTTCTTTTGTTGGAAGATGCCATTACACAAGATTAGGCACTTATGTTGGAAGATGCCAGTACACAAGATTAGGCTCTTGTGTTGGAAGATAGATAATTCAGTACACAAGATTAGGCTCCTATGTTGGAAGATGCCAGTACACAAGATTAGGCTCTTATGTTGGAAGATGGATAATTCAGTACACAAGATTAGGCTCTTATGTTGGAGGATGGATAATTCAGTACACAAGTTTATGTTCTTATGTTGGAAGATGGATAATTCAGTACACAAGATTAGGCTCTTATGTTGGATGATGCCAGTACACAAGATTAGGTTCTTATGTTGGAAGATGCCAGTATACAAGATTAGGCTCTTATGTTGGATGATGCCAGTACACAAGATTAGGTTCGTATGTTGGAAGATGCCAGTACACAAGATTAGACTCTTATGTTGGAAGATGGATAATTCAGTACACAAGATTAGGCTCTTGTGTTGGAAGATGGATAATTCAGTACACAAGATTAGGCTCTTATGTTGGAAGATAGATAATTCTGTACACAAGAATAGGCTTTTATGTTGGAAGATGCCAGTACACAAGATTAGTCTCTTATGTTGGAAGATGGATAATTCAGTACACAAGATTAGGTTCTTATGTTGGATGATGCCAGTACACAAGATTAGTTTCTTATGTTGGAAGATGCCAGTACACAAGATTAGGCTCTTATGTTGGAAGATGCCAGTACACAAGATTAGGCTCTTATGT
Organism: Megaustenia siamemsis; assembly: GCA_032433765.1. NCBI lineage: Eukaryota > Metazoa > Mollusca > Gastropoda > Stylommatophora > Ariophantidae > Megaustenia > Megaustenia siamemsis. Next base: position 158,316 of record JAVIAB010000024.1, read on the forward strand.
TGGGAGATGGATAATTCAGTACACAAGATTAGGCTCTTATGTTGGAAGATGCCAGTACACAAGATTGAGCTCTTATGTTGGAAGATGGATAATTCAGTACACAAGATTAGGCTCTTATGTTGGAAGATGCCAGTACACAAGATTAGACTCTTATGTTGGAAGATGCCAGTACACAAGATTAGGTTCTTATGTTGGAAGATGCCATTACACAAGATTAGGTTCTTATGTTGGAAGATGCCAGTACACTAGATTAGGCTCTTATGTTGGAAGATAGATAATTCAGTACACAAGATTAGGCTCTTATGTTGGAAGATGCCAGTACACAAGATTAGGCTCTTATGTTGGAAGATGTATAATTCAGTACACAAGATTAGGCTCTTATGTTGGAGGATGGATAATTCAGCACACAAGATTAGGCTCTTATGTTGGAAGATGCCAGTACACAAGATTAGGCTCTTATGTTGGAAGATAGATAATTCAGTACACAAGATTAGGCTCTTATGTTGGAAGATGCCAGTACACAAGATTAGACTCTTATGTTGGAAGATGCCAGTACACAAGATTAGGTTCTTTTGTTGGAAGATGCCATTACACAAGATTAGGCACTTATGTTGGAGGATGCCATTACACAAGATTAGGCACTTATGTTGGAGGATGCCATTACACAAGATTAGGCACTTATGTTGGAGGATGCCAATACACAAGATTAGGCACTTATGTTGGAGGATGCCATTACACAAGATTAGGCACTTATGTTGGAGGATGCCATTACACAAGATTAGGCACTTATGTTGGAGGATGCCAATACACAAGATTAGGCACTTATGTTGGAGGATGCCATTACACAAGATTAGGCATTTATGTTGGAGGATGCCATTACACAAGATTAGGCACTTATGTTGGAGGATGCCAATACACAGGATTAGGCACTTATGTTGGAGGATGCCATTACACAAGATTAGGCACTTATGTTGGAGGATGCCAATACACAAGATTAGGCACTTATGTTGGAGGATGCCATTACACAAGATTAGGCACTTATGTTGGAGGATGCCATTACACAAGATTAGGCACTTATGTTGGAGGATGCCATTACACAAGATTAGGCACTTATGTTGGAAGATGCCATTACATAAGATTAGGCACTTATGTTGGAGGATGCCATTACACAAGATTAGGCACTTATGTTGGAAGATGCCATTACACAAGATTAGGCACTTATGTTGGAGGATGCCAATACACAGGATTAGGCACTTATGTTGGAAGATGCCATTACACAAGATTAGGCACTTATGTTGGAGGATGCCATTACACAAGATTAGGCACTTATGTTGGAGGATGCCATTACACAAGATTAGGCACTTATGTTGGAGGATGCCATTACACAAGATTAGGCACTTATGTTGGAGGATGCCATTACACAAGATTAGGCACTTATGTTGGAGGATGCCAGTACACAAGATTAGGCACTTATGTTGGAGGATGCCATTACACAAGATTAGGTTCGCATGTTGGAAGATGCCAGTACACAAGATTAGACTCTTATGTTGGAAGATGGATAATTCAGTACACAAGATTAGGCTCTTATGTTGGAAGATGGATAATTCAGTACACAAGATTAGGCTCGTATGTTGGAAGATAGATAATTCTGTACACAAGAATAGGCTCTTATGTTGGAAGATGCCTGTACACAAGATTAGTCTCTTATGTTGGAAGATGGATAATTCAGTACACAAGATTAGGCTCTTATGTTGGATGATGCCAGTACACAAGATTAGGCTCTTATGTTGGAAGATGCCAGTACACAAGATTACGCTCTTATGTTGGAAGATGGATAATTCAGTATACAAATTAGGCTCTTATGTTGGAAGATGCCAGTACACAAGATTAGTCTCTTATGTTGGAAGATGCCAGTACACAAGATTAGGCTCTTATGTTGGGAGATGGATAATTCAGTACACAAGTTTGGGCTCTTATATTGTGAGATGGATAATTCAGTACTCAAGATTGGGCTCTTATATTGTGAGATAGATAATTCAGTACTCAAGATTGGGCTCTTATATTGTGAGAAGGATAATTCAGTACTCAAGATTGGGCTCTTATATTGTGAGATGGATAATTCAGTACTCAAGATTGGGCTTTTATATTGTGAGAAGGATAATTCAGTACTCAAGATTGGGCTTTTATATTGTGAGAAGGATAATTCAGTACTCAAGATTGGGATCTTATATTGTGAGATGGATAATTCAGTACTCAAGATTGGGTTCTTACAAAGATCATCATCATCGAGTGCCGTCTCCGCAACGAAGGTTGGCTACCATGGATCACCATTCTACTCTGTCTCTTGCTTTGATGGTGCAGGCTGTCATAGATTGACTTGTCCATCTTTTGATGTTACTCGTCCATGTTAGTCTTGGTCTGCCTTTGCCTCTTTTGCCTCGTATTTTCCCTTCCAATATTACTTTTAGTAGGCTGTTGTGGCTTTTAACATGCCCCAAAAAATTTCATTTTTTCTTTTTATTTTTAGTTGTTTTAAAACTTTGTTTGTTTTCTTTTCTTTCTTTTCAATTCTTCCTATTCTTCTATAAATCCACATTTCAGAGGCTTCAATTTTCTGTTGTTTTCTTGTCTAATGTCAATGTTTCTGCACCATCCCTTAGTATTAGCCCTGCTGATATTTGTTTTGTTGTTAGTATAATTTTCATGGCATTAAAATTACTTTTTGCCATACCTATTCTTTTGTTTATTTCAATTTTACATTTTCCATCATTGGTTATAGTATGTCCAAGGTAGTTGTAGCTCTGAACTGTCTCCAGATGTATTCCTTCAACTGTGATATTTGTTTGTAGGTCTTGAGAATTTTCTTTGTTTATGATCATAATTTTAGTCTTTTTGACATTCATATCTGGTCCATATTTTTGTCTTGTCATGTTTATAACATTAAGCAATTGTTGTAGGTCTTTATATGATTTTCTGCTAGTAGAACAGTATCATCATCATATCTTAGGTAATTGCTTATCTTTCAATTAATGTTTAAGCCTGGCATCTCTGAGATGTTTTTAAGTTGCTCTTACAAAGAGCAACTCGCAATGCTTTATTCGCTGGTTTTTTTTCTTAATTAGTTGAAACTTTTTGAAGGACACCGTGTTAAAGGTTGCATCAACCCATTTGAAGAACAGGTACGTTCTATTATATATAAACACGCATACAATAAAAGGACAATGTCTGTGTCTTATTTTCTTAATACGGTCGGTGAATTCGATGTTGCTTAGTGCATAATAACAGAAAATTCGATGTTGCTTAGTGTATAATAACAGAAAATTCGATGTTGCTTAGTGTATAATAACAGAAAATTCGATGTTGCTTAGTGTATAATAATAGAAAATTCGATGTTGCTTAGTGTATAATAACAGAAAATTCGATGTTGCTTAGTGTATAATAACAGAAAATTCGATGTTGCTTAGTGTATAATAACAGAAAATTCGATGTTGCTTAGTGTATAATAACAGAAAGACTTGCAGATCTGATTTTTATTTTTTTTCTTTGTGGGCGTATTACAGGATGGCTACTTTTCTTCTGTCTTCTTCTTCTTCTTCTTTCCTTCCTCATTTGCCTTTCAGCGTCGAGGTGAGATATAATTTGCGGTCTTTTGCTCTTCTGTTTGCCTCTGCTGCTGTTATGTTTCCTAGTGCTTCTAATATTCCGTCGACCCATCTTTTTCGTGGTCGGCCCTTGGGTCTGGTGTTCTCACAACGTTTGTTGAAGGCTCGTTGTGTTGTGTTTTGTTCTTTCTTCCTTGTCACGTGGCCCAACCATTTTATCTGTTGTTTCATTATATATTATATGGCAGGGGCTATTCCTAGCTTTTTTCTCAGTTCTTCATTTCTGATCTTATCTCTCAGACTGTTTCCTGTCATTCGTCTAACACATTTAATCTCTGTAGAGGTTATTTTTCTTATTGCTCTTGCATCTAGGGTCCAGGTCTGGCATTGGTAGCACAACGTTGGGATGAAGATTGTATTGTAGAGTGCTCGTTTTGCCTCCAGAGTTATTTCCTTGTTGGACAATAGTGGTGATAACTGTCCGATGATTTGACAAGCTTTGTTGCATCTTGATTCTATCTCTGCTGTTTGAGAATTATCGTTTGTCATTAGACTTCCTAGGTATTTGAATTCCTCTACTTGTTTTAGTTGTCTGCCTTCTATAGTTATATTGATGTTCTGTTTATTTTTGGCGACATTCATGACTTCTGTTTTGTTGATGTTGATTTTCATGTTGTATTTTGTGCCTGAGATGTTGAGTTTGTTTAAGTGTTCTTGTAGGTCTTCTATTGTTTCATGTATTAGTGCCTGATCGTCTGCGAATAGAAGCTCGTTGATCTCCTCTGTCTCTGATGGGTTGGCTAATTTGCATATATGGTCTATGTATGTAATAAACAGTAGGGGGGATAGTACGCACCCCTGTCTTACACCTGATCTAATTTCGAAGTGGTCTGTGTTGCCTGCTGCTGTTCTGACCCTGCATCTGCTGTTGACGTAGAGGCTTTTAATAAGGTTGGTTAGATGTTGGCTTACTCCGTATGTTGTTAGTATCTCCCATAGTTGTTCTCTGTTTACTCTGTCGAATGCTTTTTCCTGGTCAATGAAGGCTATGTATAAGTTTTGATTGTGTTCTGTCGTTTTTTCTGCAAGCTGTTTTAATGTGAATAGTGCGTCGGTACATCCTCTGTTTTTTTTCGGAACCCCATTTGAGAATCGCTTAACTGTAGTTCTATTATTGGTCTCAGCCTTTTTTCCAAGATTTTGGCGTATAGCTTTCCTACACGGCTGAGAAGAGATATACCTCTATATTGATTGCAGTCTCTTTTGCTACCTTTCTTTTTCCATATTGGTATGATGATTGCCTGTTGCCAGTATTCTGGGGCTTGTTGTTGGTGCCATGCTGCATTAACTATTCTGTGCAGCCATTGCATTCCTGTTTACCCTGCTGCTGCTATTATTTCTATTGGTATCGTTCTGAAGTCGGATGTGGTGGGCCGAAAGGCGCAAATATAACAGTTATACTGCAAACCAAAACACAACGCAGACACGCCCACTTAACGTCCTTTTAAGGAGGAATTCTACAGTCTACGAATACTCTAGAATACTTTAGTCATCGGGCGAATGCAAGCAAGCATTTCTATTGGTATGTTATCTATCCCCGGTGCTTTATTTCTTGGTGCATATTTGATTACTTCTTCGATTTCTTCTTTCATGATGTTGGGTTCAGTATTTGTGCGTTCTGGCGTGGTTTTTGTTGTCTTATTGGTAGTTGGTATGTTTAACAGGTCTTCAAATTATTCTTTCCATCTCTGTTGCATACAATGGTTATTTGATATTGGCTGTCCGTCCTTGTCATTTATCAGCTCAGTAGAATCATGGTTTTCTTTTCTCGCTCTTGCGGCTTTTACTGCTTTGTAGAAATCTCTTGTGGCTGTCTTGAAGTCCCTGCTCATGTTTTGTCCGAATTCTGTCCAATTTTTTTGCTTAGCTTCTTTGATCAACATTTTAACTCTTTTTCGAACTAAGGCATATCTTTCATATTTTTCTTGGTTCTTGTTCTCCCTCCAATTTTTAAACAGTTTCTTCTTTTCTTTAATTGCTTCTCTGATTGTTTCGTTCCACCACGGGGTGCTCTTTTTCCCTTCTCTTGTTCTTAGCTTCGTTCCACAAACTGTTTTAGAGATGTTGGTTACTGTTTCTTTAAATTGTTTCCACTCTTCTTCTACTGTGCATACTTCGTTAGGGAGTTTCTTGAATTCCTCTGTTAGTCTTTCTTCTAGAGTTTTCCTTGTTTCTTGATCTTTTAATTGTTTTATTTTTATTGTCTGTTCTTTTCGCTTCTTTTGTTTGTTTTCGTACATTCTCTTTATTTTTGGCTGTCTTAGTGTGATCATAACCATCTTGTGATCCGTGTCGTCTGTAATATTTGGGATTGCTCTGCTGTCGATTACTCTTTTCTTGTTCTGTTTTCATGTTAGTATAAAATCTATCTGGCTTCTGCATGTTGTGTCATTCCATTTGTACCAGGTTTTTTTCTGTAAAAACACATATTGTACTTCAGGACATATCTATGTGATTTGTCAATTCTTGCAGCACATCTTGCTCCAGTTATATAAGGCATACACTTTTATGTAATATTTACTTGTGATGTGAGCTTGTGAATGTTCTCTAGACCAAGCCAGTATTCAGTGTCCAAAGTTCCGAATCCATTTTTGTATTCATCCCAGCCTCTGTAAAAGTCTACTTCACCATTTGTCCGTCTCTGCGAAAAAGATCAATTAGAAATTTCAGTAACGGGCAACCAGCCAGACAAACACACAGAACACAGTGTTATGAGAGAGGCAGACAAACATACAGAACAGTGTTATGAGAGAGGTAGACAAACATACAGAAGACAGTGTAATTAGGAAGGTAGACAGACAAACATACAGAACAGTGTTATGAGAGAGGTAGACAAACATACAGAATACAGTGTAATTAGGAAGGTAGACAGACAAACATACAGAATACAGTGTAATGAGGAAAGCAGACAGACAAACATTCCAAATACGGTGTATTGAGGAAAGCAGACGGACAAACATACAGAATACAGTGTAATGAGGAAAGCAGACAAACAAACATACAGAATACAGTGTATTGAGAAAGGCAGACAGACAAACATAGAGAATACAGTGTATCGAGGAAGGCAGACAGACAAACATATAGAATACAGTGTAATGAGGAAGGTAGACAGACAAAGTTACAGAATAAAGTGTAATGAGGAAGGTAGACAGACAACATACAGAATACAGTGTAATGAGGAAGGTAGACAGACAAACATACAGAATACAGTGTAATGTGGAAGGTAGACACACAACATACAGAAGACAGTGTAATGAGGAAGGTAGACAGACAAACATACAGAATACAGTGTAATGTGGAAGGTAGACACACAACATACAGAATACAGTGTAATGAAGAAGGTAGACAGACAAACATTCAGAATACAGTGTAATGAGGAAGGCAGACAGACAAACATACAGAATACAGTGTTATGAGAGAGGCAGACAAACATATAGAACATTATTGAGGAAAGCAGACAAACATACAGAACAAAGTGTAATGAGGAAGGTAGACAGACATACAGAAAAAAGTGTAATGAGGAAGGTAGACAGACAAACAAAAAGAATACAGTGTATTGAGGAAGGTAGACAGAAAACCATACAGAATACAGTGTATTGAGGAAGTTAGACAGATAAATATTCAGAATACAGTGTAATGAGGAAGGCAGACAGACAAACATACAGAATACAGTGTTATGAGAGAGGCAGACAAACCTATAGAACACTATTGAGGAAGGCAGACAAACATACAGAATACAGTGTAATGAAGAAGGTAGACAGACAAACATAGAGAATACAGTGTATTGAGGAAGGCAAGCAGAAAAACATACAGAACACTGTGTATTGAGGAAGGCAAGCAGAAAAACATACAGAACACAGTGTATTGAGGAAGGCAAGCAGAAAAACATACAGAACACAGTGTATTGAGGAAGGCAGACAAACATACAGAACACAGTGTATTGAGGAAGGCAAGCAGACAAACATACAGAACACAGTGTATTGAGGAAGGCAAGCAGATAAACATACAGAACACAGTGTATTGAGGAAGGCAGGCAGAAAAACATACAGAACACAGTGTATTGAGGAAGGCAGACAAACATACAGAACACAGTGTATTGAGGAAGGCAAGCAGACAAACATACAGAACACAGTGTATTGAGGAAGGCAGACAAACATACAGAACACAGTGTATTGAGGAAGGCAAGCAGACAAACATACAGAACACAGTGTATTGAGGAAGGCAAGCAGACAAACATACAGAACACAGTGTATTGAGGAAGGCAGACAAACATACAGAACACAGTGTATTGAGGAAGGCAGGCAGAAAAACATAGAGAACACAGTGTATTGAGGAAGGCAGACAAACATACAGAACACAGTGTATTGAGGAAGGCAAGCAGAAAAACATACAGAACACAGTGTATTGAGGAAGGCAAGCAGAAAAACATACAGAACACAGTGTATTGAGGAAGGCAAGCAGAAAAACATACAGAACACAGTGTATTGAGGAAGGCAAGCAGAAAAACATACAGAACACAGTGTATTGAGGAAGGCAAGCAGAAAAACATACAGAACACAGTGTATTGAGGAAGGCAGACAAACATACAGAACACAGTGTATTGAGGAAGGCAAGCAGACAAACATACAGAACACAGTGTATTGAGGAAGGCAGGCAGAAAAACATACAGAACACAGTGTATTGAGGAAGGCAAGCAGACAAACATACAGAACACAGTGTATTGAGGAAGGCAGACAAACATACAGAACACAGTGTATTGAGGAAGGCAGGCAGAAAAACATACAGAACACAGTGTATTGAGGAAGGCAAGCAGACAAACATACAGAACACAGTGTATTTTGTGGAAGGCAGACAAACATACAGAACACAGTGTATTGAGGAAGGCAGGCAGAAAAACATACAGAACACAGTGTATTGAGGAAGGCAAGCAGAAAAACATACAGAACACAGTGTATTGAGGGAGGCAGACAAACATACAGAACGCAGTGTATTGAGGAAGGCAGACAAACATACAGAACACAGTGTATTGAGGAAGGCAGACAAACATACAGAACACAGTGTATTGAGGAAGGCAAGCAGACAAACATACAGAACACAGTGTATTGAGGAAGGCAGACAAACATACAGAACACAGTGTATTGAGGAAGGCAAGCAGACAAACATACAGAACACAGTGTATTGAGGAAGGCAGACAAACATACAGAACACAGTGTATTGAGGAAGGCAAGCAGACAAACATACAGAACACAGTGTATTGAGGAAGGCAAGCAGACAAACATACAGAACACAGTGTATTGAGGAAGGCAGACAAACATACAGAACACAGTGTATTGAGGAAGGCAGGCAGAAAAACATAGAGAACACAGTGTATTGAGGAAGGCAGACAAACATACAGAACACAGTGTATTGAGGAAGGCAAGCAGAAAAACATACAGAACACAGTGTATTGAGGAAGGCAAGCAGAAAAACATACAGAACACTGTGTATTGAGGAAGGCAAGCAGAAAAACATACAGAACACAGTGTATTGAGGAAGGCAAGCAGAAAAACATACAGAACACAGTGTATTGAGGAAGGCAAGCAGAAAAACATACAGAACACAGTGTATTGAGGAAGGCAGAAAAACATACAGAACACAGTGTATTGAGGAAGGCAGGCAGAAAAACATACAGAACACAGTGTATTGAGGAAGGCAGGCAGAAAAACATACAGAACACAGTGTATTGAGGAAGGCAGACAAACATACAGAACACAGTGTATTGAGGAAGGCAGACAGAAAAACATACAGAACACAGTGTATTGAGGAAGGCAGACAAACATACAGAACACAGTGTATTGAGGAAGGCAGACAAACATTCAGAACACAGTGTATTGAGGAAGGCAGACAGAAAAACATACAGAACACAGTGTATTGAGGAAGGCAGACAAACATTCAGAACACAGTGTATTGAGGAAGGTAGACAAACATACAGAACACAGTGTTTTGAGGAAGGCAGACAAACATTCAGAGCACAGTGTATTGAGGAAGGCAGACAGAAAAACATACAGAACACAGTGTATTGAGAAAGGCAGGAAAAACAATCAGAACAACGTGTAAATGGGAAGGTAGACACAATTTAGGGATGTTTAGATGGTAGATATGTATATAGATAAAACTAGGAGGCTGATAAATAGAGAAGGAGAGAGACGATTGATTCATTGAATAAAAAATTAATTGATTAATTCGTTCATTGACACATACACACACACTTATAATTAGGGATATATTGACACTCAAACAGACATTCACAAATAGATCGACAGATACAAAGAAAGACAGACGAACAGATGTAAAATATAGGCAGCAAGCTTGACATATAAAAAGAACAATAGATATGTAATTAGAATGAACAATAAAAGACAAATGACAATAACCATCATCATCAAAATCAACATCAACAAAACAGAAGTCATGAATATTGCCAAGAATAAACAGAAGATCAACATAACTATAGAAGGTAGGCAACTAAAACAAGCAGAGGAATTCAAACACCTAGGAAGTTTAGTGACAAACAATAATTCACAAACAGCAGAGATAGTCTCAAGATGCAACAAAGCTTGTCAAATCATCGGACAGTTATCACCACTATTGTCCTACAAGGAAATAACTCTGGAGGAAAAACGAGCACTCTACAATACAATCTTCATCCCAACGTTGTGCTACCAATGCCAGACCTGGACCCTAGATGCTATTAAGAACAATAAGAAAAATAACCACTACAGAGATGAAATGTGTTAGACGAATGACAGGAAACAGTCTGAGAGATAAGATCAGAAATTAAGAACTGAGAAAAAAGCTATGAATAACCTGCCATATAATATATAATGAAACAACAGATAAAATGGTTTGGCCACGGGACAAGGCAGAAAGAACAAAACACAACACAACGAGCCTTCAACAAACGTTGTGAGAACCCAAGGGTCGACCACGAAAACGATGGGTCGATGGAATATTAGAAGCACTAGGAAACATAACAGCAGCAGAGGCGAACAGAAGAGGAAAAGACCGCAAATTATATCTCCCCTCGACGATGAAAGTCAAATGAGGAAGGAAAGAGATGGAAGAAGACAATAACCAACGAAGACATTTTTTATACTCCCATCCTTTTGAAGCAGTAGCCAAAGGCAAAGGTTGCTGAAGCATGATATCAGAATGGCCATCAGCAGCAGCACTAAACAACAGCAGCAGCACTAAACAACAGCAGCAGCACTAAACAACAGCAGCAGCACTAAACAACAGCAGCAGCACTAAACAACAGCAGCAGCACTAAACAACAGCAGCAGCACTAAACAACAGCAGCAGCACTAAACAACAGCAGCAGCACTAAACAACAGCAGCAGCACTAAACAACAGCAGCAGCACTAAACAACAGCAGCAGCACTAAACAACAGCAGCAGCACTAAACAACAGCAGCAGCACTAAACAACAGCAGCAGCACTAAACAACAGCAGATATTTGATAGGAAACCTCAAAGAAAAGAGGTGACCTGTCAGGAGATGAAAATTATGGTAAGTATCTGCGAGGATCATCTAGAGCAGGGATGGCCAATTTCTTTCAAATGGCGGGCCACACATATAACAACATCAATACAAATAAACTTGGCATTTGTTTGAAGGTCATATTTGTGTTATTTATCGGCGTTATTTGCTTACATAAATCATTTTATTGCAACAGAGTTACAAATGCCTAGTTGATTTATAACAATGAATAAAATGTGCTATTTATATTCTCTCCATTCGGCGAGTTCAAACAGTTTCCGCCAAGAAATACTGTCAGTCACCCACCTCCTCCTCCCCAACACATTCACCTCACAATTATTTTGCTTTCAGTTTCTTTCTCTCCAAACTTCTTTTCATCAGTCAAAATTATATATCCGATCTGATCATTCTGATTTTGTAATCTGTGTTTTCATTGTCTGTTGCTTCGGTCGTGGTATAATATGAGCAATAAACGTCAATTAAATGAAAAAATCAGATTTTTTCATGAGAAATGGGAACATGATTTTTTATTTATCAACAATAAGGATAGCAAACCGCAGTGCCTTGTGTGTTTGCAAGTGTTGTCTGTAAATAAAGAGTATAATCTTAAACGGCATTACACACAGCATCACGCCGCTAAATACAAGGACCACATTGGTACAATACGTTCTACACTTGTGTGCGATTTGAAGAAAAAGGTTAGTGCTTAGAAATCTGTTTTTACTACATTAACAACAAAACAAACAAGTCCCTTAATGGCATCGTTTGTTGTAAGCTCAGAGATAGTGAAATTTAAAAAATCATTATGTGACGGTGACTTCGTAAAGCGTTGTTCTATTAACATGGCGTGTGCATTTGGGGAAGAAAAAATTGCCAGTCATTTTGAGAGCGTTCCACTATCAAAACAGACAGTCACCAGAAGGGTTGAGGAAATAAGTTCTCATATATCTAGTAAATTAAAGAGTGTCGTTACAAATTCTGCTTACTTTTCTCTGGCTTTGGATGAATCTACTGACATATCAGACACAGCACAACTTTAATTTTCAAAAGAACTGTTTCAAAAGACTTTATTATCAATGAAGAGCTACTAGTTTTAGATTCATTGCATAAAACGACCAAAGGTCAAGACATTTATAACTCAGTTATGAAAGTTGTTAACGGTATCGGTGACATAAACAAACTTTCAGCAATAGTGACAGATGGTGCTAAATCAATGTGCGTGCTCAAACAGGTCTAGTTGGATTATTAAGGAAGGCTGGAATCCATTGCCCAGCATTACACTGCATTATACACCAGGAGGCGCTGTGTGGCAAGATTCTAGACGTGGAGGATGTTATGAAAACTGCAATAAAGTGTGTGAATTTAATAAAAGGCGAGTACCGGTCTTTGACACACCGATAGTTTATAAATTTTCTATCAGAAGTTGAGGCGGAATATGACGATTTGGTGCTCTACGCACAAGTACGCTGGCTAAGCAGAGGGAATTGTTTGAGGTGGTTTTTTGCTTTGAGAAACGAGATAAAGTAGTTTTTAGAGAAACATCATACCAACAAAGAACTGTTCAGAAAAATGTCTGATCCACATTTTAACAGCGTATTGGCCTTTTTAACTGATATCACCCGGCACATGAATGAACTCAACGTGAAGCTATAGGGACGTTCTCAAACAGTCTCAGATTTGGTAGGACACCTAGATGGAATTTTAAGTCAACTAAAAGTTTTTAGATTTACCCTGGCCAAAGAAAACTTCATTCATTTTCCTTCGTGCAAAGAATTGATTGAGGAGCGCAGTGACACTGATTTCAAATTTTCTGTATTAATGTTAGACAAACTATTGGAGCAATTCAATGAACGATTTTCTGACTTCAGTGGTATACGACCAGAACTGGCATTGTTTAACAACCCTATGAAGTGTGACATTTTCCAACAACATGACACTTTTCAGTTGGAGTTATGTAACCTCAAAAGTGACCCCTTTTTCCAATCAAGGATGGAGATAGGAGTTGACTTTTGGAAACTTGTGCCACAGGAAAAATATCCCGCATTGAGTGATTTCAGTTTGAAAATTACTTCTATGTTCGGAAGCACATATATATGTGAATGCGCTTTTTCAACAATGAAGGAGATTAAATCGTCACAAAGAAACCGACTCACTGATGGCCACCTTCAGGATTTATTACGAATATCATCATCATCTTTACACATTGACTTTGATGAACTTGTTGCTGCACATGAACGTCCACATTGTTCTCATTAAGGTTTGTTACATGTCAACTTTAAAATGACCTAACTAAAACATGTTTGTTAAACAATATAAATAGCAACTTTTATTCATTTTTATAAATCAACTAGGCATTTTTAACTCTGTTGCAATAAAATGATTTATGTAAGCAAATAATGCCGATAAATAACACAAATATGACCTTAAAACAAATGCCAAGTTTATTTGTATTGATGTTGTTATGTGTGTGGCCCGCCACACAAAAAAATAATAAAAAAGTGGCCCGCCATTTGAAAGAAATCAGCCATCCCTGATCTAGAGACTTGTCAGTCAGTGAGCAAACACAATGTGAGGACACAACATGTAGGAAGTCAAGGCAAATCTACAAAGCAACAATACATTGGACAAAGAAATTAAGTCAAGTTTGAAAAAAAAACAGGTGCCAGAGTGAATGTGTCACTGCGGCATACATACCCTATGTTCAGTTCTCGTGTAAGTGACAAAGGGTTAGTGAGTTGCAGAGAGGCTCGTCATTTTTCAGTGCCCAACACCAGGGTTTGATAACTGTCCCCATAAAGATATCATATAGAAAACATAAAGACATCATATAGAAAACATAAAGACATCATATAGGAAACATAAAGACATCATATAGAAAACATAAAGACATAATATAGACATCATATAGAAAACATAAAGACATCATATAGAAAACATATAGACATCATATATAGACATCTTCAATGCCATTTATATCATAAGATCTTTAGTAGAAAGAGCCATAGAGGTGAAAACAGATCTATACGTTTCATAGATTATACCAAGGCATTTGACAAAGTAAAGCACCAAGAAATAATCAAAATTTTAGAAAGCATAAACATAGACAGCAAAGATCTAAGAATAATAAAGAACATGTACTGGCAACAAACAGCGGCCATAAGAACCGGAAAGCAATTGGGAATGTTTCAACAAATAAATTAGGGTGTTAGACAAGGTTGTGTGCTGTCACCAGATGTGTTTAATATTTATAGTGAGACTATTTTAAGATCCATAAGGGGCATGCCTGAAATAACAATTGGAGGACATAATATAAATAATCTAAGGTATGCTGATGATACAGTCTTAATCGCTAAGAGTGAAAATGATTTACAAGAAATGTTGGACATTATAGTGAAAGAAAGTGAAAATAAAGGACTCAGTCTTAATAGCAAAAAGACGGAGGTAATGGTAACAACAAAGAAAAAGACATCACCTCAGTGCAAAATAAAGACAAGTGGAACAATATTAAAACAGGTAAATGAATTTAAATATTTGGGAACTTTGTTAACCTCAGACGGAAGATGTACAAAAGAGGTGAGATGCAGAATGGCTCAGGTAAAAGCAGCTTTCCAAAAAATCAGGAAAATACTATGCAATCCGTTTTTGACAATAGAAACAAGAAAAAGAGTTCTTAAATGTTATGTAGAGCCAGTCTTAACATACGGATGCGAGTCATGGACAATAGGACAACAGACAAGAAAATCACTGGAGTCTGTAGAAATGTGGTTTTACAGAAGAATATTGAGAATACCATGGACAGCTAAGAAGAGTAATGAAGATGTTCTGAGAGAGGTCAAAGCAAAAAGAGAGCTAATTTCCAATATTAGGAAGAAACAATCACCATTTTTGGCCATGTAATGAGAAGAGAACAACTTGAATATATTGTAACAACTGGAAAAATTGAGGGACGAAGAGATAGAGGGAAGCAAAGAGAAAAAATACCAGACAGCTTAAGAGAATGGCTTGGCAGAAGGTCAACAATCGAAATGATGAATAGCTGCCGAGATCGAAGGTTGTGGAGAGACATGATCACCTACGCCAGTAGGCCCGGTACTTGATGATGATGATAGACATCATACAGAAAAAATAAAGACATCATATAGAAAACATAAAGACATCATATAGACATCATATAGAAAACATAAAGACATCATATAGAAAACATAAAGACATCATATAGAAAACTAATACCTACTTGGAATTTGGTTTGGAACTTAAATGCATCCGGAAATGTATGGACCTTGGAAATGTGCGTCCAAGAAACATCATAGAAGTCAATACTTCAGTCCACAGTGAGAGACATTCAATGTATGGACCTGGGAAATGTGCGTCCAAGAAACATCATAGAAGTCAATACTTCAGTCCACAGTGAGAGACATTCAATGTATGGACCTGGGAAATGTGCGTCCAAGAAACATCATAGAAGTCAATACTTCAGTCCACAGTGAGAGACATTCAATGTATGGACCTGGGAAATGTGCGTCCAAGAAGCATCATAGAAGTCAATACTTCAGTCCACTGTGAGAGACATTCAATGTATGGACCTGGGAAATGTGCGTCCAAGAAACATCATAGAAGTCAATACTTCAGTCCACATTGAGAGACATTCAATGTATGGACCTGGGAAATGTGCGTCCAAGAAACATCATAGAAGTCAATACTTCAGTCCACAGTGAGAGACATTCAATGTATGGACCTGGGAAATGTGCGTCCAAGAAACATCATAGAAGTCAATACTTCAGTCCACAGTGAGAGACATTCAATGTATGGACCTGGGAAATGTGCGTCCAAGAAACATCATAGAAGTCAATACTTCAGTCCACAGTGAGAGACATTCAATGTATGGACCTGGGAAATGTGCGTCCAAGAAACATCATAGAAGTCAATACTTCAGTCCACAGTGAGAGACATTCAATGTATGGACCTGGGAAATGTGCGTCCAAGAAACATCATAGAAGTCAATACTTCAGTCCACAGTGAGAGACATTCAATGTATGGACCTGGGAAATGTGCATCCAAGAAGCATCATAGAAGTCAATACTTCAGTCCACAGTGAGAGACATTCAATGTATGGACCTGGGAAATGTGCGTCCAAGAAACATCATAGAAGTCAATACTTCAGTCCACAGTGAGAGACATTCAATGTTTGGACCTGGGAAATGTGCATCCAAGAAGCATCATAGAAGTCAATACTTCAGTCCCCAGTGACAGACATTCAATGTATGGACCTGGGAAATGTGCATCCAAGAAGCATCATAGAAGTCAATACTTCAGTCCCCAGTGACAGACATTCAATGTTTGGACCTGGGAAATGTGCATCCAAGAAGCATCATAGAAGTCAATACTTCAGTCCCCAGTGACAGACATTCAATGTTTGACCTATTTCCTTGAGCGTGGTATATTTGCATGTGTATGTGTGTAGATATGTATGTATTTTTATGTGTCTACGTAGAAATGTATTTAGATGGGCAAATATGTAGAAGTGTTGGCCTTTAAGTAGGTTCATAGAATACCTGAATGATTATCCAACCTCCATCAGCAGTCTCCGTATCACAGAGAGCAGTGACATTGCCCCACAAGGTGGTCTTCACTCTTGGCTGTAAATGCAACATTCTTTTCTTGCACACATTCAGCGGCATGGCGTTCTGAAAAAACCAAGAGTATGAGTCTACATCGGTTCCATTGTTACGTCCCCCATACACACACTTCTCCAAACTAAATGCTGTTTGCAACAATTGATCATATGTAACATAAATAAACAGTCTGAATTGCTAGGAGACATGATCATCATGTAGCCTGTCCTGTTGAAAAATGACACCTATGAAAGCCACTTTCACGTTTTATCCGTCCTATGAGTTTCTGCAGTAGTCTCTCATATAACGCAAAACACTGTATATAGCTACTGCTGCAGTCTCTCATACAACACACAACACTGTTTATAGCTCCTGCTGCAGTCTCTCAAACAACACGCAACACTGTCTATAGCTTCTACAGCAGTCTCTCATACAACACACAACAATGTCTATAGCTTTTGCTGCAGTCTCTCATACAACACACAACACTGTCTATAGCCTCTACAGCAGCCTCTCATACAACACACAACACCGTCTATAGCTTCTACAGCAGTCTCTCATACAACACAAAACACTGTCTATAGATTCTGCTGCAGTCTCTCATACAACACACAACACTGTCTATAGCCTCTACAGCAGCCTCTCATACAACACACAACACTGTCTATAGCTTCTGCTGCAGGCTCTCATACAAGACACAACACTGTCTATAGCTTCTACAGCAGTCTCTCATACAACACACAACACTGTCTATAGCTCCTGCTGCAGTCTCTCATACAACACACAACACTGTCTATAGCTTCTGCAGCATTCTCTCATACAACACACAACACTGTCTATAGCTTCTGCTGCAGTTTCTCACACAACACACAACACTGTCTATAGCTTCTACAGCAGTCTCTCATACAACATACAACACTGTCTATAGCTTCTACAGCAGTCTCTCATACAACACACAACACTGTCTATAGCTTCTGCAGTAGAGCAGTCTCTCATACAACACACAACACTGTCTATAGCTTCTGAAGTAGAGCAGTCTCTCATACAACACACAACACTGTCTATAGCTCCTGCTGCAGTCTCTCATACAACACACAACACTGTCTATAGCTTCTGCAGCAGTCTCTCATACAACACACAACACTGTCTATAGCTTCTGCTGCAGGCTCTCATACAAGACACAACACTGTCTATAGCTTCTACAGCAGTCTCTCATACAACACACAACACTGTCTATAGCTTCTAGAGCAGTCTCTCATACAACACACAACACTGTCTATAGCTTCTACAGCAGTCTCTTATACAACACACAACACTGTCTATAGCTTCTGCTGCAGTCTCTCACACAACACACAGCACTGTCTATAGCTTCTACAGCAGTCTCTCATACAACACACAACACTGTCTATAGCTTCTACAGCAGTCTCTCATACAACACACAACACTTTCTATAGCTTCTGAAGTAGAGCAGTCTCTCATACAACACACAACACTGTCTATAGCTTCTACAGCAGTCTCTCATACAACACACAACACTGTCTATAGCTTATAGAGCAGTCTCTCATACAACACACAACACTGTCTATAGCTTCTGCTGCAGGCTCTCATACAAGACACAACACTGTCTATAGCTTCTACAGCAGTCTCTCATACAACACACAACACTGTCTATAGCTTCTACAGTAGTCTCTCATACAACACACAACACTGTCTATAGCTTCTGCTGCAGTCTCTCACACAACACACAACACCGTCTATAGCTTCTACAGCAGTCTCTCATACAACATACAACTCTGTCTATAGCTTCTACAGCAGTCTCTCATACAACACACAGCACTGTCTATAGCTTCTGCAGTAGAGCAGTCTTTCATACAACACACAACACTTTCTATAGCTTCTGAAGTAGAGCAGTCTCTCATACAACACACAACACTGTCTATAGCTTCTGAAGTAGAGCAGTCTCTCATACAACACACAACACTGTCTATAGCTCCTGCTGCAGTCTCTCATACAACACACAACACTGTCTATAACTTCTACAGCAGTCTCTCATACAACACACAACACCGTCTATAGCTTCTACAGCAGTCTCTCATATAACACACAACACTGTCTGTAGGTTCTACAGCAGTCTCTCATATAACACACAACATTGTCTATAGCATCTACATCAGTCTCTCATACAACACACAATACTTTCTATAGATTTTACATCAGTCTCTCATACAACACACATGATTATGAGATATCTGAAGTAGAAGGCAATATCATGAAACAAACAATTGAAACCTCAATATGCCGCTACGTGGATGAAGCAGATTTATTTGTTCATTTATATTTGTGTGTCTTGTCCCTTAATCTAGGTGGTTTACCCATTATAAGAGGTGAAGAATTGTTTATCTTGATGATATTTTTTCACAGCACATCATTTTTATAGTTAACAACATTAATCATCACATACTTTCTCAGTCATCAAATTCATAAACAAGTTTATTGATCTCTAACTTGGCACGTGATACATACTAGTGGAAGCACTTCTTTTAAAATTACCGTTGTTTAATAATTCTGGACATTCAGAGTCTACCGTCGACTGATATTGAAATGTCCATAAGTGCATATTATAAATTAATCTTTCTCACAACTTACTTACGACTTCTTGTCTCTATGAAGCACAAGTTTGGAAACACTGTTCAAAAACACTGTGACGACTAAAAGTTCATTATGTCTAATTCACTTGTTCTGGTTCTGTCTACTGCTCAACTAATTTCTTAAGTCACTGCTATCTTTACTACTCTCAAGTCTGTTCCTTAATAATTTCTCAACTAACTTAACTGAAAACTAATAGCTGTCCGGCATTCCTAACTAACTTGAAGATTCCTAATTACTTTCTGACTTTCAATTTCTAACTAACTTGAAGATTCCTAACTTCAGACTAGCTCTGTCTTCCTCCTAACTACTCTTCCTGACTTGCGGGCCTAGCTCTTGGAGATTCCTAACTACTTCCTGACTTACAATTCCTAACTCTTGTAAATTTCTAACTACATGAATCTTGAGTCTACTACTTTGGGATTTCTAACTATTTCTCTGTCCTGAATTGTGGTCCTAACTTACTAAAACCTATTGTGTCGAAGTTTAAATACCCCTACATAACTCTGCGCGTGGAATATCTGCAGCCAATGAATTTATCGCAATTATCGCGAAGTGACAACTTGTAACCCCTTGAACCAATCGGATCTCATCATTCTGACCCACAGTTGAACTATGTCTAAGACTTGACAAAAATAAACTGTTTATGACTCCGTGAGTAACCGCTGGTCAGCTTGATCTCTCCAGCGTTTCAAAATAATAATGTTTACTTCATGACTTTGACCTGCCCTGGAAGTTGTTTGTCAACCTATTTACCTGACGGTCAAGCAATGCGTTTATCCACACTTCCACAACAACTGCTTGGAAAATTTCCATTCTGCCTAAACTTATTATGTCCAGTACTATTCTGAACCCTTCCTTCACCATAGTCCTCGGTGGGTTGTCCACTACCCGCAATGAACTTTCCATTCCCACAACTTGTTACTCTGTCACTAATACTGATGACCACTATTCTATGTCACTGTTATAGTCTGTTAAGAAATGGGTACCAGCTGAGTTACGTGACCCATGCTTTCATTCACCTATACTGTTACATTCCTTTTTTCATTCACCTATACTGTTACATTCCTTTTTTCATTCACCTATACTGTTACATTCCTTTTTTCATTCACCTATACTGTTACATTCCTTTTTTCATTCACCTATACTGTTACATTCCTTTTTTCATTCACCTATACTGTTACATTCCTTTTTTCATTCACCTATACTGTTACATTCCTTTTTTCATTCACCTATACTGTTACATTCCTTTTTCTCATTCACCTATACTGTTACATTCCTTTTTTCATTCACCTATACTGTTACATTCCTTTTTTCATTCACCTATACTGTTACATTCCTTTTTTCATTCACCTATACTGTTACATTCCTTTTTTCATTCACCTATACTGTTACATTCCTTTTTTCATTCACCTATACTGTTACATTCCTTTTTCTCATTCACCTATACTGTTACATTCCTTTTTTCATTCACCTATACTGTTACATTCCTTTTTTCATTCACCTATACTGTTACATTCCTTTTTTCATTCACCTATACTGTTACATTCCTTTTTTCATTCACCTATACTGTTACATTCCTTTTTTCATTCACCTATACTGTTACATTCCTTTTTTCATTCACCTATACTGTTACATTCCTTTTTCTCATTCACCTATACTGTTACATTCCTTTTTTCATTCACCTATACTGTTACATTCCTTTTTTCATTCACCTATACTGTTACATTCCTTTTTTCATTCACCTATACTGTTACATTCGTTGTTTCATACACTTATACTGTTACATTCCTTTTTTCATTCACCTATACTGTTACATACCGAGCCACACCATCGTTTTGATTTCATGCTCAACCCCTCACCTACCTACAATTGCTATTATAAACTTTTTATTACATTTTTCAGCCTTGTCATCAGTTTTACAAGAGCTTCCCACTTATAGAACACACAAGCAGTGATGCAAAGCTATAGATCACTGCGTCAGGGCTCTTCGTTTAACAAATTAATCTTCCCCAAGCAATGAAGTGGTAATAAAAAATCTGAAATTACTTCAAGCAGTTGCGTTAATGCATCAGAGTTTGTGGTTTCCTTCGTCAAAAACAAAAGATGGCAGTAGCAATGGTCACTGAGACTTCGGTTTATTTTCTTATTCTTACAACATGGTTTTTTTTTGCATTCGCCAGCTCCCTGACGAAGTCTCTAGAGACTAGGAACTGAATTTTTCCTGCTAATCTACTTTTCCTTGACAGCCGTGTGCACAGGGGTCCCTCGCCGCACAGGCAGATAGCCCCGTCTTCTAAGGTACTCATATTTTTTCGCCGAAGAGTGATTGACGTTTCAAGCCGGGCCTTGCTGCTGAGACTATGGGTGGTTGACGCAAAGAGAAATCACAAATAAATATCCAAATTGGTGCAGCCGGGATTTGAACCCACAACCTCTCTGTCTCGAGGTCGGCGTCTTGCCTTGAGACCAACCAGTCCCCATATTACAACATGTGATGTTTCCTATAAGTTCTTCTGTTAATTTTCTCATTCTTGTAACATGTGATATTATACCAGACACTTCTGCTTTTCCCTTGACTGTGTCGCCTTGCAATGCGTGTCGTCTTGAAAGGTCGTCTCGCCCTGTGTCACGGAATCGCCGGTGACAGATCTTGATGCTCGATTGCCTGGACACTGCAATTGTACTGCACTGCCCTGTATCACCTTTGCTTGTTGCCACCTTCATGGACTGACACACTTCGGTCAGCGTTAGGCTTGACTCATGCAGGACCTTCTAGTGGCCCGACACACGTGTCCGTCGTGATCGTATAACCTTGTACTTCACGATGTTTTGTTGTTAAGACCGTCACTGCTTCGCCGGGCCGGTGCTTGGTGCCCCCCCCCCCCCCCAGCTTTCGTTCTTCGCTAGGCACAGACAAATACAGACTGCCTTGAGTAAGTAGTCAATGGAACACCATTTTAAAATACACAATCAAAGTTTATTTATGGAATATCACCCTCGCACAACATTCATTGTACAATTCCAACCACAGTATGTTTGTCAGCTGCACTTCTCACAATACTTGTTACAGTGAGGCATAACACATACACTAGCCTCGTTTTCCTGTACTACTGTCAATGTGACCCCTTCACGTGGTCGGGCTAGTTCCACCCACACACCCTACGCCAACGTGTCTTGGCTTTTAACTAAGGGCTGCATTGGTACCACTGCCCTTCCATAAATTATACACCTCCAGCACCGGCTTGTAGTTACATCAACTCACTGGACGGCTTCATCATGATAGGGTACAGAGTTGCAATACTTCCTTCAGGCCACCATGCAATTTGGTGACATCCTGTTGGAGTCGACTCCATTCGGTCGGACTCTTGAAAAACACTGCGCGGGATCTTCCTGCTAGCTATCGGCAACTGGTCTTGGCTGATGAATTTCACAATGTCATCTGTTCGTGTCTATGATAGCACATACGTTATTGAGCGTTAACTCGGCGAGAGCTGTCTCGCTTACTATCACCTAAATTGTTCGTTGCTTATGAGTTTCACAACTCCCTTATAATAGCACACTCATTGTTGAGCATTAAATCTGAGAGAGCTGTCTCGCTCACAGTCACATAAATTGTTCGTTGCTTCTGAGTTTCACAACTACCTTATAATAGCACACTCATTGTTGAGCATTAAATCTGAGAGAGCTGTCTCGCTTACTATCACCTAAATTGTTCGTTGCTTATGGGTTTCACAACTCCCTTATAATAGCACACACATCACTGTGCATTAAATCGGCGAGAGCTGTCTCGCTCACTGTCACATAAATTTGTAGCAGCGATTACTGAGTGTATGACAATATGGGAGTGTGTGGTAGAAGTCACGGGGAAAAGTGATAAGAGTTCACTCAAGTAGAAAACGTTGAGTTTCACGTGGAAAGTGAAAAGCAATCAGAAGAGATGGGAGAATGTAAACCGGGTTATGATTGGCTGAAGGAAAAGGTTTGGTGACAAACCACAAGTTAGAAATCAGTCTATAGATACGACAATTCACTCGAGGCGGACGTTTTGTTAGGTCGGTACCGTTGAGTAAGCATGTTAGGTACGAGAGATAGTGACTGTTGTTTTTAGAAGATAGTGTGACAGTGGAGCGAGACACAGCTCACATGATTCGCAGTGTTAGTCAAAGTGTTGTACTAGAGTAGATTCGAATAGAACTGAACTGTATTTCATTCGGGAGGAAATCGTTAACAACCTCCGCAGTGTAGTGTTTAAAGTTCCAGTGAGCTATGAAACTAGTAGTTGATGCTGGTAACTTGTGACTTAGGTACTACTTGAGATGAGAGCAGATGCTATAAATTAAGCCTAAGACAAAAAAGACTAAGTGGCGTTAGGAGTTGATCCAGCCACGTTATAGTAATGTGTTCAATTTGACAGAACGAGAGAAATCGGGGCGCATGGGAGCCTCGTGTATGACATTAATTGTGTACGCTGAGCAGCTGAGAACGGGAGTGTGAGCTGGTGTACAACTTATTGTTCATGAGTGAAGATTCATGAATAGACAGCGTTGTTGTTTTAACATTGGAGCTCAGTTGATTAGTTGAACCTCGTGAGTATTTTGTCTGTCTGTGGATTAGTTGAACCTCGTGAGTATTTTGTCTGTCTGTGGATTAGTTGAACCTCGTGAGTATTTTGTCTGTCTGTGGATTTGTTGAACCTCGTGAGTATTTTGTCTGTCTGTGGATTAGTTGAACCTCGTGAGTATTTTGTCTGTCTGTGGATTAGTTGAATCTCGTGAGTATTTTGTCTGTCTGTGGATTAGTTGAACCTCGTGAGTATTTTGTCTGTCTGTGGATTAGTTGAACCTCGTGAGTATTTTGTCTGTCTGTGGATTAGCGACGACACCTGTGCGGGGGCGGCCCAGATATGGCCCTCTGACATCGGAGGAGACAGTATCAAGAACAGCGTGAAGTACATTGTTATACGATCACGAGGGACGTGAAGAGATTGTCCTAGACAGTCCGGTGCTACAGCGTTCATCAGTCAAGTAGACGGCCGTTAATCTGACTACAGAATGCCGAGTCCAGGGTAGCAAGCTCAGTCCAGGTTGGCAGGGGATCTGAACCCTAGCTGGCAGAATCAGCACGTCACAGGAACCAGATCATGCACGTACTTGTCTGTGCATAAAGGTGTTCCATTGTGTCAAGAGAGTACTAAAGCTCAAGGTTAAAGGCGGTTTCCCACGAGAGGTCAAGCAGCGGCCACATGTCAATTAGTGGCGCCAGTCTACACGTCATTAAGGTCGGGTTTTTCAGAACGATTACATTTTTTGGTGCAAACGGTGATGATGGAATGATTGGCGCGATCATATTTGAGCCAATCGACATTTCATTCAGGCATCCAGGGTGATGTCAACTATCGTCCTCTCGATTTTAAAATCGTCAGCGGTTACAAATTGTTCGTTGCTGCTAAGTTTCACAACTACCTTATAATAGCACACTCATTATTGGGCATTCAATTGGCGAAAACTGTCTCCTTACTGTCACATAAATTGTTCGTTGCTGCTAATTTTCACAACTACCTTATAATAGCACACTCATTACTGAGCATTAAATCGGCGATAGCTGTCTCGTTTACTATCACCTAAATTGTTCTTTGCATATGAGTTTCACAACTACTTTATAATAGCATACACATCACTGAGCATTAAATCTGCGAGCGCTATCTCGCTTACTATCACCTAAATTGTTCGTTGCTTATGAGTTTCACAACTACCTCTACTGGCCTCTATACTGATAACACAAGGTCTTCCGGTTTCAAGATGACGCGGTCATGTTTGCGTCAACGTTCACTGTTACGTTTTTTGAACCGGAAAGATGGTTAATTCTATCTTTCCAATGCAGATCAGTGTATAGATAAAAAGTTCCACTGTTGGGAACTTCCCCGGTGAAGCGGAGTACATGCATGTGATCTGAAATCCTCTACAGTGTGCGTGATAGTGTGTTCTGTGTTGATTGCAATATACGTCATCATTGGAATACCGGTCAATATGACGGTTAGGCGGCAGGAACTTTTAATTGCTGTGTCTGAAAAGTGTTCCTTGTTGCAGTTTCCGCATATTCCAAGTCCGGCTTGCTGCAGGAGCTACTGAGTTAAGTGCTCTGTGCACACCGTGAGCTGTGTGTATCAACCGTGTTGAACATGTTTCGATATTCCAATGGTTTACGATGAATGCTGATATCGTATGACAGGGAACAGTTGGCTGTGTTAACTTTCTGTGCAGTTTCGCCTTATGTCTTTTGGCGTGTGCTGAGACTGCTAAGATGGGGACTACAGCTACCTTTCTTTGTTTTGGAGATGAGTTAGTAATTCGGATGATTCCACTGGCACGGACGGTTGAGCAATTATGGATTTTAATTCGTTTGCAGTGATACCGGGGCCTTCCATAACCAAATAACCAAATAACACAAGTTTACTTAACATTGACCCATGTGCCAGGTCCGTTCCGCTCAACTGCCAATCACAAACTGACTAACCCTATAAACTGTTTTGTGTAACTAACCTGGCTACAACTCACGGTATCGGTTGCCAAAGCCACCGTCCGCATTGAGTGCTCGTCCCATCTAGACTGACCTTCTAACATATCGCTTTTCCTAACTTCCTCCCTTCCAACCAATCATATCCCTGTTTACATTCTTCCTTCTCTCTGTCCACGTCAAACTCGATATTTCTATTTGAGTGAACTCTTCTCACTTTCCCCTCGACTTCTATCACACACTCCGATATTGTCATACACTCTATAATCACTGCTACACTTCATTCTATACGTTTTTTCTGTTTTTTTACTCCTTCTTGTAACAGTTGATATTTCCTATATGTTCTTCTGTTTATTTTCTTCATCGTGTTACTAGCACATTCAGATAAAATACAAATTCCCCAATAACTAGGTTTTCATTGTGTTCTTTTATCTGCACATGCAGTCTATGGCTACATGTTACAAACGTTTACAACTATTTCACGTGTCAATTTGCACACGAAATGCAGCCGATATTAAAGAACGGATATATTGAAGTCCTGCACGTGTATTGCAATGTGCAACTGGACTTCATGAATCCATCAAACTGCAGAATTTAAAAATTGAATGACGTGCTAGAGAAATATGAATGGACAACAAGGTTCAGGAATGTCGTATGAGCCTTTGAGGTTTCTTGTGGCCATCCTCTGTTTTCGTTAAATCCTATACCCTATCGGATAACGACAAAAAAAGTGTTAAAGAACCCTAAGCATTCAAGAGCCTAAAGGAGTATGATGGTAAAATGACCGTTGTGGTGGCAAACTTATCGAGCAAACAAAGCACCTACTCATAGAGAAGATGGATATGTCGGGCCGGAATGTACAGGTACTGCAGCCTGCAATAGACTGGCAACATAATGAATCCATTCCCTCTTAACTTCCCTGTTACGACGTTAGGATAAATGCTGAATAAGTAGAATCGGGACTCACCTGATAAATGACACATTCAAGTAGGCATGGCTCACCTGATAAATGACACATTCAAGTAGGCATGGCTCACTTGGTAAATGACACATTCAAGTAGGTGTAACTCGCCTGACAAATGACCCATTCAGGTAGATGTGACTCACCTGGTAACTGACACATTCACATAGGTGTGACTCACCTGGTAAATGGCACATTCAAGTAGGCATGACTCACCTGGTAAACGACACATTCAGGTAGGTGTGACTCACCTGATAACTGACACATTCAAGTTGGCATGACTCACCTGATAAATGACACATTCAGGTAGGTATGACTCGCCTGACAAATGACACATTCAAGTAAGCACCACTCACCTATTAAATGACACATTCAAGTTGGCATGACTCACCTGGTAAATGACACATTCAGGTAGGTATGACTCGCCTGACAAATGACACATTCAAGTAGGCACGACTCACCTATTAAATGACATATTCAAGTAGGCGCGACTCACCTATTAAATCACATAGTTTAGTATGCAAGACTCACCTAATTAATGACACATTCAAGTATTCATGACTCACCTAATACATGACACATTCAAATATGCATGACTCACCTAATTAATGACACATCAAGTATGCATGACTCACCTATTAAATGACACATTCAAGTAGGCGCGACTCACCTATTAAATGACACATTCAAGTAGGCGCGACTCACCTAATAAATGACACATTCAAGTAGGCGCGACTCACCTATTAAATGACCCATTCACGTAGGCGCGACTCACCTAATAAATGACACATTCAAGTAGGCGCGACTCACCTAATTACTGCCACATCCAAGTAGACATGACTCACCTAATAAATGACACATTCAAGTATGCATGACTCACATAGTTACTGACACATCCAAGTAGACATGACTCACCTAATTAATGATACATCCAAGTAGACATGACTCACCTATTAAATTGAGTTATTTGAGTTATTTGGGGGTCATCATCATTGCACTCCGAACATGTCCATAGGTGCTCAGATCCCCTCCTCAGCAAGTCCCGCAGTGTCCAGCGACTGACGACTCCAGTTCTATGTTGGTTGATAAGTCTTCTTACACGGCCACTAGGTTTCTCATTTCTGGCTGTGCCCATCTTAACTCCCATTTCCATCATGCGAAGAAATGACGTGGATCTGTGTTTTGTGCTCTTCCCACATCTCGGAGGACATTGATGATGTCCGCCCGATCCATTGGTTGCCCGTCCTCAACGACAGCGCAGCTAGCCAACCTGTCCGCTCTTTCATATCCCTCTACCCCCGCATGTCCAGGGACATAGACAAAGGTGAACTTACGTATTTTAGACTTCTGCAATGACTCTACCCATTGCATGCGTACAGAGCCTGCCTCCACTTTTTTTATCATGCTCATCGAATCAGTCAGTATACATGCGTGGGTGTAGTCTTGTGACTCTAACCATTTGAATGCCTTGGTCACTGCCATCGCCTCCATTGTCATGCTACTCGTGGTCATGACATATGCACCACTGTCTTCGTAGACTATTCTGCCTGCGAGCGTGCTGTAAATGCCCATGCACTTCTTTGGTGTCGTCTTACAGATCCGTCTGTATAGATGACTGCATCTTTCTTATCGGTGTTATCGCAGATGAGACCGTTGACCTCAGCATTAACCACGACCGGGTTCTGTTCCCTACTTTTCCTGTCGAGTGTGACAATACACGAGAAAGTCCCCTTGAATGACGTAGGCACCGGTATCCACTCCTCACCAACGCTGATATTGGTAAGCCCACAGACCTGTTTGATGACATCTTCTGCTCGGCCCACCCATGATTTGCCTCTTTTTAGACTGGCACCTTTCCCTGTGTTGAGCACGTGGTGCAATGGATGCTCTTTATCTGTACTAATCTTCAGGTAATCTGGTGCTCTCCAAATCTTGATTCTGTCATCAATTGTTGGAAAGTCAAAAAATAAATCATTGCTACACGGGGAGTGTCCCTTGTACATTCCAAGAAAATGCGCATGGCTTCATTTTGTATTTTCTCCAGCCTATCAATTTGAGTCGTACTGACAGTAAGAATTGCCAGGGCATACTCGATTGGTGCGAGGACTAATCCCTTGACCAGAAGAGTAAGTAGCCCCTGCTCGATGTTGGCAGCTGCCATGACCTTCAAGGCGGCTAATCCTTTGCGGGATTTTGTTATCACATGGTTGACGTGGTCCAGAAAACACAGGCTGCGATCAAACTTAACTCCGAGTTATGTCATCAACTTGTCCCTGGTCACCTCATCAGCTCCCATTCGTACTACCTGTGTGGTCGTATTAACGATATGATTGTTAAGGGAGAACCATGAAACTGTTGCTTTATTAGGATTAACCAAGGCACCTGAAACCCCACACCAGGAAGAAATGCGATCGAGTTCGTCTTGCATTGTGGAGACGATTCCCCGTATGTCTCTTCCCTGTCGATATACCAGAATATCATCAGCAAAAGTCACAGTTCTTCGACTCCCATCCAGCTGTTGTTCCGTGATCATTATTGTGTACACGTTAAATAGAACTGGAGACAATGGTGAACCTTGTGGCAGCCCTAGACAAATGGATGTTGGCTCTGAAGACCAACTTCCACATCAAGTATCACCTTCCTCTGAAACAGTGCCACAGCGATCCATCTAATGAGGAAGGGGTGCAAAGCCAGTTTGAGGAGCATATGCATGAGATATTCAAATGGTACCCTGTTGTATGCATCCTCCAGATCTATAGCAGCAGCACATGTCTCCTCTCGTCTGTGGAAGCCTTCGAAGATGTCAAAGGCAAAGACTGCCGCATTGAGCCATGTATCTTTGTTATATCTATAACCTCCGAGTGTGGGTTGGAATGCGCGTTTCTGTTCAAGGTGACAGGTGAGGACACGGCCAACTATTTTCTCGGCAGCTTGCCCGCAGTGTTCTGCATTGTGATGATTCTGTAGGCACTGATCTGAGAATGGGCCTTGTTTGGCTTCGGTAGCGGTAGTAAGTAGCTGTGTAGCCACTCCTCCTTAATCTGGCCACTCCGAATACTGGCA
Source organism: Megaustenia siamemsis (assembly GCA_032433765.1). Classification (NCBI taxonomy): domain Eukaryota; kingdom Metazoa; phylum Mollusca; class Gastropoda; order Stylommatophora; family Ariophantidae; genus Megaustenia; species Megaustenia siamemsis. Next base: position 188,293 of record JAVIAB010000024.1, read on the forward strand.
TTAAACTCATTGGCCAGTTTTGTCAAGTCGTCGTCAGCTAAATCGCCTATGTCATCGTACCGAACACCATCAGGAGCAGTGTTGTGTGACCTTTTAAGTGTCATGCGAATGGTATCGGTTGTGATTGTGAGATCTTCTTCCAGCCCTACATCCTTACGCAATTTTGACAGTGATCCCCGTATCCTCATTTTTACAGCCTCATTTCTTTGGTCCGTCTGCTCAATGTAGCGGGGAAGCAGGGCCTTACATTTGCTCCCATCAGATTTGTGCCATATCCGGCCTGTGCTCTGAAAGTCTGGTATGCCTCAGTGTCGTGTTGTGCCATTCATGCTCCGATGAAGGTGCCAGAATGTGGCGAGCGATTTTTTCTGACCACACTTTTCTACAGAAGTCATCCCATTTGGCATCCTTAGCCTGCTTAGCGCATAGTTTAAAGTGCATCACTTTTTGGTCGACCTCTTCTTTCAGACGCTTCAAGAGCTCAGGTTGTGTTCTTCCATTCTTTCTGGCTTTCTGCCATGTCTTGGCCGTTTGTCTCTTGTACCGCCAAGCTTCCTCGACTTCTACGTTCCACCAGGGTGGCTGCGTCCATCTCTCCTGCCTCCTACGAAGTGCGCTCTGTTTCCTATGTCTGATTTTGCTAATGACGTCCTGGTCTGTTTTCTCGTAGTGGATTGTGTGGAGCTTTCTTATCTGGCTTCCATTTCTGCTTTTCTCAATTAGGAGAACACATGGAAAGTGATCACTTCCGTGGAACCCCAGTGCTTTCCACCTGCAAACCGGTGCGAAGGTGGAAGACACCAGTGCCAGGTATAAGACACAATCAGAGTCCCCTGTTCGAGTGGCCATTCTTATTGCCCTTCCATCATTCAAGCACACTAAATCGACTGACACTAGTGTGTTCTCTAGGTCTTCTCCCTGCTTGTTGGTTATGACGTTACCCCACTGGTTGCCTCTAGCATTAAAGTCTCCTCAGAAAATGACGTTCTCTTCATCGAACTCAAAGAGATTCTGCCATTGTTGTGTGTTCACCTTCCCATTATGATTACAGGCATATACATTTACAATCACGAAATGAACTGGGGTCTGCACACCAACCGCATGTACCTGCAATTCTGCATTGTCCCACGCAGACATATCAACCTCAGCTGTCACCATATTGTTGCACACAAGGATGGCCTGACCATGGTGTCGCCTATTGTAGAAACAATGAAATCCAGGAGTACTTATTGTCCTGTCACCAAGAAGAGTTTCTTGCAAAACTATTATATCGGCGCCGCACAGTAGCTTATCAAGAATGGGCCGTCGTTGATTTATGGACCCACAATTCCAATATGTAACGCGCACATACTTTAGGCTCATCCTCTAACACTTCGACATTTTAACGCCACCTCTTTTACCTTGTCGTGTTAACCTTCTTCGATGTTGTCGTTTGGGATGCATCTGAATACTTACCGTCGTCATAGTCTCATATATGATTTTGTCGCTGAACGTCGATGCTGTGGATGGTCTAGACTCACGTGCACTCACTCAGTCGCACGGTCCAGAACCCGTTTCCACGTTATAGACTGGCCAACTCCAGTAAATAGCTCTGCAGCACGCGGATACACTGTGAGCCTTCTACAAATTAAATGAATTACGTGTCCTTGACGACAGACCGGCGAAAACAAACCGCCATCTTGTCACGCGTTCAATAGCGCATTCAACAACAAAGATGAGTATAAGTGATCAAATAAAGAAATTTTAAGAAAATGCAATGAAGCAAAAGAAGCATAGTGATTTACGTCAAATCTCTCTCTCTGCGATGAAGACTCAATCAGAGTAGGATTCCAGACTCTCTCATGAAGTCAGCTGTCTGTTTAAGCGAATCGATTGCCCCATATAGTTTTTCTTCCTGGGATGTGGGCGTAGACCACATTGCTCTTCTCAGGTCTGTGTACTGGGGGCAATCCTGTAGAACATGTTTTGTTGTCATATTGTCCAGTGTACAGTGGCATAGGCTGGTTGTACCTGTTTTGAATTTGGTGAACATGTGATTTCTCATTCTATTGTGGCCACCGCGCATGCGAAGTATGATGACTTGATCCCTCCTTGATAGTTGGTGGTATCTGTCACTCTCGTTATGATTTGGTTGTTCTCGTTTCAGTTTTTCATGGAACTGACCTTTGAGGATGGATTTGGCTTCATCATAACTGAGCGGATGGTTCTCTTGTGGTAATCTCCCTCTCTCTTTAGCTATTTGTCTGCGCGGTCGTTCCCGTGTATATTACTGTGTGATGGTATCCACTGAATGACTACTCTCTAGAAGTTATTGCATAGTTGGTCCAGGATTGTTCTCAAGTCATTTTGTTCATTGTTCTTGGGGCTTTTTAGAGCTGATAATACTGACAGTGCATCAGTCAGAATCACCAATTTATTGTGCATGTTATTTTTGTGTTGAGTAGCCAGTGTTGCAGCATCTCTGATGGCCTCAGTTTCTGCTTTAAAGTTGATTATTCAGCGTCAAGAACACACCTCCCCCTCCATTTCTGGTGGCATTTGTAGCAGAGCCATCTGTGTATATGTGGGACCAAGAGTCCTGTGGGTAGGTATCGTGTATGTGTTTTTCTGCTACGTGTTTTCTTTCTCCTCAAATAGAAAGCGCGTACAATCACATGATCCCTTCAAATATCAATAAAAACAAACAAATGAACAGAAAAGTTCACTGGAAATCAGCACTTATCTGTGAGTGCTCTGAAGAAGCCAGTGAACAGGGCGCCATATTCTCCGGAAGTCTAATTATTAAATTACACATACCTATTAAATGACACATTCAAGTATGCATGACTCACCTAATAAATGACACATTCAAGTATGCATGGCTCACCTAATAAATGACACATTCAAGTATGCATGACTCACCTAATTACTGTCGCATCCAAGTAGACATGACTCACCTAATAAATGACACATTCAAATATGCATGACTCACCTAATTACTGACACATCCAAGTAGACATGACTCACCTAATTACTGACACATCCAAGTAGACATGACTCACCTAATTAATGACACATCCAAGTAGACATGACTCACCTAATTACTGACACATTCAAGTAGACATGACTCACCTAATTAATGACACATCCAAGTAGACATGACTCACCTAATTACTGACACATCCAAGTAGACATGACTCACCTAATTAATGACACATTCAAGTAGACATGACTCCCCTAATTACTGACACATCCAAGTAGACATGACTCACCTAATTACTGACACATTCAAGTAGACATGACTCACCTAATTAATGACACATCCAAGTAGACATGACTCACCTAATTACTGACACATCCAAGTAGACATGACTCACCTAATTAATGACACATTCAAGTAGACATGACTCCCCTAATTACTGACACATCCAAGTAGACATGACTCACCTAATTACTGACACATCCAAGTAGACATGACTCACCTAATTAATGACACATTCAAGTAGACATGACTCACCTAATTAATGACACATCCAAGTACACATGACTCACTATTAAATGACACAACAAGTAGACACGACTCACCTATTCAATGACACATTCAAATAAGCGCGACTCACCTCAAGAGTATAGTTGCAGCTGTCGGATATTCTATTATCTGTCAATAGCCGCAACATTATACGGTCCAACTTTGTCTCTATAGCAATGTCCTGATCTTTGATCTCAAACAGTTTCTGTTCTATGTGGGTGTTTTGAGCCTTTAGCTCCTTCAGTGTTCTGTTCATGGATATATTCTCAGCTGATATCTCACTCAGGGTTCTCTTCATGGATGTGTTCTCGGCTGATAACTCAATCAGTGTTCTCTTCATGGATGTGTTCTCAACTAATATCTCACTCAGTTTTAGATTCATTGATGTGTTCCCAGCTAATATCTCAGCAAGTGTTCTTTTTGTGGATGTGTTCTCGGCTAATATCTCACTCAGTGTTCGATTCATTGATGTGTTCCCAGCTAATATCTCACTCAGTGTTCTTTTTGTGGATGTGTTCTCGGCTAATATCTCACTCAGTGTTCTATTCATGGATGTGTTTTCAGCTGATATCTTACCGAGTGTTCTATTCTTGGATGTATTCTCAGCTGATATCTTACCGAGTGTTCTATTCATGGATGTATTCTCAGCTGATATCTCACTCAGTGTTCTACTAATGGATGTGTACTCACTTAGAAGTTCCGTCAATGTTCTTTTTACAAATGTGCTGTCATTTAAGACCTCAGTTACGTAGCCTTGAATAACTGCCAGTTGTCTCTCAACGTCATCTAAATGTGTTCTTAATTGTTCCACTGTCTCGTCAGACTGCTCTGAGATATTTTCTGAAACAAAATGACAAAATTTGTGAAATATCAATACTGTCTGTTCTTGGCATGTCTCTATTCACTTTCTGTGTGACACTACACATCATCATCATCGTGTGCCCTCTCCGCAACGAAGGTTGGCTACCATGGAGCGCCATTCTACTCTGTTTCTTGCTTTGGTGGTGCAGGCTGACATAGATTGACTTGTCCATCTTTTGATGTTACTCGTCCATGTTAGTCTTGGTCTGCCTCTGCCTCTTTTGCCTTGTATTTTTCCTTCCAATATTACTTTTAGTAGGCTGTTGTGTCTTTTATTACGCCCCAGAAATTTAATTTGTCTTGTCTTAATTGTGTTCAGCAGTTCACTACACATACATTCAGTGTATTGATGCTAATAATATTTTACACTAATCAATAACCACCCACACATCGACCGGTTATTTGCTGGTAATCATATATCCGTGAGCGGGGAGAGAAAGGAGGAAACGTGGGGAGGCCACGAGAAATTAGAAAAGTATGTGAAGTGTGAGTCTCGAGATGGGTGCGAGGGTAGAATTAGACGAGTAAACAGGGACGTGGGTTGAGTTGATTGGACAGAGGGGAGGGGGGGGGCAGATTTCATTGGATGATAGGAGGAGTATTTGAAGCCGAGACACAAAAAAACGAGAGCTCTTTCGAAAAAGACGCTCTGATTAGAAATAATCAGAGAAAGAGTGTGTGACTGACCGTGCGGAAGAGAACCGTGGGTCGTGTAAATACATGTAGATATGTTGTTACAAGGCATCATTCGTTAAAGTTCAGATGAATAAAGAATCGTGTGTTCCTCATCAGCGTGCAGTGTTGTGTTTCTAGCCGTTAGCTGCTCACTTCAGGTGGAATAAAAACTTGAGAAAATGTCGCGGGCAAAGACAATGCGAAGCATGTAATTTAAACTGTGGTGGTACATGATCACGGGACACGTGTTGATGCGTGTCAATTATCCAGGCCAGCGGTCCTTACTAGACAGCGCTCACTAGCTTCACGAGAACGACGAAGCAGGCGACGTGTGTGTGGGTCGCCATTATTCCAAGTTAGCTACGCATGACTGGAGACGGCTACGATAAACTGGTGGTAAATAACGTCACACAGTAGCACATTTCCAAGAAAGCGCAACACCAGTGTTCTACACCAGTGTTCTACACCAGTATCTACAGCAGGCGATCGCCGCCAGTGACGTCGGGCCAATAGAAGACCCATTGTCGTGTCGAAACTTTAGAACCGTGACACAACGTTCAATGTCTGTTGTTTGCTATGAGTGGTACCAGTGGCAGTTTAAGGCCGCTGACAGATGAAAGAGGCGAGAAGGGTGACAGTCAGAGGTGCGCCGTCTTTGTGTGTTAGGTACGCTGAAGTGAAGATACTAAATTTATTTCTGGATCAGTTGAATATTTTACATTTCAAAAACTGAAGGATCAATCATTTTATGTGATCAAATGTTAACAACATAATAATATTGCATAATTACTACTATTAGACTGCTGGAAGCGATACAAATAATCAGAAGACGTCCTGCATTACGGTTAATATAAGCCAGAGATTATTTTTAAAACCCATAAGGGGCATGCCTAGATTAACAATCGGAAGTCATAATATAAATCATCTATGGTACGCTGATGATACAGTCTTAATCGCTACGAGTGAAAATGAGTTACAAGAAATGTTAGACAATATAGTGAAAGAAAGCAAAAATAAAGGACTCAGCCTTAATAGCAAAAACACAGAAGTAAAGGTAATAACAAAGAAAAAGACATCACCTCAGTGCAAGACAAGTGGAACAATATTAAAACAGTTAAATGAATTTAAATATTTGGGAACTTTGTTACCCTCAAGATGTACAAAATAGGTGAGATGCAGAATGGCTCAGTCAAAAGCAGCTTTCCAAAAAATGTGGAAGATACTATGCAATCCATTTTTGACAATCATCATCATCATCATGTCCCTCCAAAATCTTCTTTCCACAGTGCATCGTATCAGTTCTGTTGTTGACTGTTTTCCATGTCATGACACCAAGTTATCCAGTATTTTCTATCTTTGTCGTCCGCGATCTCTCTTTCCCTTTACCTTGCCAGTTGTAACCAAGTATTCCAACTTTCCTCTTCTCATGATGTGCCCAAAAAATGTTGATTGCTTCTTTCTGATGTTTTTTAAGAGCTCCCTTTTTGTGTTGGCCTCTTTGAGAATTTCCTCATTGATCTTTTTAGCTGTCCAGGGAACTTTCAACATTCTTCTGAGAAATCCCATCTCTGTGGCCTCTAATCGTCTTTTCATTTGTTTGTCTACTGTCCATGATTCGTTTCCATAGGTCAGAATTGGTTCTATATAGCACCGACGAACTCTCTTTATCATTTTTATTGACATAAATTTGTTGTATAAAATATTTTTCATTTTCTGAAATGCTATTTTGGCTTGAGCTATTCTGCTTTTTATTTCTGTGGTGCATCTCCCTTCTGATGTAATTATTGTGCCCAAGTATTTGAAACGTTGCACTTGTTTCAGATTTGTCTCGTTTATTTTTATGCTGCATGATTGGATTTTGACAATAGAAACAAGAAAAAGAGTTCTTAAATGTTATGTAGAGCCAGTCTTAACATAATGGATGTAATCATGGACAATAGGGCAACAGATAAGAAAATCACTGGAGTCTGTAGAAATGTGGTTTTACAGAAGAATGTTGAGTGTACCATGGACAGCTAATAAGAGTAATGAAGATGTTCTGAGAGAGGTCAAAGCAAAAAGAGAGCTAATTTCCAATATTAGGAAGAAACAATCATTTTTTGGCCATGTAATGAGAAGAGAACAACTGGAATATATTGTAACTTGGAAAATTGAAGGACGAAGAGATAGAGGGAAGCAAAGATAAAAAAAATACCAGACAGCTTAAGAGAATGGCTTGACAGAAGGTCAACAACAGAAATGATAAATAGCTGCCGAGATCGAAAGTTGTGGAGAGACATGATCACCTACGCCAGCAGGCCCGGCACACTTGATGATAATGATGAAGAAAGAACACGATTGCGTATTGGAAGATCTGACAAATAAATTTTCATCGAGAGCTTTCAACGATAGATTACAAATAGTGATGAATAGACGATCATGCCCCTAGTTACAGTCGAGAGCTTTCAACGATAGATTACAAATAGTGATGAATAGACGATCATGCCCCTAGTTACAGAATCTTGTTTACAAAAAAATAAAAGCAAGAAAGTAGAACACGCTCAAGATATTCCAGAACACCATATCAGTAAATTCCTTGGATCGCTGGTTGTGAAAAATCAAATTTTTCTGCTGGCCTTAAGTAATGAACTCTCTGCTGGTGAACTCTTTCCTGGTGAACTCTTTTCTGGTGAACTCTTTCCTAGTGAACTCTTTCCTGGTGAACTCTTTCCTAGTCAACTAATTCCTGGTGAAATCTTTCCTAGTGAACTCTGTCCTGGTGAATTCTTTCCTAGTGAACTATTTCCTGGTGAACTATTTCCAAGTGAACTCTTTCCTAGTGAACTCTTTCCTGTTGAACTCTTTTTGGTGAACTCTTTCCTAGTGAACTTTTTCCTGGTGAACTCTTTCCTGGTGAACTCTCTCCTGGTGAACTTTTTCCTGGTGAACTCTTTCCTGGTAAACTCTTTCCTAGTGAACTCTTTCCTGGTGAACTTTTTCCTGGTGAACTCTTTCCTAGTGAACTCTTTCCTGGTTAACTCTTTCCTAGTGAACTCCTTCCTGTTGAACTCTTTCCCGGTGAACTCTTTCCTGGTGAACTCTTTCCTGGTGAACTCTTTACTAGTGAACTCTTAGCTAGTGAACTATTTCCTACTGAACTCTTTCCTAGTGAAATCTTTCCTGGTGAACTCTTTCCTGGTGAACTCTTTCCTGGTGAACTCTTTCCTAGTGAACTCTTTTCTGGTGAACACTTTCCTAGTGAACTCTTTCAAGTGAGCTCTTTCTTGGTGAACTCTTTTCTGGTGAACTCTTTCCTAGTGAACTCTTTCCAAGTGAACTCTTTTCTGGTGAACTCTTTCCTGTTCAATACTTCCCCAGGTGAACTCCTTCCTGGTGATCTCTTTCCTAGTGAACTCTTTCCTGGTGAACTCTTTCCTAGTGAACTCTTTCCAAGTGAATTCTCTCCTGGTGAACACTTTCCCTGGTGAACTCTTTCCTTCTCAACACTTCCCCTGGTGAACTCCTTCCTGGGTGATCTCTTTCCTGGTGAACTATTTCCTAGGGAACTCTTTCCTGGTGAACTGTTTCCTAGTGAACTCTTTCCTGGTGAACTGTTTCCTTGTGAACTCTTTACTAGTGAACTCTTTCCTGGTGAACTCTTTCCTAGTGAACTCTTTCCTGGTGAACTCTTTCCTGGTGAACTCTTTCCTGGTGAATGCTTTCTTAGTGAACTCTTTCCTGGTGAACTCTCTCCTGGTGAACTCTTTCCTAGTGAAATCTTTCCTGGTGAACTCTTTCCTGGTGAACTCTTTCTTGGTGAACTCTTACCTAGTGAACTCTTTCCTGGAGAACTCTTTCCTAGTGAACTCTTTCCTAGTGAACTCTTTCCTAGTGAACTCTTTCCTTGTGAACTATTTCCTAGTGAACTCTTTCCTGGTGAACTCTTTCCTGGTGAACTCTTTCCTGGTGAACTCCTGCCTAGTGAACTCTTTCCTGTGAACTCTTTCCTAGTGGACTCTTTCCTAGTGAACTCATTCGTAGTGAACTCTTTCCTGGTGAACTCTTTCTTGGTGAAATATTTTCTAGTAAACTCTTTCTAAGTGTACTCTTTCCTTGTGAACTCTTTCCTGCTCGACACTTTCCCTGGTGATCTCTTTCCTGGTGATCTCTTTCTTAGTGATCTCTTTCTTGGTGAACTCTTTCCTAGTGAACTATTTCCTTGTGAACTCATTCCTCTTGAACTCTTTCCTGGTGAACTCTTTCCTAGTGAACTCTTTCCAAGTGAATTCTTTCCTGGTGAATTCTTTCCTAGTGAACTCTTTCCAAGTGAATTCTTTCCTGATGAACACTTTCCCTGGTGGACTATTTCCTGGTGATCTCTCTCCTGGTGAGCTCTTTCCTGGTGAACTCTTTCCCTGGTGAACTATTTCCGTGGTCAATTCTCTCATGGTGAACTCTATACTGGTGAAATCTTTCCTAGTGAACTATTTCCTGTGAACTCTTTCCTAGTGAACTCTGTCTTAGTGAACTATTTCTTCGTGAACTCTTTCCTAGTGAACTCTTTCCTGGTGAACTCTTTCCTGATGAACACTTTCCCTGGTGAACTCTTTTCTGGTGAACTCTTTCCTGGTGAACTCTTTCCTGGTGAACTCTTTCCTGGTGAACTCTTTCCTGGTGAACTCTTACCCAGTGAACTCTTTCCTGGTGAACACTTTCCTGGTGCACTCTTAACTGGTACACTCTTTTCTGGTGAACAATTTCCTGGTGAACTCTTTCCTGGCGAACACTTTCCCTGGTGAAATCTTTCCTGGTGATCTCTCTCCTGGTGAACTCTTTCCTGGTGAACACTTTCCCTGGTGAAATCTTTCCTGTTGAACTCTCTAGGTGAACTCTTTCCCTGCTGAACTCTTTCCCTGCTGAACTTTCTCATGGTGAACTCTCTCCTGGTGAACTCTTACCCAGTGAACACTTTTCTGGTGAACACTTTCCTGGTGCACTCTTTCATGGTGAACTCTTTCCTGGTGAACTATTTCCAGGTGAACACTTTCCCTGGTGAAATTTTTCCTGATGAACTCTCTCCTGGTGAACTCTTTCCCTCGTGAAATCTTTTCCTGGTGAACTCTCTTCTGGTGAACACGTCACTGGTGAACTCTCTCCTGGTGAACTCTATGTAAATTAAGATCGTCTGTTGGAAACACATTTGATCACTTCCATGTTAAATGTTAACTATAGTCCGTTCAGAAATTCATAATCACACCTGAATTAGTTTTACATGATAACCGCTTGTTAATTTGGTTTCGAATTTTGCGTGCAATCTTAGAATATTGATGACGCAAAGATTTTGGTATTTTTTATTCCACAAACACAACAGATTTTGCACATCAGCGAATTCCTTTGATCTTTTATGGCGATATCACACAAGTTGATTCAAATTTTAGAGTTTACAGTAATCATGTTAAATTTTCCAGTTTACTGCAATTCTTGTCAGAGACTTTTCTACATAGTGCTTAATTGTGGGTGTTGTTCGTTATGTGTATTTGCAAACATGAATTCAATTAGTTACAATTAGTCTTGTTCTTCTGTCACCATTAGACCCCAGGACGTCCTAACTGCAGCTGGAATTGAATTCATATTAATTTTAATCATTCCTAATCTGACGATTCCAAGAGGTTGATAATCATTACTGGCTGGACAAATAGTAATCCATCTCGTTTCCAGTACTCATCTTCCACCCGCAACACATATTCAACACACTTCTTCCAGAACGGAATGTCTAATTTTGAGAGAGACTCGCGTGTCAGAACTTCAACATCACACATTTTAAATGTCCTGTTCTGTTCTGCAACTTGTCCTTTGACGTGAGCCCAGACACGTTCGATTGGATTAAGGTGTGCATGATATGCAGGGAGTCGAAGAGAGGTGTGGCCGTATTTCTCAATGATTTTGTCAACATGGTACACCTTTTTCTTATTCGTATTCTTCACAAGTTGTAACAATTCGGGTTTTAAATATGTGCCGTCAAATTTGACATTTTCATTCGCAAGCCATGTCCTAATTTGCTTTTTTTGTATTTGATGCAGTAGGCACTTTGTCTTCCTCCGATACGACATTGTTGTATGATGCATTATCCATGACTACGCGTGAAGGTCTCTTTAGAATTGGTAAAAGATCGTTCTCCAACCAGTGCCTGAAAATGTTTCCATTCATTTCAGTATGGTAGTCCCTACCGTCGGTACTTTTTGATTGGAAAATAAGTCCCGCATCATGGACAAGGCCGTTTTCAGTGCTTCTAGCATGCGTTAATATAATGCGCTGGCCTTTGCTGCTCGGAATTGTTCTTTTGAGTTTGCCATTTACTGACTGCCATTCTTTAGCATAGGTGTGGTGTGCGTTGACCCATGATTCGTCCAAATATACAATATCATACCGTTCACTCCGCCGCTCACGGATCTGTCTCAGGTATTTGCTTCGAGCAATGACCAAGTGTGGTTTTTCACAAATAATATTCCTGCCCCCAACAGTTTTTCGGAAAGTGAAGACGGCTCCTCGCACAATCTTCCATGGAGTACTTTTAGAAATGTCAATATCGCAGTCTGCATGCAATTTTAATTTCAAATTCCTGAGAGTAACAAGTACATTATTAGCAAACATTTTCAACATCTCACGTTTTATGACATCCATGTCAAAGCTGTCGACTTTCCTTTTCTTCCTTGATTGACATTAGTGCACTCTGAGTCTTGTAATACAACGAGAAAATGACGATCTATTAAGACCAAGCGCGAGTTGCGTTCGTCTCTCTGGGTCATGAATATCCCAATATAAATTCCCCATCTTGGATTCCCTAAGGAAGTACTGATATAGTAAAACAGTAACCTTTTGCATAGTTATAAATTTGCATTTCAAACTCATTGTAATTTAGATATAAATGTTGGTATTTAAAGTCAACAAATTGTCTACTGAGTCTTCAAAAAATAAATAAAGATACGCCTTCCCTTCGGTAATTAATGCCAAAGCCGTGCTGCGTCATGTCGTTCAATAACAATTCAGTTTTGTGCACGGGATTTTCCTGAAGTTAGTGTTTCTGCAATAGCCAAACTATTTTACGTGAACAACCGCACCAAATTAAAGTATATATCCTAAAATGGTGTCAAATTCGAACAGGGTGAATTTTTAATATAGCCTAAAGAAGAAAACTTTTAAACTAGATCAAAAATCTCAGAGCAAAAAATATTTCTATAACGTCATCAATATTCTAAGATTGCATGCAAAATTTGAAACCAAAATAACAAGCGGTTATGACGCAAAACTAACTCAGGTGTGATTATAAATTTCTGAACGGACTATAGCTGTATTTTATGCAAATCCTGAATTTCAAGGGTTGTCTTTTCTTGAACTTGTCAAGTTTATGAAAGATAATCAATTAGATTCTCGAATGAAAGAAGTGTACACATTAAATGAACTTATTTTGACTGTTCCTCTCTTGTACTCCTAGCTCAACAGAGCACCTACTTTTTTTTTTTTTTTTTTTTTTTTTTTTTTTTTTTTTTTTTTTGCTTTGAAGTGGATTCATGGTTACTGTATGTGTAATCAGCGTCAAGATGGTTGACATGAATCTTATTTCAACAGAAATGGAAATTTGACAAGACTTAAGATTGAAAACCTCATTAAAAAAATTTGTGCTTAAAGTGTTTCTGAGTAAATAAATGAGGCTGGAGGTTATATACACATGAGAAAAATGCACACACAGAGTTAAGAATGGTAAATGTACCAACATTAGATGTATTAGTTGTTTAATATTTAGCTATTTTTCATGACTACAAACCTTTTTATATAAAACACAAAATCAGAGAAGGCTGTGTTCTGTCGCCGGATATGTTCTCACTATACAGCGAAAATATCATGAGATCAATTGTAGACAAAAAATGGAATTGAAGTCAACTGTCAAACACAAAAACTTTGCGATATGAGGATGTATTAATATTAAAGACGGAGAATGAGTTACAAGAAATGATAGACATAATAGTGAAAGAAAGCAACACGGAAGGTCTCAGTATGAATAGTAAGAAAACAGAAGTAATAGTCATATCGAAGAAACAAACAATACCACCAAGCAACATAATAAATGGGACAAACCTGAAACAAGTGCAGGGCTTATACTTGGCTACAATAATATCAGACAGAAGGTGCACTAAAGAAATAAAAAGTAGAATAGCTCAGGCCAATATAACATTTCAGGAAATGAAAACATTTTGAGCAAGAAGCTAATATCAATAGAAGTGAGAAAGAGTTCAACGGTGCTATAGAGAGCCAGTTCTGGCATGGAAACGAATCATGGGCAATAAACAAACAAATAAAAAGACGATTAGAGGCCACAGAGATGGGATTTCTCAGAAGAATGTTGAAAGTTTCCTGGACAGCGAAAAAGACCAAAGAGGAGATTCTCAAAGAGGCCAACACAAAAAGGGAGCTCCTACAAAACATCAGAAAGAATCAATCGACATTTTTTGGACACATCATGACAAGAGGAAATTTGAAATACTTGGTTACAACTGGCAAAATACAAGGAAAGAGAGATCTTCTTCCTCTTTATATATTCTACGGCGGGGGTTATTCCTAGCTTTTTTTTTTTTCAGTTCCTCATTTCTGATCTTGTCTGTCAGACTGAAAGAAAGGGAAAGAAATATCGCTACGACAAAGAGAAAGTATGCTGGATAGCTTGGTCTCGTGGTAAGATAATTGTGGATAGACATGATTGTCTATGCCAACTGGTATGGCACATGATGACGTTGATAGTGTCAAGCAGAGAACAGTCTTCTAGCAAATCACAGTCTCCGATTCGTATATCTTGATCGTCCATAAATGAATCTACAGAACACTGGAAAAACCATCTACACGAACAATCATCTTTATTCAGATAACAGGTGGTCAGTCTTCACATATATCGCTGACCCCTTCACAACTGAACAGCAGACAAGAAAAATGTTAAAAACCACAGAAAAGGGATTTTGCAGAAGAATATTAAGAATACCTTGGGCAGCTAAAAAGGGTAACGTCTAAACGGTGCTGTCAAAAAGAGAGCTACAAAACATCAAGAGAAAATAATCTGGATTTTTGTGTTCAAAAAGAAATTGAAACATAATGTAACAACAGGAAAATGTAGGGAATAAGGGATCAATGAGAAGAGTGAAAAAATGATACAAGTCTATTAGAATTGCAAGGTAGTAATGAGCAAAAGACATAACCGCCCAGATTGTGAGCGGCATGGTTACCTATGCCAGCAAACACGGTATTTGATATAATGTGATAAAGTGTATCTTCTGGGCTAAGTGTCATTTTATAAATGTTTACCAACACGCTATGTGTGACTACATGTTTACCAACACGCTATGTATGACTACATGTTTACCAACACGCTATGTGTGACTACATGTTTACCAACACGCTATGTGTGACTACATGTTTACCAACACACTATGTGTGACTACATGTTTACCAACACGCTATGTGTGTTGGTAAACAGTTAGTCACACATAATGCTTGTTAACACTATGTGTGACTAAATGAATGCTTGTTAACACTATATATGTCTAAATGTTTACTAACACACTAAGTTTGTCTAAACGAATCTTGTTAACACTATGTGTGTCTAACAGACTAGACTAGATTAGACTAGCCTAGACTAGACTAGACTAACTCTTTACCAACACACTATGTGTGACTACATGTTTACCAACACACTATGTGTGACTACATGTTTACCAACACACTATGTGTGAATAACTGCTTAATAACACACTATGTGGGACTAAATGTTTACTAACACACTAAGTTTGTCTAAACGAATCTTGTTAACACTATGTGTGACTAAATGAATGCTTGTTAACACTATGTGTGACTAAATGAATGCTTGTTAATACTATGTGTGTCTAAATGTTTACTAACACACTAAGTTTGTCTAAACGAATCTTGTTAACACTATGTGTGACTAAATGAATGCTTGTTAACACTTAGTGTGTCTAAATGTTTATAACATACTAAGTTTGTCTAAAGGAATCTTGTTAACATTATGTGTGTCTAAATGAATGCTTGTTAACACTATGTGTGACTAAATGAATGCTTGTTAACACTATGTGTGCCTAAATGTTTACTTACACACTAAGTTTGTCTAAACGAATCTTGTTAACACTATGTGTGATTAAATGAATGCTTGTTAACACTATGTGTGTCTAAATGAATGCGTGTTAGCACTATGTGTGACTAAATGAATGCTTGTTAACACTATATGCGTCTAAATGTTTACTAACACACTAAGTTTGTCTAAACGAATCTTGTTAACACTATATGTGTCTAAATAAATGCTTGTTAACACAATGTGTGACTAAATGAATGTTTAACACTATGTTTGTCTAAATGAACGCTTATTAATACTATGTGTGACTAAATGTGTGCTTATTAACTTTATGTCTAATAAAATGTATTCTTGTGCACTGTCTATGTGACTAAACATATTTTTCTTAATTCTCTCTCTCTATATATGAATATTTGCTATGTATGGCTGAATGCATATTTCGTGTACACATATAATGTGAATAATATACGTTAATATACAAATGAATCAAGCGAAATTCCACTAAACGTCTCTTACAATACAGAGGACTGGAAAGAAAAATAATGGGAAGTATGGTATCTGGGTGACACATCAGGGGCGGACCAAGAAGAAGGTGGTTTCCAGACATTAAAGAGACCCTGATCGTGAAAACCAAAGAAGTGGGACATCTGGCTAGAGACAGATATTTTGTCAGACGGGCTGTGGTGAATGCAACATTCTGCAAAGGACATGTGATCTGATGATGATGTCTCCTCTACCAATTATGTGGGGCACTTTAATAACGTCCAAATGTAAATTTGATCAAATAAATTAAACTTCTTCACGGCGTTCAAGCCTTGCCATCATGCGAACTTAATTATTTGCCGTTTCATATGAAGGGATACGAACGACATCATGACACACGATGAGCTAGTCGCATGGTCATTGCTAGTATGTATGTGTCCTGATTTGTCTCCTAAACCTGCGGCTTGGCTGACACATTCCATCTTCAACAACCTGGATGTTGCTTTGATGTAGGAGTTTACCTTCTCGTAGGGTGGATGCCATCCAGGGCTGTTGGACCCACCATGCTCGTGGTTTATGTCTGTGTGTTCTCCCATAGCCTTCCCTTCTCGTACGGTGGATGCCATCCAGGGCTGTTGGACCCACCATGCTCGTGGTTTATGTCTGTGTGTTCTCCAATAGCCTTCCCTTCTCGTACGGTGGATGCCATCCAGGGCTGTTGAACCCACCATGCTCGTGGTTTATGTCTGTGTGTTCTCCCATAGCCTTCCCTTCTCGTACGGTGGATGCCATCCAGGGCTGTTGGACCCACCATGCTCGTGGTTTATGTCTGTGTGTTCTCCCATAGCCTTCCCTTCTCGTACGGTGGATGCCATCCAGGGCTGTTGGACCCACCATGCTCGTGGTTTATGTCTGTGTGTTCTCCAATAGCCTTCCCTTCTCGTACGGTGGATGCCATCCAGGGCTGTTGAACCCACCATGCTCGTGGTTTATGTCTGTGTGTTCTCCCATAGCCTTCCCTTCTCGTACGGTGGATGCCATCCAGGGCTGTTGAACCCACCATGCTCGTGGTTTATGTCTGTGTGTTCTCCCATCGCCTTCCCTTCTCGTACGGTGGATGCCATCCAGGGCTGTTGGACCCACCATGCTCGTGGTTTATGTCTGTGTGTTCTCCTATAGCCTTCCCTTCTCGTACGGTGGATGCCATCCAGGGCTGTTGGACCCACCATGCTCGTGGTTTATGTCTGTGTGTTCTCCTATAGCCTTCCCTTCTCGTACGGTGGATGCCATCCAGGGCTGTTGGACCCACCATGCTCGTGGTTTATGTCTGTGTGTTCTCCTATAGCCTTCCCTTCTCGTACGGTGGATGCCATCCAGGGCTGTTGGACCCACCATGCTCGTGGTTTATGTCTGTGTGTTCTCCCATAGCCTTCCCTTCTCGTACGGTGGATGCCATCCAGGGCTGTTGGACCCACCATGCTCGTGGTTTATGTCTGTGTGTTCTCCCATAGCCTTCCCTTCTCCCAATGGTAACTGCTAAGAGGCATTGTGGTTGTTTTCTGGGATTCATTCCCCCTGGATAGAGCTTGGAATATGGACCTTACTCGCATGGGTTGTCCCATCATTCAAATCTACAGCGTTCCATCAAACACAAAACCATCGTTAGTCTCAAACAGTTCCATCAAACACAAAACCATCGTTAGTCTCAAACAGTTCAATCAAACACAAAACCATCGTTAGTCTCAAACAGTTCCATCAAACACAAAACCATCATTAGTCTCAAACAGTTCCATCAAACACAAAACCATCTTTAGTCTCAAACAGTTCAATCAAACACAAAACCATCATTAGTCTCAAACAGTTCCATCAAACACAAAACCATCTTTAGTCTCAAACAGTTCCATCAAACACAAAACCATCATTTGTCTCAAACAGTTCCATCAAACACAAAACCATCATTAGTCTCAAACAGTTCCATCAAACACAAAACCATCTTTAGTCTCAAACAGTTCCATCAAACACAAAACCATAATTAGTCTCAAACAGTTCCATCAAACACAAAACCACCATTAGTCTCAAACAGTTCCATCAAACACAAAACCATCATTAGTCTCAAACAGTTCCATCAAACACAAAACCATCTTTAGTCTCAAACAGTCCTATCAAACACAAAACCCTCATTAGTCTCAAACAGTTTCATAAAACACAAAACCATAATTAGTCTCAAACAGTTCCATCAAACACAAAACCATCGTTAGTCTCAAACAGTTCCATCAAACACAAAACCATCATTAGTCTCAGACAGTTTCATCAAACACAAAACCATCATTAGTCTCAAACAGTTCCATCAAACACAAAACCATCGTTAGCCTCAAACAGTTCCATCAAACACAAAACCATCATTAGTCTCAAACAGTTCCATCAAACACAAAACCATCATTAGTCTCAGACAGTTTCATCAAACACAAAACCATCAATAGTCTCAAACAGTTCCATCAAACACAAAACCATCATTAGTCTCAAATAGTTCCATCAAACACAAAACCATCATTAGTCTCACACAGTTTCATCAAACACAAAACCATTGTTAGTCTCAAACAGTTCCATCAAACACAAAACCATCATTAGTCTCAGACAGTTTCATCAAACACAAAACCATCATTAGTCTCAAACAGTTCCATCAAACACAAAACCATCTTTAGTCTAAAACAGTTTCATCAAACACAAAACCATCTTTAGTCTCAAACAGTTTCATCAAACACAAAACCATATTAAGTCTCCAACAGTTCCATGAAACACAAAACCATCTTTAGTTTAAAACAGTTTCATCAAACACAAGATCATCTGAGACTGCTAGAATGAAAAATTTAGAAAAGAGAAAGAGTGTCTGGGTCTATGCCCCATGGGCCGGCCACGACTCAAAAAGTCAATAGATTAATAGATAGACATGTAGGTAAGTTGGTGGGTGGGTTGGTAGGTAGGTAGGTAGTTGGATTGATGGATGGATGGATGAATGGATGGTTGGCTGGCTCGATGGATGGATGGATGGATGAATGGGTGGATGGGTGGATCGATAGATGGATGGATGGATGGATGGATGGGTGGATCGATGGATGGATGGATGGATGAATGGGTGGATGGGTGGATCGATAGATGGATGGATCAAACACACAATCCATCTTAAGGACATCTTCTGAGTTTAAAATGGTGCATTTTGGTCCATCTTCATAACATCATTACACGTGTAATTTCCAATGAATTTTCTTGAAACACTGGATTTAAACAGCTAAATCATTATAACTATGATTGACACTGATTGGATTGCATAGGTTTGTTTACTTTATTTGTTATTAAATTTTTAGTTAAATAGAAAAAGATGGACAAGTCAGCCTATGACAACTTGCACCATCAAAGGAAGAGACAATGAGGAATGGCGCTCCATGGCAGCGAACCTAAGATGCGGAGAGGACACTCGATGATGATAAGGAAAAATATCATGGCGAAACGCCAGTCATAGAGTTATCAGTGTAAAACAAAAACTACCTCCTTAGTTAGAACACCTAGACTTGGCAGCAAAGAAGAGCTATGGATTCTGAGTGATGTGAAGCAGAATAGAATATCTAGTGCTAATAGTCTGTGTGTTACATAGATTCCAAGTTAAAGGAAAATTTGTACATTTAAAAGATGTCTCTTTCCTTCATCAGATTAATAACAGAGTGCTTCATTTCAATGAAACACATCCAAAATACCTTCCATTAGAATTTGAAGTAAATATTCCTTGAAGTTTTGAAAAAAACTTGACAACCATGATGGCATCAAAGAAAAACATGTTTTTGAAAAAAAAATCTTGAAAAGAAGCAAAAGTTGAAAAATGTGACTTGAATGACATATGCATAGCTGTAACTATAATTATTTATCATAACTGGGTCGTAACAGTCAGTTAAAACTGTATCTGTTGATTCATGAGCTCCAGATTGTTAGAAATAATCCTGAATGTGTAAGCTGTCTGAAGCTGCTTGACGCGATTTACGTCATTTAGATGACAATTCTCTTTCTATCAAGTTCTCTTTCAGACAAAGTTCTGTCAAATATCCAGGAGACATTCCTAAGTTTTAGAATGTGTCAAGTCTGTCCATGTCACCACCTTTTAAACACAATTGTTGCTTCAACAACTCCAAGGAAAGGACACTGTTGATCAACACAACTCATCTTCGGGGGCCTCGGTAGCTTAGTTGGGAAAACCACCCGACTGGACTACCGACGTTCGGACAACCCGTGTTCGATTCCCGCTGGGAGAAGTGTGAGTTGTACTCGTGGTTGGAAAAAAAAAACAAAAAAACACGGTCGACCCAGACGTTGGCAGAAATGGGTACCAGGGTATTACCCTGGGAAGGTGAGGAATGTCGCCTCGCATCTTAGTTTCGATGCTTGAATATCCGAACATTTCTGGATAGGCGGCCGAGCACCTATGGGTGGAAACTCGCGTGCTAAGACGCCGGTTCAAGTCTCGTACTTTATCTTTACCTTTAACTCATCTTCGGAGACTTCTGCCGAATAATATTATGTAAGCTCTCATTTGTATTTTGTGTCCCACCATGAGAACATTTTCTGAATAATGTTTCATAGTTGAAGGTTTCAAACACTGGCTTTATTGCTTGACATTTATGTTGTGGGAGTACATTTTAGTCAGTATTGCCTAGTGGACACCAGCTGCCACAATCATTATGTGTTTCTATTCTTCCATATTGCTCACATATCTTTTCTCGTTTGCTGCTCATTATTTACATTTTTCTGATATATGGGAGGACTAGCATTGTTCACTAAAGCATCAGATTTGTGAAACTTAGAGGCCATGTAAGAAGACTTATCAACCAACATAGAACTGGAGTTGTCAGTCGCTGGACACTGCGGGACTTGCTGAGGAGGGGATCTGAGCACCTATGGCCATGATCGGAGTGCATTGATGATGACCCGCAAATAACTCAATATTCACATTTTTCCTTGTCGCAACAACATAATGTCCTTAAATATTTAAAATAGTTTCTGTGTTAAGCCTCCCTTGCCTCCTAACCCTTTGATGATTTGTCCCTGATGACAGAAACGTTTTTGCTTCAACTCAAATAATTTCATTCAATAACTGCAATCATGAGTTGTCTTCCCATTCTTTGTTTCACGTGACCACAACATTCTAGTTTTTCAACTGCCTGGTTTTGATATATAGGAGGATTATATAGCATTGTTCACTAAAGCATCAGCTTTGCTGCCTCCATCACATAAAAAGGACGTGTCTGTAAACCATATAGCTCCTCGCTACGCCTAAATATGATCTCTTCTCCAGTGTATTCCATGCTGCCTGCTGAACCAACATGGTTTCTTTCACAGTCTGCTGTATAATTTGCATGCCAATTCTGAAATGCATCATTACCTTTCATATCCCTGTGTTTTGTTGCAATAATCTGACACAGCATGTATATCTATAACTTTAGAATTGAATCCATCCACAGTCAGTACAGCAACCACAACATTTGTGCTTACAAAACCCCTTCTCTGCCATCACATGACACACTTGTCTGGTCACCTTTTCTTGTAAGAATGTCTGTAGCTATTCTTACGATGTTTTGTTTTGCTACAGCTTCAGCAGCCTGTAGAAATGTGTTCTTGTGGCAGGACCAACCGTTGAGGTGCATATGTCCAGGCATGTTCATATTTCCCAGATGTTTTTGTTAGTTACAAAAGAAACAGTTCAAATTTCTTCTATCACTGCATAAAAAGTCTGGTTACCAAAGAAGCAGTTTGAATTTCTTCTATAACTGCATCAAAAGTCTGGTTACCAAAGAAGCAGTTTGAATGTCTTCTATAACTGCATCAAAAGTCTGGATTCCAAAGAAGCAGTTTGAATTTCTTCTGTCACTGCATCAAAAGTCTGGTTACCAAAGAAGCAGTTTGAATTTCTTCTGTCACTGCATCAAAAGTCTGGTTACCAAAGAAGCAGTTTGAATTTCTTCTGTCACCGCATCAAAAGTCTGGTAACAAAAGAAGAGCTTGAATTTCTTCTATAACTGCATCAAAAGTCTGGTTACCAAAGAAGCAGTTTGAATTTCTTCTGTCACTGCATCAAAAGTCTGGTTACCAAAGAAGCAGTTTGAATTTCTTCTATAACTGCATCAAAAGTCTGGTTACCAAAGAAGCAGTTTGAATTTCTTCTATAACTGCATCAAAAGTCTGGATTCCAAAGAAGCAGTTTGAATTTCTTCTGTCACTGCATCAAAAGTCTGGTTACCAAAGAAGCAGTTTGAATTTCTTCTATCACTGCATCAAAAGTCTGGTTACCAAAGAAGCAGTTTGAATTTCTTCTATCACTGCATCAAAAGTCTGGTTACCAAAGAAACAGTTCAAATTTCTTCTGTCACTGCATCAAAAGTCTGGTTACCAAAGAAGCAGTTTGAATTTCTTCTATCACTGCATCAAAAGTCTGGTTACCAAAGAAGCAGTTTGAATTTCTTCTGTCACTGCATCAAAAGTCTGGTTACCAAAGAAGCAGTTTGAATTTCTTCTATCACTGCATCAAAAGTCTGGTTACCAAAGAAGCAGTTTGAATTTCTTCTGTCACTGCATCAAAAGTCTGGTTACCAAAGAAACAGTTCAAATTTCTTCTGTCACTGCATCAAAAGCCCAAGGATCTAAAGAGCGACGATACAATAGCCTAAAACTTGTGTTCCAGCACTATAACATTTAGGTTCATTAAACGTCCTAATGAAACCAGCAGTACAGTTCATAGATTTAAAACTTTGATCATGTTCTACGTTAAGAAATACAAATGTTCCTTCCTATAATACAATGACCAAATCGCTTGTAACAGACAGTCTTTTTGAAGAACTGAGACACTTTCGCGTTAACTGCACAAACACTTGTATGCTTGTTTGTTCCGATGTGTTCTACAATAGATGTTTTACAGCCGTTCCAGGCACGAAATGTTTGACAGACACAACAAAAGGCAGCAGATCCATTAACATCTCGATAGAGAATAAAGAAACTCCATCAAAATGGAATCACTTAACACTTTTGTTTCTTCGACATTTTAAAATTCTAAAAAAAAAAATTATGCTAATTACTTAAAAATTTGAAAGTGTAAAGAAAGTGTAAGAAAGTGTACTCTCTTGTTTCTAAAGAGAACAGTTGCTGCTGGAGTAGACCTAGAGCACAGCGAAAAGAAACTATTAACGCATACCTGGTGTATTTGGATACACATTGCTAGTGTAATAGTCATGGAGTGTTATTGTGTTCAATTAAAACCGTACTAATAATAAACACGGAAAATGCAGGGACAATTTGAACAAATCTGGGGACACAATTTTTACGGGAACAAGAAGCTAAATCCTGGGACGTGTGGTAACCTTAGGGCACACAGACTATTTCGAAAGTAGAACAGAGATCAGACTGGGTTGTGCACTATCTTCTCTATTGTTTATTACATACATGGACTACATGTGTGCCAGCCCATTGGAGACAGAAAAGAATGACGAGCTTCTATTTGCAGACGGTCAGGCACTAATACATGGAAACATTGAAGACCTACCATAGACTCAACATCACAGGCACTAATACATGGAAACATTGAAGACCTACCATAGACTCAACATCACAGGCACTGATACATGGAAACATAGACGACCTACCATAGACTCAACATCACAGGCACTGATACATGGAAACATTGAAGACCTACCATAGACTCAACATCACAGGCACTAATACATGGAAACATTGAAGACCTACCATAGACTCAACATCACAGGCACTGATACATGGAAACATAGACGACCTACCATAGACTCAACATCACAGGCACTGATACATGGAAACATAGACGACCTACCATAGACTCAACATCACAGGCACTGATACATGGAAACATTGAAGACCTACCATAGACTCAACATCACAGGCACTCAATACAACATAAAAATCAACATCAACAAAACTTAAGTTATTAAACAAAAGAGAAACAGAACATTGGCATAACGATAGACGGCAGACACACGGTGGCAGACAATTAAAACAAATTGATGAATTTAGCAGCACAAGCAGCAGAAGTAGACTCAAGATACAACAAAGCTTGTTAAATCATCGGACAGCTATCACCGCTATTGTCCAACAAGGAAATAACTGTAAAGGCAAAACAGGCACTCTACAATACAATCTTCATCCCAACGTTGTGTTAACAATGCCAGACCTGACCCTAGATGCAAGAAAAAATCAAGAAAAATAACCTCTACTGAGATGACATGTTTTAGACGAATGATAGAAAACTGCTTGAGAGATACGATCGAAAAATAAGAACTGAGAAAAATGTTAGAAATAATTCCTGCCATAGAATACATAAAGAAACAACAGATAAAATAGTTTGGCCATGTGATAAGACAGAAATATCAAAACACAGCGCAACGAGCTGCGAGAACACCAGACTCAAGGGTCGACCACGATAAATATGGATTAATGGAATATTAGAAACAGTAGGAGTTATAACAGAAGTAGAGGCCTACAAAAAATACAAAAACAAAATACCGCAAATTATATCTCCCTTTGACGCTGAATCCAAATGAGGAAGGAAAGTACAGAAGAAGATTCTGCTCATCAAACATAAAACTCTCATTTTGCCAGCAGTTCAATCAATTACAGTCAAAACTATTTCATTTTTTTTGTTTCAGCAATATCATCTTTTTCTTAAAATCAACGTATGTATATAAGCTTCTTCTTGAAATCGAACACAAACTCTTATTTCTTCAACAGTTTCGGTAATCAAATATTTCAAATTCACGACATTCTTGACAAACCACAAAGCTATATCGCCTCTATACATTCGATCAATCTCAAAACCATCTTATTTCCTCAGCAGGTCTTGCAATAAAATATGTTTAACTAAATATTGACATCAACACTCAGAAATTGATAATCAAATTTACCGTTCCTGGAAATTGCTAAGCTGATATTTTTCACCATAAGGCGGGGCTCTCCCTCGTGGTCGACATACTTAAACCGACATTGGAAATGGCCGTGGTCACAGACTTTCTTGTCGGTCAAAGCTATCGTCAGGTTACCATGGTATCGGGACACGCTGCCAGTAACATTGCTTCTGCATACCTTCGGGTCTGGGGCAACTACTGGCACCAATGCCTTTTTCACCAGCGTCGTGCCATCCTCTACAAATATTACCAGCTCGTGAACAGACGGTTTTGTTTCATCAACTTTGCTGTAGTTGACAGAACACTGTAGATAAGCACAGATGTATTTTTCAATTCTGTAAGATGTAAACTGTAGCTCTGTAGAAGAAAATGTAAAACTAAATAATTATCTGAGTGTGAATTAGGTTGTATTTTTAATATAAAATAAACACAAAGTGGTACAAAGCAGCTACATTAATTGAGAGGCGAGACAAAGTACTACGTTTCGCCTTGCATCGGGTACAAAACAAAATATATACAAAGATCAACACAAACTATTCTAAAATAAGCAAAGAAATGCAAACACTAAAATCAAACACAGACCTGAAACATGGTGGAAAGAAACGGTGGCCATTATATCGGTAGTTATTGGGTTAACATGTGGAAGACAAGCGGGAGAGGTAATAAAGATAGGACACATGCAAGAATGGGAGAGGGTACTTGTCATTAAAGAAGAGAGTGAAAATATTTTAAACCTCTCGGAAGAAGAGTGCCCAAACGTGCCGTGAGTCGGTTCTCCAAAGCGAACAATCATGAGCACTCGAGGAACAAGAGACGATGACGGTAACCCGGATGTCATCAAAGGTACGATGGATGGCTTGGAGATCTCAAATGGGAGGAGACAGGAGTGCAGGAATCACGTTCGATGTTATACAGGTGTTCACAGAAAGTGTCACTTACATTTCGACCTGTTTGGCGAATACATGTCTTTAGAGAGCGTTGACAGATGATTGCGTCCATGAAATAACGGAACTTTGAGATCTAATCGAGGCCTGGCATAGTATTTAATATTTTATAGATGTGCTTATCTCTTGTATTTTTAATGCCTTTACTCAGTGAATTAGGTTGAAGTGTTGTCCATCCCGTATTTTTAATGCCTTTACTCGGTGAATTAGGTTGAAGTGTTGTCCATCCTGTATTTTTAATGCCTTTACTCAGTGAATTAGGTTGAAGTGTTGTCCATCCCGTATTTTTAATGCCTTTACTCAGTGAATTAGGTTGAAGTGTTGTCCATCCCGTATTTTTAATGCCTTTACTCAGTGAATTAGGTTGAAGTGTTGTCCATCCTGTATGTTTAATGACTTTACTCAGTGAATT
The DNA here is from genome assembly GCA_032433765.1 of Megaustenia siamemsis. Taxonomy (NCBI): domain Eukaryota; kingdom Metazoa; phylum Mollusca; class Gastropoda; order Stylommatophora; family Ariophantidae; genus Megaustenia; species Megaustenia siamemsis. The sequence goes on from JAVIAB010000024.1 coordinate 214,247, forward strand.
AGGTTGAAGTGTTGTCCATCCTGTATTTTTAATGACTTTACCCCGTGAATTAGGTTTTAGTGTTGTCCAGTCTGGATGTTTAAAGCCTCGTCTATAAGATTTGTCCCTTTGATTCGTTTGACTGTCCTGGGATTATTTGAAGGGTTGTAACGTTTTATACTTGTTCCTGGCCTACCTTTTGGGAACGCAAGATAAACATGCCTCTGTTGGAATAGCCAGGGTCTGGAGTCCTGGTCGACGACCAGTGCTCTCCGCAACAACATTCTTATACCAGCTGGAATAGCCATGTGGGATACTTATGTGACTATGACAGGATAAAAGTCTGACATTTTTAACGGCTAATATTATTACACTTTTCTTATTTGTACCCAAAACCTGTAACAGTCAAAACCTGTGACAGTAAATTTCTATTTCAAGTTGAATGTTTTATGTTAAAGAAGAACAGATCTATACCTATGTTTCATAGATTACACCAAGGTATTTAACAAAGTAAAGCACCAAGAAATCATCAAAATTTTAAAAAGCATAAACGTAGATAGCAAAGATCTAAGAATAATAAAGAACATGTACTGGCAACAAACAGCGGACATAAAAACTCAAACTCGAAATCATTTGGGAATATTTCAACAAATAAAACAGGGTGTTAGACAAGGTTGTGTGCTGTCACTAGATTTGTTTAATATTTATAGCGAGATTATTTTAAGATCCATAAGGGATATGCCTGGAATAACAATTGGTGGTCATAATATAAATAATCTAAGCTATGCTGATGATACAGTCTTAATCGCTAGGAGTGAAAATGAGTTACAAGAAATGTTGGACATTACAGTGAATGAAAGCAAAAATAAAGGACTCAGCCTTAATAGCAAAAAGACAGAGGTAATGGTAACAACAAAGAAAAAGACATCACCTCAGTGCAAAATAAAGACAAGTGGAACAGTATTAAAACAGGTAAATGAATTTAAATATTTGGGAACTTTGTTAACCTCAGACGGAAGATGTACAAAAGAGGTGAGATGCACAATGGCTCAGGCAAAAGCAGCTTTCCAAAAAGTGGGGAAGATACTATTTAATCCATTTTTGACAATAGAAACAAGAAAAAGAGTTCTTAAATGTTATGTAGAGCCAGTCTTAACATATGGATGCGAATCAAGGACAATTGGACAACAGACAAGAAAATCACTGGAGTCTGTAGAAATGTGGTTTTACAGAAGAATGTTGAGAGTACCATGGACAGCTAAGAAGAGTAATGAAGATGTTCTGAGAGAGGTCAAAGCAAAAAGAGAACTAATTTCCAATATTAGGAAGAAACAATCATCATTTTTTGGCCATGGAATGAGAAGAGAACAACTGGAGTATATTGTAACAACTGGAAGAATTGAGGGACGAAGAGATAGAGGGAAGCAAAGAGAAAAATACCAGACAGCTTAAGAGAATGGCTTGGCAGAAGGTCAACAACAGAAATGATAAATAGCTGCCGAGATCGAAAGTTGTGGAGAGACATGATCACCTACGCCAGTAGGCCCGGTACTTGATGATGATGATGATGTTTTATGTTAAATTGTTATGTATTAATTAAAAGGCAATAATTTTCTTTGATTTGCATATATTTATGTACATGGTGAGACTATATGTAAATATATAAGATGGTAGTGAATATGTACAATTGAATGTGAATGTGTAATATGTTATGTAACTGTGTGATAACATAAAGCAGACAAATTACAAAATCACATGTTCACCAAATTCAAAATAAGTACAACCAGCCTATGCCACTGTACACTGGAAAATATGACTACAAAACATGTTCTACAGGATTGCCCCCAGTACACAGACCTGAGAAGAGCAATGTGGTCCACACCCACCTCCCTGGAAGAAAAACGATGTGGGGCAATCGATTCGTTTAAACAGACAGCTGACTTCATGAAAGAGTCTGGAATCCTACTCTGATTGAGTCTTGATCGCAGAGAGAGAGAGAGAGAGAGAGAGAGAGAGAGAGAGAGAGATTACTTCTTAATGACTAAACTTGGCCTTGGTTTTTATTATTTATTCCAGCCCTATAGCCCCCTCCCCCTCCCCCCCCCCCCCCACACACACACACAACATATCCAGAAATTATCGATTAGATGAAGGTTACCACAAGACGGTATGCCGGTGTACAAGTCAAGATTGCTGTCATATTGGACACAATCTTGTCAAGAATATATGAATGTTTTGAGATACACAAAATATTTTGAGTCTTGTATGTCAACAAGGCGGGAGCCGCGATAGCTCGGTGGTTAGTGAACTAGACTACAAAGGACAAGGGGTAGGGTTCGATCGCAAACAACGGCTTCCGGGTTCACCCATCCATTAATGGGTACCGAATTTTTTCTGGGAAAGTAAAGCGGCACGGGGGGGGGGGGCATAATACCGATCATATTACCCCAAAAATCATGTGCTGAAAGTCTGTAAAATTTATGGTCACTAACATTATTTTCCCAATACGCCACTTTGCGTGACGGGGGCTCTTTACTTTTTTTAATGTCAACAAAGCCATCATGTTAACGAAGAGAGCACTACAACGTTCACAAACATGAGCAGCAGTTACCCGGTGTCTATTAGAATGTCTGAATATCATACCTGGTGTCTATTAGAATGTCTGAATATCATACCTGGTGTCTATTAGAATGTCTGAATATCATACCTGGTGTCTATTAGAATGTCTGAATATCATACTCGATGTCTATTAGAATGTCTGAATATCATACCTGGTGTCTATTAGAATGTCTGAATATCATACCTGGATTATCACTGGATTGCGTCACTGCTGCTGGGTTGTCAATAGCCTCAGAGTCTAAGATTTCGTTCATCAGATTCAGATTATGAATGGACTCATTCAGCAGAAGCGGACTGTGAGTGGACTCATTCAGCAGAAGCGGACTGTGAATGGACTCATTCAGCAGAAGCGGACTGTGAGTGGATTCATTCAGCAGAAGCGGACTGTGAGTGGATTCATTCAGCAGAAGCGGACTGTGAATGGACTCAGATACACCAAACACTCGTCCAATGTAAACCACGATGACCAGAATAATATAAACGCAGATCTCAGTCTGCAGCGACATCTTGTTCCTGCTAATCGTCAGACCAGGATCAACAAACAAAGAGTTGAGGCTTTAATAAATACAGAGTTGCCACCTGGTCGTGCCCTGTTCAAGGCCAGTTTAACATGACACAGTGATTCTCAAACAGGACATGAGAAAACCTCTGTCCACCTATTTCTATGTCTACAGTTTGACCCACAAATGTTTGATATGAAACTTGTAACGTTAATTTTCCAGCGATGTATCTCAGTTAACTGATTGTCAATGTAATGAAGCGTTCAATGAACGTCTAAAGTGTTAATCAGGTTACTCTTTCCTAGAGTTGCGTTGCTTCATCTGTGCAGGTAGAGGCGTCTTTGTTAATTTGTGTCTTTTTAAAAAACAATTTGTGTAATGAAATGTGGGCAGCTTTGAGAAGGTTCCTGATACGTTGATCTGTAGATGTTGAAAAACATTTCTGCATGCTCAAAGATGATAATAATTTGTCGAGGCAGCTAAATGATGCTTTCAGCAAACGAAATCTCCGTAGAACTGATGTTCAACACTGGTTAAACAAATGAAGACAAATAAAATAATAAGTTATGGACAACAAAAGCTTAAGAACTACTAAACACATTTGTGTGTGTGTGTGTGTGTGTGTGTATGTGTGTGTGTGTGTGTGTGTGTGTGTGTGTGCCAGAAGCAGGCTTGCTACGAGCGAACAGAAGAATACGGTCTCGTCTCAAATGACATACTTAATGTTGAGCTGGCAAGAGCAATTTCCTGTCAGAAATTAGTGCAGCAATTTGTGTGCGTTCTTGTAAGCGATCGCCGGGGAAGATAGCACGGTCAACAGTCTACAGGACGTGCAGACTTATCTTTCGTTGACATGCCAAAGTGAGATTATTTCTGAGCAAGTGAATATTACCAGGTCACAGATAGATATAACACGCTAGTCGTCGATGGTTTCATCAAAGTCGGTAAGTTAACGACAGTTGTCTTTGTTGACATCCTTATCGGTAACAAGAAACATTTCCATTCGTCAATACAGCCTTTAGGTGAACATGATACAGCGTGTGTGTGTGGGTGTTTATGTGAGAGAGAAAAAAATTGATTCAGCATGTGTGTGTGTTTATGTGAGAGAGAAAAAAAAACATGATACAGCATGTGTGTGAGGTCAATGGGTTTCTATTGTTGGTGACGACAAGGGCAACAACTGTTCATGTCTTCGTCACGTGGCGCCTTCGTGAGTGTCTCTCTGTGTGAGAGAAACAGGTTTGATTGACGTGTGTGGGTGTTTATGCGAGAGAGAAAAAACTTGATTCACATGTGTGGGTGTTTATGTGAGAGTGAGATAAAGTGAATTTATGCATGTGTGGGTGTTTATGTGAGAGAGAATGAATGTGATGCATGTGTGTGTGCGTTTATGTGAGAGAGAGAATTTGATACATGTGTGTGCGTTTATGTGAGAGAGAGAATGAATGTGATGCATGTGTGTGTGTGTGTGTTTATGTGAGAGAGATAATTTGATACATGTGTGTGCGTTTATGTGAGAGAGAGAGAATGAATGTGATGCATGTGTGTGTGTGTTTATGTTAGAGAGAGAATTTGATGCATGCGAGTGTTTATGTGAGAGAGAGAATTTGAAGCTTATGTGTGTGTATTTATGTGTGAGAGAGTGAATTTGATGCATATGTGTGAGTGTTTATGTGAGAGAGAGAATTTGATGCTTTTATGTGTGTTTATGTGTGAGAGAGAATTTGATGCACATGTGCTTATTTGTGAGAAAGATAATTTGATACGTGTGTGTGCTTATGTGTTCATGTGAGAGAGAGAGAAATTGATGCATGTGTGTGTGTGTTTATATGTTTATGTGTGAGAGAGAGAATTTGAGGCATGTGCGTGTGTTTATGTGAGAGAGAATTTGAGGCATGTGCGTGTGTTTATGTGAGAGAGAATTTGAGGCATGTGTGTATGTTTATGTGTGAGAGAGATAATTTGATGCATGTGTGTGTGTTTCAGTGTTCTTGTGAAAAAGAGAGAATTTGATGCATTTGTGTGTGCGTTTATGTGTGAGAGAGAGAATTTGATGCACGTGTGTGTTTATGTGCTTATGTGTTTATGTGAGAGAGATAAATTGATACGTGTGTTTGTTTATGTGTTTATATTGTTGTTGTTGATGTTGCGTTCGCCAGCTTTCATCTCTGACGAAGTCCCTAGAGACTAGGAACTGAATTTTGCGTGTTAATGCATTTTTCCCTGGCAGCCGTGTGCACAGGGATCCCTCGCCGCACAGGCAGATAACTCTGACTTCGGAGGTACTCATGTTTTTTTTTCCGTCGATGAGTAACTGACGTTTCAAGCCGGGTCTCGCTGCTGAGACCAGGGGTGGTTGCCGCAGAGAGAAATCATAAATAAAAATCCCAACTGTGTTTATGTGAGAGAATTTGATACATGTGTGTGCGTTTATATGAGAGAGAATTTGAGACGTGTGTGTTTATGTGAGAGAGATTTTGAGGTATATGGGTGTTTATGTGAGAGAGAATTTGATGCTTATGTGTGTGTGTGTTTATGTGTGAAAGATACTCACTCATTAGACAATATCGAAGGTCACACCGTGACAAGATCGAAGGTCACATCTAGACAAGATTGAAGGTCACACCCAGACAAGATCGGAGGTCACACCCAGACAAGATCGGAGGTCACACCCAGACAAGATCGGAGGTTACACCCAGATAAGATCGGAGGTCACACCCAGACAAGATCGGAGGTCACACCCAGACAAGATCGGAGGTTACACCCAGACAAGATCGGAGGTTACACCCAGACAAGATCGGAGGTCACACCCAGACAAGATCGGAGGTCACACCCAGACAAGATCGGAGGTCACACCCAGACAAGATCGGAGGTCACACCCAGACAAGATCGGAGGTCACACCCAGACAAGATCGGAGGTCACACCCAGACAAGATCGGAGGTCACACCCAGACAAGATCGGAGGTCACACCCAGATAAGATCGGAGGTCACACCCAGACAAGATCGGAGGTCACACCCAAACAAGATCGGAGGTCACACCCAGACAAGATCGGAGGTTACACCCAGATAAGATCGGAGGTCACACCCAGACAAGATCGGAGGTTACACCCAGACAAGATCGGAGGTCACACCCAGACAAGATCGGAGGTTACACCCAGATAAGATCGGAGGTCACACCCAGACAAGATCGGAGGTTACACCCAGACAAGATCGGAGGTTACACCCAGACAAGATCGGAGGTTACACTCAGATAAGATCGGAGGTCACACCCAGACAAGATCGGAGGTCACACCCAGACAAGATCGGAGGTCACACCCAGACAAGATCGGAGGTCACACCCAGACAAGATCGGAGGTCACACCCAGACAAGATCGGAGGTCACACCCAGACAAGATCGGAGGTCACACCCAGACAAGATCGGAGGTCACACCCAGACAAGATCGGAGGTCACACCCAGATAAGATCGGAGGTCACACCCAGACAAGATCGGAGGTCACACCCAGACAAGATCGGAGGTCACACCCAGACAAGATCGGAGGTTACACCCAGATAAGATCGGAGGTCACACCCAGACAAGATCGGAGGTCACACCCAGACAAGATCGGAGGTTACACCCAGACAAGATCGGAGGTCACACCCAGATAAGATCGGAGGTCACACCCAGACAAGATTGGAGGTTACACCCAGACAAGATCGGAGGTCACACCCAGACAAGATCGGAGGTTACACCCAGATAAGATCGGAGGTCACACCCAGACAAGATCGGAGGTTACACCCAGATAAGATCGGAGGTCACACCCAGACAAGATCGGAGGTTACACCCAGACAAGATCGGAGGTTACACCCAGACAAGATCGGAGGTTACACCCAGATAAGATCGGAGGTCACACCCAGACAAGATCGGAGGTCACACCCAGACAAGATCGGAGGTCACACCCAGATAAGATCGGAGGTTACACCCAGACAAGATCGGAGGTCACACCCAGACAAGATCGGAGGTCACACCCAGACAAGAGATTTGTTGCGAACAACGATACAAGCCCAATGTGACGTCACGAGGCATGGGAAAGATCAAGAATGAAGAATCAATACGAGACTGATAGTAAAGATAAGCCAAGTCATACTTGTGATTTGCCGAACCGGTAGAAGAAATGTGCCGCCTCATTATGAAATAATTAACATCGATCTCTGAACACATGAAGTAGGTGACTCATTTTTTATCGCGAAACCAGTTGCGGTCGCTGAAAATTTCAAATTAAAAGGAGTAACTTTCAAGAAGAGGGTCGACAATCGATCAATAAATTAGAATCGTTCCCTTAATCCTTTTCCTAATAAGTGTTGTGAGCGCAGTACAGCTAGGTGCATCTTCTGTATCACTATCTGTTCGTCATTTGCTTTTAGTTTGTTGGACGCTACAATATATGCTCGCGATACCATATCTTGGTTTGTTGGACAATACAACATATGCTCACGATACCATATCTTGGTTTGTTGGACACTACAACATATGCTCACGATACCATATCTTGGTTTGTTGGACACTACAACATATGCTCTCGATACCACATCTTGGTTTGTTTGACACTACAACATATGCTCTCGATACCACATCTTGGTTTGTTGGACACTACAACATATGCACGCGATACCATATCTTGGTTTGTTGGACACTACAACATATGCACGCGATACCATATCTTGGTTTATTGGACACTACAACATATGCTCCCGATACCAGATCTTAGTTTGTTGGACACTACAACATATGCTCGCGATACCAGATCTTTGTTTGTTGGACACTACAACATTAGCTCGCGATACAACATCTTGGTTTGTTGGACACAACAACATATGCTCGCCATACCAGATCATGGTTTGTTGGACATTACAACATATGCTCGCGATACCATATGTTGGTTTGTTGGACATTACATCATATGTTGGTCATACCAGATCTTGGTTTGTTGAACATTACAACATATGCTCGCAATACCACATCTTGCTTTGTTGGACACTACAACAGGTGCTCGCGACACCAGATCTTGGTTTGCTGGACACTACAACATGTGCTCGCGATACCACAACTTGGTTTGTTGGACACTACAACATATGCTCCCGTTACCACATCTTGGTTTGTTGTACACTACAACATATGTTCTCGATACACATCTGGTTTGTTGGACACTACAACATATGCTCGCTATACCACAACTTGGTTTGTTTGACACTATAACATATGTTCGCGATAAGAGATCTTTGTTTCATGGACATTACGATATATGCTCGCGATACCACATCTCAGTTTGCTAGACACTACGACATATGCTCGCGATACTACGTCTTGGTTTGTTGGATATTACAACATATGATCGAGTTACCAGATCTTGGTTTGCTAGACACAACGACATATGCTCGCGATACCACATCTTACTTTATGGACACTACAACATATGCTCGCGATACCACTTCTTAGTTTGCTAGACACTACAACATATGCTCGCGATACCACATCTTAGTTTGCTAGACACTACAACATATGCTCGCGATACCACATTTTAGTTTGCTAGACACTACGACATATGCTCGGAATACCATATCTTGGTTTGTTGGACACTACAATATTTGCTCGCGATACCACAGGTTGGTTTGTTGGTCACTACGGAATATGCTAATGATATCATATCTTTGTTTGTTGGACACTACAACATATGCTCGCGATACCACAGGTTGGTTTGTTGGTCACTACGACATATGCTAATGATATCATATCTTTGTTTGTTGGACACTACAACATATGCTCTCGATACCAGATCTTATTTTGTTTGACACTACATCATATGCTCGCGATACCAGAGCTTAGTTTGTTATACACTACAACATTAGCTCGCGATACCACATGTTGGTTTGTTGGACACAACAACATATGCTCCCGATACCAGATCTTACTTTGTTGGAAACTACAACATATGCTCACGAAACCAGATCTTGGTATGTTGGATACTACAACACATGTTCGCGATACCAGATCTTAGTTTGTTGGACACTACAAAATATGCTCGCGATACCACATCTTAGTTTGTTGGTCATTACAACATATGCTCGCGAGACCACATCTTGGTTTCTTGGACATTATATCATATGTTCGCCATACCAGATCTTGGTTTGTTGGATATTACAAGATATGCTCGCGATATCACATCTTGGTTTGTTGGACACTACAACATATGCTCGCGATAACAGATCTTTGTTTGTTGGACACTACAACATATGCTCGCGATACCACATCTTGGTTTGTTGGACACTACAACATATGCTCCCGAAACCACATATTGGTTTGTTGGACACTACAATATATGCTCGCGATAACCAATCTTGGTTTGTTGGACACTACAACATATGCTCGCGATAACCAATCTTGGTTTGTTGGAAACTACAACATATGTTCTCGACACCACATCTTGGTTTGTTGGAAACTACAACATATGTTCTCGACACCACATCTTGGTTTGTTGGATACTACAACATATGCTCGCGATACCACATCTTGGTTTGTTTGATACTACAACATATGCTCGCTATACCACATCTTGGTTTGTTGGACACTACAACATATGCTCGCGATAACCAATCTTGGTTTGTTGGAAACTACAACATATGTTCTCGACACCACATCTTGGTTTGTTGGAAACTACAACATATGTTCTCGACACCACATCTTGGTTTGTTGGATACTACAACATATGCTCGCGATACCACATCTTGGTTTGTTGGATACTACAACATATGCTCGCCAAACCACATCTTGGCTTGTTGGAAACTACAACATATGTTCTCGACACCACATCTTGGTTTGTTGGATACTACAACATATGCTTGCAATACCACATCTTGGTTTGTTGGACATTAAAACATATACTAGCGATACCATATCTTGGTTTGTTGGATACTACAACTTATGCTAGCCATACCACATCTTGGTTTGTTGGATACTACAACATATGCTAGCTATAACATATCTTAGCTTGTTGGATACTACAACAGATGCTAGCGATACCACATCTTAGATACCAGATGAGCGTTCAACAATTCTGAACCTGTGGCATATATATATATATTCTACTCTGATTGAGTCTTGATCGCTGAGAGAGAGAGAGAGAGAGAGAGAGAGAGAGAGAAAGCTTGTTTCGTTAAACCCTCTGGCCATACCCTATCAAAAGCCTTTTCCATGCTGACCCTTGTGGCCATACTAATATTTAGATATTAAGTCAATTAGATTATATATATTTAGATATTAAGATAAGTAGATTATGCATATTTAGATATTAAGATAATTAGATTATATATATTTAGATATTAAGATAATTAGATTATATATATTTAGATATTATGATAATTAGATTATGAAGTGATTACAGACATATGCAACGACATATACCACACAGGATACATACCAAAAGAACTAAAAACATCAACTTTCATTGCATTGCCTAAAAAGAATGGTGCAGTTGGATGCAGTGACTTTAGAACAATAAGCCTAATGAGCCATGTTACAAAAATCTTGCTAAAAGTTATACAAGGAAGAATTCAGAATAAAATCAATACTGAATTAGATGAGCAGCAATTTGGATTTAGGAAAAATAGCGGGACAAAAGAAGCCATATTCTGCATGAGAACATTAATCGAAAAATACACAGAAGTAAACAAACCAATATATGCCTGCTTCATAGACTACACCAAAGCTTTTGATAGAGTACACCACAAACAACTTATAGAATGCCTAAAAGAGATACATCTAGATGACATGGATATACGACTAATATGCAATCTATACTGGGAGCAAACAGCAATAATAAAATATAACAAAGAGTTCTCTACACCCATTGATATAAAACGAGGAGTAAGACAAGGATGCATCCTATCACCAAGCTTGTTCAATCTATACACTGAGCAAATCTTTAAAAACATCATAGAGATGCCAGGCCTACAAATTAATGGAAAGATAATCAATAACCTAAGATATGCTGACGATACTGTACTACTAGCAGAAAATCCTAAAGACCTACAACAATTACTTAATGAAATAAACACGACAAGCAAAAAATATGGACTAGATATGAATATCAAAAAGACTAAAACTATGATCATAAACAAAGAAAATACTCAAAACCCACAAGTGGATATCAAAATTGAAGGAATAGACCTTGAGACAGTTCAGAACTATAACTACCTTGGACATACTATAACCAGTGATGGAAAATGTACAACTGAAATAAACAAAAGAATAGGAATGGCAAAAAGTAATTTTAATGTCATGAAGGACATACTAACATCAAAACAAATAACACCAGAGCTAAAACTAAGAATAGCAAAATGTTACATCTTCTCAATATTCCTATATGGTGCTGAAACATGGACATTAGACAAGAAAACAGAACAGAGAATTGAAGCCTTTGAAATGTGGATATATAGAAGAATAGGTAGAATTGGATGGAAGGAAAAGAAAACAAATGACAAAGTCTTAAAACAACTAAAAATGAAAAGAGAACTTCTGAACACAATTAGAACAAGACAAATGCGATTCTTAGGCCATGTTAAAAGACACAACAGCCTACTGAAAGTGATCCTGGAGGGGAAAATACAAGGTAAAAGAGGCAGAGGCAGACCAAGATTAACATGGACGAGTAACATCAAAAGATGGACAAATCAACCGATGACAACCTGCACCATCAAAGCAAGAGATAGAGCAAAATGGCGCTCCATGGTAGCCAACCTTCGTTGCGGAGACGGCACTCAATGATGATGATGATGATATATATATATATATATATATATATTAAGATAATTAGATTATATATATTTAGATATTAAGATAATTATAATTCATATCTCTCTCTCTGCGATCAAGACTCAATTAGAGTAGGCTTCCAGACTCTCACATGAAGTCAGCTGTCAGGTTAAGTGTGTTGATCGCCACCACAGATAGAACATCATAATTAGAGTCTGCCAGATCCACTCTGATTGAACACCCGTTAAAACGTTGCACTGTGTTCTGCGCCAGTGGCCCAGTGCATCCGATTTCAGCCAGCATTTTTTTCAGGTTTGCATTCCTTAGCCTTTGATTGTCCCCAATCTTCCTGCAAGGCATCAGATGATCTTTTCTGTAGGGGGATTCTGCCCTTAGATGGTCGGCCCTCCCAGGTTTACGAGCACCATCTGCCCGAGTCACTAGAGGTGACTAACACAGACATGCACACACAAAGATAAGAGATGTGACCAACACAGACATGAACACAGCGATACGAGGCATGACTAACACTGACACACATCAAGATATATGACACATGACTAACATAAACATGCACATAAAGATATGAGATATGACTGACAGACATGCACACACAAAGACATGACACATGCCTAACATATACATGCACACAAAGATATGAGATATGACCAACATAGACATGCACACACAAGGATATGAGATATCACTAACCCAAACATGCATACACAAAGATATGACACATGATTAACACAGATACACAATAAGATATGAGATATGACTAAACACATACATACATAAAGATATGAGACATGATTAACACGGACACACCAAGATATGAGATATGACTAACATGACACACACCAAGATATCAGCCATGGCCAGCACACACACACAAGCTAAGATATGATCCATGGCTAGCACAGAAACACATCAAGGTATGAGCCTTGGCTAGCACAGAAACACATCAAGATAAGAGCCATGGCTTCATGGAAAAACACCAAGAAATGAACCATGTCCAGCACAGAAGCACATTAAGGTATCCATATGCTTGGGTTTGTTGTAGTCGGCAGACTCTTCTTAACGTGGGAATCATCGACATACGAGACGCAGGCCCCGATTAACTGTTCACAGGTTTCGTTCAAACAGTTGTCTGGAGATTGGAGAGTGCAGTGTGACCCTTTGAACGTTCCCTTGCATGTACAGTTCCCGGTTAACTGTTCACAGGTGTCGTTGAAACAGCTGTCCGGACATTTGAGAGTGCAGTCTGATCCGTAGTACGTTTCCTTGCACGTACAGTCTGTACTTTCCGGGTCACACATGATGTCACAGCCATCAGAACACGTCTGTTTGCACTGTAGCACAATATTACCATCGGGACAAGTGTCACTACAGGTGTAGCCAGGACGTTTACATTGTAGGCATTTTCCAGATTTTTCCTCACATAAAGGGCAGACACTAAGACAAGACCAGGAGCAGTCGTGTCCATAGATCCCATGTGAATAGTTGCCGTGACACGTACCGATGATAACGTTGTAGCCTTTGCAGCACCCACTACACACTGCACAAAACAACCAAGAATGCCCGTCCAGACAATAGGTGTCTGTAAATGTTTGCACCTCACTCACCGTCAGTGCACTGTCGGCCTGCAAAATGGTCGGTGAGAACTCAATTTTAATGTGTGCCATTGTCGCTTGTGTGGTGACTACAATATTGTTCACAGAAATGTTTGGGTATGATATATCATTATACTGGAACACTACACCGCCACTGTCAGAGAAAGCCCTTAGAGTGGCATTCTTTACCCGAATCATAGTGCTAGCTCGATGATAGATTCGAATGATGTGAGTCTTCAGGGGCGTGTCAAAGTTCAGATACCAGTAAACAGAATTGGTTCCACTTCTCCATTGTGTGTGTGTGCAGTCATTGCCATAGAGATTGGTCTTTGTTTTGCCATTAACTGCGGCCTCTAGTCCACATTCGTCTCCTGTATAACAAGCATTAAATGTGTCGGTCTGGTTTATGTTTTGTTTGAGAGCCACATTCCGACCCCCGCCAGTGTAGATGGAGCAGATATTTGCAACTGTCGCCCCTTCAATCCGTAACTTGTTGATCAGACCAGTCCCAGAGCAAAAGACATCAATCTCGTGCGAACTAACTACAAACCGTGATTCATTGATCATAATTCATATATTTATATATTAAAATAATTAGATTACATATGTTTAGATATTAAGTTAATTAGATTATATATATTTAGATATTAAGATAATTAGATTGAATTATTGAGTTATTTGCGGGTCATCATCATTGCACTCCGAACATGTCCATAGGTGCTCAGATCCCCTCCTCAGCAATTCCCTCAGTGTCCAGCGACTGACGACTCCAGTTCTATGTTGGTTGATAAGTCTTCTTACACGGCAACTAAGTTTCTCATTTCTGGCTGTGCCCATCTTAACTTCCATTTCTATCATCCGAAGAAGTGACGTGGATCTGTGTTTGTTGAAGTCTTGTGCTCTTCCCACATCTCGGAGGGCATTGATGATGTCCGCCCGATCCATTGGTTGCCCGTCCTCAACGACAGCGCAGCTAGCTAACCTGTCCGCCCTTTCATTTCTCCATACTCCCGCATGCCCAGGGACATATACAAAGGTGACCTTACGTATTTTGGATTTCTGCAACGACTCTACCCATTGCATGCGTACAGAGCCCGCCTCCACTTTTTTAATCATGCTCATCGAATCAGTCAGTATACATGCGTGGGTGTAGTCTTGTGACTCTAACCATTTGAATGTCTTGGTCATTGCCATCGCCTCCATTGTCATGCTACTTGTGGTCATGACGTATGCACCACTGTCTTCTTTGACTATTCTGCCTGCCGAGCGTGCTGTAAATGCCCATGCACTTCTTTGGTGTCGTATTACAGATTCGTCTGTATAGATGACTGCATCTTTCTCATCGGTGTTATTGCAGATGAGACCGTTGACCTCGGCATTAACCACGACCGGGTTCTGTTCCCTACTTTTCCTGTTGAGTGTGACAATACACGAGAAAGTCCCCTTGAATGACGTAGGCACCGGTATCCACTCCTCACCAACGCTGATATTGGTAAGCCCACAGACCTGTTTGATGACATCTTCTGCTCGGCCCACCCTTGATTTGCCTCTTTTTAGCCTAGCACCTTTCACTGTGTTGAGCACGTGGTGCAATGGATGCTCTTTATCTGCACTTATCTTGAGGTAAGCTCGTGCTCTCCAGGTCTTGATCATCCATGGTTGGAAAGTCAAGAAGATACCTCATTGCTACACAGGGAGTGTCCCTCGTACATCCCAGGATAATGCGCATGGCTTTATTTTGTATTTTCTCCAGCCTATCAATTTGAGTCGTACTGACAGTAAGAATTGCCAGGGCATACTCGATTGGTGCGAGGACTAATCCCTGTAACAGAAGAGTAAGTAGCCTCTGCTCGATGTTGGCAGCTGCCATTACCTTCAAGGCGGCTAATCCTTTGCGGGATTTTGTTATCACATGGTCGACGTGGTCCCGAAAACACAGGCTGCGATCAAACTTAACTCCGAGGTATGTCAACAACTTGCCCCTGGTCACCTCATCAGCTCCCATTCGTACTACCGGTGTGGTCGTATTAACGATATGATTGTTAAGGGAGAACTATGAAACTGATGCTTTTTTAGGATTAACCAAGGCACCTGAAACCCCACACCAGGAAGAAATGCGATCGAGTTCGTCTTGAATTGTGGAGGCGATTCCCCGTCTGTCTCTTCCCTGTCGATATACCAGAATATCATCAGCAAAAGTCATAGTTCTTCCCCTCCCAACCAGCTGTTGTTCCGTGATCATTATTGTGTACACGTTAAATAGAACTGGTGACAATGGTGAGCCTTGTGGCAGCCCTGGACAAATGGATATTGGCTCGGAAGACCACATCAAGTATCACCTTCCTCTGAAACAGTGCAGCAGTGATCCATCTAATGAGGAAGGGGTGCACCGCCAGTTTGAGAAGCATATGCATGAGATATTCAAATGGTACCCTGTTGTATGCATCCTCCAGATCTATAGCAGCAGCGCATGTCTCCTCTCGTCTGTGGAAGCCTTCGAATGCGTCATAGGCAAAGACTGCCGCATTGAGCCATGTCTCTTTGTTATATCTATAACCTCCGAGTGTGGGTTGGAATGCGCGTTTCTGTTCAAGGTGACAGGTGAGGACACGGCCAAGTATTTTCTCCAGCAGCTTGCCACAATGTTCTGCATTGTGATGATTCTGTAGGCACTGATCTGAGAATGGGCCTTGTTTGGCTTCGGTAGCGGTAGTAAGTAGCTGTGTAGCCACTCCTCCTTAATCTGGCCACTCCGAATACTGGCTTTAAACTCATTGGCCAGTTTTGTCAAGTCGTCGTCAGCTAAATCGTCTATGTCATCGTACCGAACACCATCTGGACCAGGAGCAGTGTTGTGTGACCTTTTAAGTGTCATGCGAATGGTATCGGTTGTGATTGTGAGACCTTCTTCCAGCCCTACATCATTACACAATTTTGACAGCGATCCCCGTATCCTCATTTTTACAGCCTCATTTCTTTGGTCCGTCTGCTCAATGTATCGGGCAAGCAGGACCCTCATCAGCTTTGCTCTCATCAGATTTATGCCATAACCGGCCTGTGCTCTGAAAGTCTGGTATGCCTCTGTGTCGTGTTGTGCCTTGCATGCTCTGATGAAGGCGCCAGAATGTGGCGAGCGATTTTTCTGAGCACACTTTTTTACAGAAGTCATCCCATTCGCATACTCAGCCTGCTTAGCACATAGTTTAAAGTGCATCATTTTTTAGTCGACCTCTATTTTGAGACGCTTCAAGAGCTCAGGTTGTGTTCTTCCATTCCTTCTGGCTTTCTGCCATGTCTCTTGCTCCACCAAGCTTCCTCGACATCTACGTTCCACCAGGGTGGCTGTCTCCATCTCTCCTGCCTCCTACGAGGGGCGCTCTGTTTCCTATGTCTGATTTTGCTAATGACTTCCAGGTCTGTTTTCTCGTAGTTGAATGTATGGAACTTTCTTTTCTGGCTTCTATTTCTGCTTTTCTCAATTAGGAGGACACATGGATAGTGATCACTTCCGTGGAACCCCAGTGCACTCCACCTGCAAACCGGTGCGAAGGTGGAAGACACCAGTGCCAGGTCTATGACACTATCAGAGTCCCCTGTTCGAGTGGCCATTCTTGTTGCCCTTCCATCATTCAAGCACACTAAATCGGCCGACACCAGTGCGTTCCCTAGGTCTTCTCTCTGCTTGTTGGTTATGACGTTACCCCACTGGTTTCTTCTAGCATTAAAGTCTCCGCAGAAAATGACATTCTCTTCATCGAACTCGAAGAGATTCTGCCATTGTTGTGTGTTCACCTTCCCATTGCAGGCATACACATTTACAATCACGAAATGAACTGGGGTCTGCACCCTAACCGCATGTACCTACAATTCTGCATTGTCCAACGCAGACACAAGGATGGCCTGCCCAAGGTGTCGTCTATTGTAAAAACAATGAAAGCCAGGAGTACTTACTGTCCTGTCACCAAGAAGAGTTTCTTAACTTATAATTAGATTATATATGTTTAGATATTACGATAGTTAGATTATATATATTTAGATATTAAGATAATTAGATTATATATATTTAGATATTAAGATACTTATGTCATATGTATTTAGTGTTTGCGATTTAACTTTTGACGATTAGTGTGTCATTGCTCAGTTTCAAGTCTCATAGTAACGGTGCAGTCAACTTCCGCTGTCAACAAGAATCGACTTTGCCGACATTTAGCAGTAACGCAACGGCTTGTGACAGTATGTATATATATTATATCTACATTCTTTTGGTAATTGTTTGTAAGTGTATGAAAGTTCACGCCAAGTTGTTTATAGAACTCTTTTGTTTAAATAGTTGGTCGCTGGTGTTTTAGAATTTTAGAAAATAGTTATGGTAGAAAATCTAAATAAATGAGACAGACAGCGTTACACTACCGTAGCAGACCAGTAGTTGCAGAAATGACATCAAGTTACTTTGTAACAGTTTGATACATTATTTTAATTGAAGTTTTTCAATACACTTTACACAAACCACGTCTATGTACATAGTTTTTATGTTTTCCGTGTTTGTCTGTTTTCTTTGTGTTTTTTCTGTGTTTGTCTATTTTCTGTATTTGTCTGTTTTCTGAGTTTGTTACAATTCGGTCTGTAAAGGGACAGAAAAATGTGTTTACTGAAAATTTGAGTCGTGTTCACATTTTTAAGGCAACAATTACAAAACATTCAAATGCATAACTTTTAAAATGATTAACACATAACTGACATGAGAGATGTACATATCTTGTATTAAAGGGCTGTCTAGATACAATATTTAATATTTAAACAAATATTTTTACGGTACCTAAATTTGATGCTGAGTTTGTGCATGCACTCAAGCGAGCTTGTGTGTGTGAGACTAGAAACAAGCCTTCTAGCCTTCTTCTGGTTAGGAGCGCTCGCTTAACCATTGTCAGCGCCTTCTTCTTCTGGTTAGGGGCGCTCGCTTAACCATTGTCAGCGCCTTCTTCTTCTGGTTAGGGGCGCTCGCTTAACCATTGTCAGCGCCTTCTTCTTCTGGTTAGGGGCGCTCGCTTAACCATTGTCAGCGCCTTCTTCTTCTGGTTAGGGGCGCTCGCTTAACCATTGTCAGCGCCTTCTACAACGCAAACGACACTAACCATTGCTAGAGTTAAAGAAGTAAACACAATGTTGATGTGTGAAGGCACCAGACCAGCAGTACAGCCTCTGCTCAGACAACTCCAAGAAGTGAACACAATGTTGATGTGTGAAGGCACCAGACCAGCAGTACAGCCTCTACCCAGACAACTCCAAGAAGTGAACACAATGTTGATGTGTGAAGGCACCAGACCAGCAGTACAGCCTCTGCCCAGACAACTCCAAGAAGTGAACACAATGTTGATGTGTGAAGGCACCAGACCAGCAGTACAGCCTCTGCCCAGACAACTCCAAGAAGTGAACACAATGTTGTGTGAAGGCACCAGACCAGCAGTACAGCCTCTGCCCAGACAACTCCAAGAAGTGAACACAATGTTGATGTGTGAAGGCACCAGACCAGCAGTACAGCCTCTGCCCAGACAACTCCAAGAAGTGAACACAATGTTGATGTGTGAAGGCACCAGACCAGCAGTACAGCCTCTGCCCAGACAACTCCAAGATGTGAACACAATGTTGATGTGTGAAGGCACCAGACCAGCAGTACAGCCTCTGCCCAGACAACTCCAACCAACAACAATTGTTCAATCTCAGATTGCTTCCAATTATTTCGCACAGAAATCAAATTATGTTCCTGAATTTTAAAATAAAATGTTTGGATTCCAAATCTGAATTATACAAATATTTTTTACGTGAATATGAAATTATGGAACAACTGTTTACCCCAGAATCTGAATTTATACACAAATATTTGGTTTTCGTCAGGTCATATGTCCTTTGCAGAACGTCGCATTTCAGCACAGTCCATCTAAAGCAATCTCTATGTCTAGCCAGATCTCCCATAGAACGTTGCAGTCAACACAGGCCGTCTGAGAAAATCTCTGTCTCTAGCCAGATCTCCCATAGAACGTTGCATTCAACACAGTCCGTATGAAAAAATCTCTGTCTCTAGCCAGATCTCACACAGAACGTTGCATTCAACACAGCCCGTCTGAGAAAATTTCTGTCTCTAGCAAGATCTCACACAGAACATTGCATTCAACGCAGTCCGTCTGAGAAAATATCTGTCTCTAGCCAGATCTCACACAGAATGTTGCATTCAACACAGTCCGTCTGAGAAAATATCTGTCTCTAGCCAGATCTCACACAGAACATTGCATTCAACGCAGTCCGTCTGAGAAAATATCTGTCTCTAGCCAGATCTCACACAGAACGTTGCATTCAACACAGTCCGTATGAGAACATCTCTGTCTCTAGCCAGATCTCACACAGAATGTTGCATTCAACACAGTCCGTATGAGAACATCTCTGTCTCTAGCGAGATCTCACACAGAATGTTGTATTCAACACAGTCCGTCTGAGAAAATCTCTGTCTCTAGCCAGATCGCCTATAGAACGTTGCATTCAACACAGTCCGTCCGAAAGAATTCCTGTCTCTAGCGAGATCTCACACAGAACGTTGCATTCAACACAGTCCGTCTGAGAACATCTCTGTCTCTAGCCAGATCTCACACAGAACGTTGCATTCAACACAGTCCGTCCGAAAGAATTCCTGTCTCTAGCGAGATCTCACACAGAACGTTGCATTCAACACAGTCCGTCTGAGAACATCTCTGTCTCTAGCCAGATCTCACACAGAACGTTGCATTCAACACAGTCCGTCCGAAAGAATTCCTGTCTCTAGCCAGATTTCCAACTTTTTCTATTGTAATATTCAAGGTCTCCTTGATGTCTTGAAACCATATTCTTTGATGGGACCCAGGTTCCAAGCCTTCCTTTATTGTTCTTTCCAGCCCGCTGTGTCTTTTGACGTGGCCAAAGTATTTTAATTTCCTCTGTTGTATTGTGCTTATAAACCACTTCTTTTTTTTATGTTTGTCTCTTTTTCTTCTTGGCTGTTATGATTTCTCCACAGTCAGTAGTTTTCCGTTGCTCTCTCACTGGTTCTGGTCACTTAACACTTAGGTTTCTGTTGTGCCCTGACGCCTGATTTCAGGACGTTACAGCTCCTGCCGGTGAGACCCTTCTCGACCAAGTCGATCATCCGCCCTTTCTGCCACCAGCTGTTTGTTCTATAGAAGCCTTCCTCAACAAATATATATACACACACACATATTTTATATCTAATAACAGTTCACAGACATACGACTAATATGTAATTTGTACTGGGAGCAAACAGCAATAATAAGATATAACAAGGAGAACTCTATACACCCATGGACATAAAAAGAGGAGTAAGACAAGGATGCATCCTATCACCAAGCTTGTTCAATCTATACACTGAGCAAATCTTTAAAAACATCTCAGAGATGCCAGGCCTAAACATTTATGGAAAGATAATCAATAACCTAAGATATGCTGATGATACTGTTCTACTAGCAGAAAATCCTAAAGACCTACAACAATTGCTTAATGTGATAAACATAACAAGCAAAAAATATGGACTAGAAATGAATATCAAAAAGACTAAAACTATGATCATAAACAAAGAAAATTCTCAAGACCTACAATTAAATATCACAGTTGAGGGAATACATCTGGAGACAGTCCAGAGCTACAACTACCTTGGACATACTATAACCAATGATGGAAAATGCAAAACTGAAATAAACAAAAGAATAGGTATGGCAAAAAGTAATTTTAATGCCATGAAAAATATACTAACAACAAAACAAATAACAGCAGGGCTGATACTAAGAATAACAAAATGTTACATCTTCTCAATATTCCTGTATGGTGCAGAAACATGGACATTAGACAAGAAAACAGAACAGAAAATTGAAGCCTTTGATATGTGGATTTATAGAAGAATAGGTAGAATTGGATGGAAAGAAAAGGTAACAAATGATGAAGTATTAAAACAACTGAAAATAAAAAGAGAACTACTAAATACAATTAAGACAAGACAAATGAAATTTTCGGGGCATGTTAAAAGACACAACAGCCTACTGAAATTAACATTGGAAGGGAAAATACAAGGTAAAAGAGGCAGAGTCAGACCAAGACTAACATGGACGAGTAACATCAAAAGATGGACAAGTCAATCTATGACAGCCTGCACCATCAAAGCAAGAGACAGAGTAGAATGGTGATCCATGGCAGCCAACCTTCGTTGCGGAGAGGGCATTCAAAGTGATGATGATGATGAATAACAGTTCATATAAGAGCGTTTGATCATGGCAGAAAGGGTGGACGATCGACTCGGTCGACAAAGGTCTTGAAGGCAGGAGCTGGTATCGGACTCAGAGCACAACAGGAACCTAAGGTGTTAAGTGGCCAGAACCAATCAGAGAGCACTGTAAACTATTGATTTTAGACAGCCAATTTGTCAAACAGCCAAATAATTCAACACTTTGAAGAACATGTGGCAAAATACCAGCAGGGCAGTAAAGTTAAAATTATTAATGACTTGTTCTTCCCGATAGCAACATGTGGTTGTGACCATGAACAATCTCAAAAATAGCAAGGAAGAAAATCGGTTCATTCTAAACAAAATGCTACAGAAAAATCCTAAAACACCGTGAATAATGAAAAAGAGCAGTGAAGACATATTAAAGATTTAAACATTAACAAGAACTGGTTTATAAACAACAGTCTACAGAGGAAATTAAAATACTATGGCTACAAGACACTGCAGGCTGGAAAGAACAATAATGGAATGCATGGTTCCTGGGTGACACATCAGGGGCAGAAAAGAAAAAGGTGGCTTCAAGACATCCAGGAGACTGTGAACATGACAACAGAAGGAGTGGGAGATCTATCTAGAGACAGAGATCCTTTCAGACGGGATGTGGTGAATGTAACGTTCTGCGGGAGATCTAGCTAGAGACAGAGATTCTTTCAGACGGGCTGTGGTGAATGCAACGTTCTGTGGGAGATCTAGTTAGAGACAGAGATTCTTTCAGACGGACTGTGGGTGAATGTAACGTTCTGTGGGAGATGTAGCAAGATACAGAGATTCTTTCAGACGGGCTGTGGTGAATATAACGTTCTGTGGGAGATCTGGCTAGAGACAGAGATTCTTTCAGACGGGCTGTGATGAATGCAACGTTCTGTGGGAGATCTGGCTAGAGACACAGATTCTTTCAGACAAGCTGTGGTGAATGCAACGGGCTGTGATGACTGCAACGTTCTGTGGGAGATCTGGCTAGAGACAGAGGTTCTTTCAGACGGGCTGTGGTGAATGCAACGTTCTGTGGGAGATCTGGCTAGAGACAGAGATTCTTTCAGACGGGCTCTTGTGAATGTAACGTTCTGCGGGAGATCTAGCTAGAGACAGAGATTCTTTCAGACGGACTGTGGTGAATGTAACGTTCTGTGGGAGATCTAACTAGAGACAGAGATTCTTTCAGACGGGCTGTGGTGAATGTAACGTTATGTGGGAGATCTAGCAAGATACAGAGATTCTTTCAGACGGGCTGTGGTGAATGTAACGTTATGTAGGAGATCTAGCTAGAGACATAGATTCTTTCAGACGGGCTGTGGTGAATGTAACGTTCTGTGGGAGATCTAGCAAGATACAGAGATTCTTTCAGACGGGCTGTGGTGAATGTAACGTTATGTGGGAGATCTAGCTAGAGACAGAGATTCTTTCAGACGGGCTGTGATGAATGCAACGTTCTGTGGGAGATCTGACTAGAGACAGAGATTCTGTCAGACGGGCTGTGGTGAATGTAACGTTCTGCAAAGGACATGCGACCTGATAATATTGTTTGATCATGAAGTACAGTGCCTGTTGACGTAGCTGATCACATCTGTCATAACTCTGTGTCTTTACAGTTATTTATCAGCACTACTATTGATTTCTTTTATAATCAACCTCTTATAATGTCTGTTATTTAAAAAAACTATTTCATTCTCTTCTTTCCTCAAATAAGTTGCCTTGTTGCAATATGTTCCCCTCTCATTAAAACTAAATAAACCTTCAAGGCATTTATCTAATTAGTATGGTCTATCGAAATGAATATCTTCTTCTTCTGTAATAGTTTTACATTATCTTCACTGGTTTATGCCGGAATTAAAATACTCTTATCGGACATTATTTCATATACATAAACGTTTCTCGCACCCACACATTTTAGTCGCGGCTTTAAGATATGAAATGCTTGTTATTGATACGAGATGCTGATAACGCAGGGAACTAAAGAGATAAAATAATCTCTCGACGGACGGATTAGATATAAGTTACATAGCTCGTAAGCGATTCATCCAAATTTGGACTTGCCTTTGAAGATAAGCATTTACATGCGATTGAAGGGAAATGACGGATATGCAGAAACAAAGATGATGGGAGCCAAGATAGCGAGGCTATAAAAGAAAAGTAAGATTAGATTCAAGCGGATAGTCAGATTGCATTGACGAGAGAGATTCAAGGGATATTCACTCATGAAGACAGTTGAGGACTTTATTTGGGATTCGAGACATGGAGAAACATTCAGGGATGTTTTAGTCAAAGATTATCCAGAAGATTTATTACAAAGGAAGATGTTTAGCTATAGGTAAATATTTCTGGTCTCAAAAAAGATCAGTAATTATTAACGAAATCAAGGTTAGGAATATACAAACTGATACAGAAGTCATATTATCGTGTGTGTGTGTGTGTGTGTGTGTGTGTACAAGAAGTTATGTGGATGTAATTACAGAACCTGTGAGAGTGTCATATAACAACGACGATAGCCAAGACACGAACATAGAACTACTAACAATATATATGTTTAGACGGCCATAGTAAATGCGTAATGATTGACTTTTATATGTAAACAAGATATGTATCCAGATAACTTGTGAAGTGTAACCAAAGGACTGTTTGAATAAACTTCCAGACGACGTCTTGTGCCATAGCGTGAAGTGTTGAACACATGTGTTGTTATGCATATCTGGAGTTGCAGTTACTGTGTTGTGAATTAGTCACGTTGTGTTGAATACGTGGTCAACGGAGAATTGTCCACGTGACCGGGATTTTTTGGACTTCATATTCGTTATCCTTTGTGTCATTATTGCACTTCTTATTTCCATCATTATTTGCCTTTCAACGTCGATGGAAGATTTAGTTTGCACTTTTGTTCGTCTCTTGTCCTCTCCTGCTGTTATGTTTCATTGGGTTTCTTAAAATCCATCAGTCCATCTTTTTCATGGTTGGTACTCTGAAATCATAGCTTTTATGGACGGCTTGTTTTAATCAAACTCGTTTTTCAATTCTATTATAATTTGAACATATTTGGAGTTGCTCAAGCAATGGCAAGGGACTCCATATTCTCCTTATTGATGAATATTTATGATGAATGTCTTGGACTGTCTTGGTCTTCACAATCCCCTTATTGATGAATGTTTATGATGAATGTCTTGGACTGTCTTGGACTTCACAATCACCCTATTGATGAAAGTTTACGATGAACGTCTTGGAC
The DNA here is from genome assembly GCA_032433765.1 of Megaustenia siamemsis. Classification (NCBI taxonomy): domain Eukaryota; kingdom Metazoa; phylum Mollusca; class Gastropoda; order Stylommatophora; family Ariophantidae; genus Megaustenia; species Megaustenia siamemsis. The sequence goes on from JAVIAB010000024.1 coordinate 239,275, forward strand.
TTCACAATCCCCTAATTGATGAATGTTTATGATGAATGTCTTGAACTGTCTTGGACTTCACAATCCCCTAATTGATGAAAGTTTATGATGAATGTCAAGGACTCCACAATCTCCTTTTTGATGAATGTTTATGATGAATGTCAAGGACTCCACAATCCCCTTATTGTTGAATGATTATGATGAATGTCAAGGACTCCACAATCCCCTTATTGTTGAATGTTTATGATGAATGTCTTGGACTGTCTTGGACTCCACATTCCCCTTATTGTTGAATATTTATGATGAATATCTTGGACTGTCTTGGACTCCACAATCCCCTTATTGTTGAATATTTATGAACAATGTCTTGGACTCCACAATCCCCTTATTGTTGAATATTTATGAACAATGTCTTGGACTCCACAATCCCCTTATTGTTGAATATTTATGAACAATGTCTTGGACTCCACAATCCCCTTATTGTTGAATTTTTATGATGAATGTCTTGGACTGTCTTAGACTCCACAATTCCCTTATTGATGAAAGTTTATGATGAATGTCTTGGACTCCACAATCCCCTTATTGATGACAGTTTGTAATTAATGTCTTGGACTGTCTTAGACTCCACAAACCCCCTTATTGATGAAAGTATGTGATGAATGTCAAGGACTCCACAATCCCCTTATTGATGAAAGTTCATGATGAATGTCTTGGACTGTCTTGGACTCCACAATCCCCTTATTGTTGAATGTTTATGATGAATGTCTTGGACTGTCTTAGACTCCACAAAACCCCTTATTGATGAAATTATATGATGAATGTCTTGGATGGTCTTAGACTCCACAATCCCCTTATTGTTGAATATTTATGATGAATATCTTGGACTGTCTTGAACTCCACAATCCCCTTATTGTTGAATGTTTATGATGAATGTCTTGGACTGTCTTGGACTCCACAATCCCATTATTGTTGAATGTTTATGATGAATGTCTTGGACTCCACAATCCCCTTATTGATGAATGTTTATGATGAATGTCTTGGACTCCACAATCCCCTTATTGTTGAATGATTATGATGAATGTCTTGGACTGTCTTGGACTCCACAATCCCCTTATTAATGAAAGTTTATGATGAATGTCTTGGACTGTCTTAGACTCCACAATTCCCTTATTGATGAAAGTTTATGATGAATGTCTTGGACTGTCTTAGACTCCACAAACCCCCTTATTGATGAAAGTATGTGATGAATGTCAAGGACTCCACAATCCCCTTATTGATGAAAGTTCATGATGAATGTCTTGGACTGTCTTGGACTCCACAATCCCCTTATTGTTGAATGTTTATGATGAATGTCTTGGACTGTCTTAGACTCCACAAAACCCCTTATTGATGAAATTATATGATGAATGTCAAGGACTCCACAATCCCCTTATTGATGAAAGTTTATGATGAATGTCTTGGACTGTCTTGGATTTCACAATCCCCGTATTGTTGAATATTTATAATGAATATCTTGGACTGTCTTGGATTCCACAATCCCCTTATTGATGAATGTTTATGATGAATGTCTTGGACGGTCTTAGACTCCACAATCCCCTTATTGTTGAGGATTTATGATGAATTTTTTTTGCACTCCACAATCCCCTTATTGATGAATGTTTATGATGAATGTCTTGGACTCCACAATCCCCTTATTGTTGAATGTTTATGATGAATGTCTTGGACTCCACAATCCCCTTATTGATGAATGTTTATGATGAATGTCTTGGACTCCACAATCCCCTTATTGTTGAATGATTATTATGAATGTCTTGGACTGTCTTGGACTCCACAATCCCCTTATTGATGAAAGTTTATGATGAATGTCTTGGACTGTCTTAGACTCCACAATTCCCTTATTGATGAAAGTTTATGATGAATGTCTTGGACTGTCTTAGACTCCACAAACCCCCTTATTGATGAAAGTATGTGATGAATGTCAAGGACTCCACAATCCCCTTATTGTTGAATGATTATGATGAATGTCTTGGACTCCACAATCCGCTTATTGTTGAATGATTATGATGAATGTCAAGGACTCCACAATCCCCTTATTGTTGAATGATTATGATGAATGTCTTGGACTCCACAATCCGCTTATTGTTGAATCATTATGATGAATATCTTGGACTCCACAATCCCCTTATTGATGAAAGTTTATGATGAATATCTTGGACTGTCTTGGACTCCACAATCCCCTTATTGTTGAATGATTATGATGAATGTCTTGGACTGTCTTGGACTCCACAATCCCCTTATTGATGAAAGTTTATGATGAATATTTTGGACTGTCTTGGACTCCACAATCCTCTTATCGGTGAAAGTTTATGATGAATATTTTGGACTATCTTAGACTCCACAATCTCCATATTGATGAAAGTTTATGATGAATGTTAAGGGCTCCACAATCCCCTTATTGATTAAAGTTTATGATGAATGTCTTGGACTTTACAATCCCCTTATTGATGAAAGTTTATGAATGAATATCTTGGACTGTTTTGGACTCCACAATCCCCTTATTGATGAAAGTTTATGATGAATGTCGTGGACTTCACAATTCCCATATTTATGAAAGTTTACTATCTGTATGTCTTGAACTGTCTAGGAATCCAAAATCCCATTATTGATGAATATTTATGATGAATGTGATGGGCTGTGTGGACTTCACAATCCCCTTATTTATGAAAGTTTATGATGAATGTCTTGGACTGTCTTAGACTCCACGATTCCCTTATCGGGTGGAGTTATTTCACTTGTACTTGCTAGTTAGATCATCAGGTGACGTTATTTCACTTATACTTGCTAGTTAGATCATCAGGTGACGTTATTTCATTTATACTTGCTAGTTAAATCATCAGGTGACGGTATTTCACTTATATTTGCTAGTTAGATCATCAAGTGACGTTATTTCACTTATACTTGCTAGTTAGATCATCAGGTGACGTTATTTCACTTATACTTACTAGTTAAATCAGCAGGTGACGTTATTTCACTTATATTTGCTAGTTAAATCATCAAGTGACGTTATTTCACTTATATTTGCTAGTTAGATCATCAGGTGACGTTATTTCACATATATTTGTTAGTTAAATCATCAGGTGACGTTATTTCACTTGTACTTGCTAGTTAAATCATCAGGTGACGTTATTTCACTTGTACTTGCTAGTTAGATCATCAGGTGACGTTATTTCACTTATACTTGCTAGTTAACTCATCAGGTGACGTTATTTCACTTATACTTGCTAGTTAGATCATCAGGTGACGTTATTTCACTTATACTTGCTAGTTAAATCATCAGGTGACGTTATTTCACTTATACTTGCTAGTTAGATCATCAAGTGACGTTATTTCACTTATACTTGCTAGTTAAATCATCAGGTGACGTTATTTCACTTATACTTGCTAGTTGAATCATCAGGTGACGTTATTTCACTTATACTTGCTAGTTAGATCATCAGGTGACGTTATTTCACTTATATTTGCTAGTTAGATCATCAGGTGACGTTATTTCACTTATACTTGCTAGTTAAATCATCAGGTGACGTTATTTCACTTGTACTTGCTAGTTAAATCATCAGGTGACGTAATTTCACTTATACTTGCTAGTTAAATCATCGGATGGTGTAATTTCACTTATACTTGCTAGTTAAATCATCAGGTGACGTTATTTCATTTATACTTGCTAGTTAAATCATCAGGTGACGTTATTTCACTTGTACTTGCTAGTTAACTCATCAAGTGACGTTATTTCACTTATAATTGCTTGTTAAATCATCAGGTGACGTTATTTCACTTTTAATTGCTTGTTAAATCATTGGGTGGTGTTATTTCACTTATTCATTTTAGTTAAATCATCAAGTGACGTTATTTCACTTGTACTTGCTAGTTAAATCATCAAGTGACGTTATTTCACTTATACTTGCTAGTTAGATCATCATATGACGTTATTTATAGAAGAAGTTTGTTTATTTTATTTTCCTGGGAAAAAACACAAATTAGCAAATCAACAAATGTATCAGTTACAAACAACGGTGCAATGAGGCGGTGCCGTCCAAGCAGTGGTCGGCCAGCTAGCCAGCGGCGTTTGATGGTTGCCTGGTTGATAGCAAGTGATTGTCACTCCAGCGGGCAAAAAGCATTTGTAATCAAATTGACTGCATACTAGAAAGCATTTGTAATCAAATTGACAGCATACTAGAAAGCATTTGTAATCAAATTGACAGCATACTAGAAAGCATTTGTAATCAAATTGACAGCATACTAGAAAGCAACACATTCAGGAATAGTCTGTTATCGGGAATATAGACCATAAGCCATAAGCAGATTATAATAGTAATCGTGTAGTAGTCGGGAAACGACCAGAAATAAATATTAAGATAATGGAGAACGCCTTGTGTAAAACAAAAATTAAAATCACCTGAGAAATATCCAAAAAGGGGATGGACGCTGTGGGAGAATTTAGAACAGCAATAATAACACAACTGTTGTATGGCATCTACGACAGCAGACAGGGTAATCTTCTCAAATCTAAATTCATAATTCTACCAAAGAAACCTGTTGCCATGGATTGTGAAGACCGTTGTCTCATGACTAAAAATTACTGACAATCGCAATCGAAGAGTAAGAAACAAAATCAAACCAGAAATTAATATTGAACGGTGCGCATTTGTCTGAGGCAAAGCTACAAGGTCCTAATTATCAGAAGATCGATAGTAGAAAGAGCCATAGAAATGAGAACGGATCTGTTTTTGTGTTTAAAAGACAACACCAAAGAATTTTACCAAAGTAAAGCTTCAAAAAAATAATTACAATTGTACAGAGTATATCTCTTGACAGCAGAGTATATCTCTTGACAGCAAAGTACAGAGTATATCTGTTGACAGCAAAGTACAGAGTATATATATGACAGCAAAGATCTAAATATAATAAAGAACATGTATTGAACACACACACACACACAAAAACTGCCATAAGAACAAGTAAATCAATTGGGAAAAATTCAACAGGTAAAACAAGGTGTACTGCCACTATGACAAAAACTATGATCATAAACAAAGAAAATACTCAAAACCCACAAGTGGATATCAAAATTGAAGGAATAGACCTGGAGACAGTTCAGAACTACAACTACCTTGGACATACTATAACCAGTGATGGAAAATGTACAACTGAAATAAACAAAAGAATAGGATTGGCGAAAAGTAATTTTAATGCCATGAAGAACATACTAACATCAAAAGAAATAACACAGGGGCTAAAACTAAGAATAGCAAAATGTTACATCTTCTCAATATTCCTATATGGTGCAGAAACATGGACATTAGACAAGAAAACAGAACAGAGAATTGAAGACTTTGAAATGAGGATAGAAGAATAGGTAGAATTGGATGAAAGGAAAAGAAAACAAACAATGAAGTTTTAAAACAACTAAAAATGAAATAAGAACTACTGAACACAATTAGAACAAGACAAATGCGATTCTTGGGCCATGTTAAAAGACACAACAGCCTACTGAAAGTAATCCTGGAGGGGAGAATACAAGGTAAAAGAGGCAGACCAAGACTAATATGGACGAGTAACATCAAAAGATTGACAAATCAGCCTATGACAACCTGCACCGTCAAAGCAAGAGACAGAGCAGAATGGCGCTCCATGGTAGCCAACCTTCGTTGCGGAGACGGCACTCGATGAAGATGATGATAGTGATGATGACTGCCACTGCCACCAGTTCATAGCAGAATGGCGCTCCATGGTAGCCAACCTTCGTTGCGGAGACGGCACTCGATGAAGATGATGATAGTGATGATGACTGCCACTGCCACCAGTTCATAGCAGAATGGCGGTCCATGGTAGCCAACCTTCGCTGCGGAGACGGCACTCGATGAAGATGATGATAGTGATGATGACTGCCACTACCACCAGTTCATAGCAGAATGGCGCTCCATGGTAGCCAACCTTCGCTGCGGAGATGGCACTCGATGAAGATGATGATAGTGATGATGACTGCCACTGCCACCAGTTCATAGCAGAATGGCGGTCCATGGTAGCCAACCTTCGTTGCGGAGACGGCACTCGATGAAGATGATGATAGTGATGATGACTGCCACTGCCACCAGTTCATAGCAGAATGGCGGTCCATGGTAGCCAACCTTCGTTGCGGAGACGGCACTCGATGAAGATGATGATAGTGATTATGACTGCCACTGCCAGCAGTTCATAGCAGAATGGCGCTCCATGGTAGCCAACATTTCGTTGCGGAGACGGCACTCGATGAAGATGATGATAGTGATGGTGACTGCCACTGCCACTACCAGCAGTTCATAGCAAGATTGTTTTAACATCCGTCAAGGACATGCCTGGAATATCTGTTGGTAATCATAAACATATGCCGATGACATTAAAAGTGACATCGAGTTATACAAAATAATTGACATTATAAAGAAGGGACATAAATGGTTTGGTAGAAGGTCTATGACAGATTTGAGAGATGTAGGGTTGTTGAGAGTCATGATCACCTGCTGATTCGGTACTTGATGATAATACCATCGTGATTTTCCTGTTCTCTTTTTCCGAACGTTACATGCCGAAGCTACGAGATCCGTCCGACCTATTCTTCGTCTGCCACACTTCTCCATCAAGAGCAACCAAAAGGACGTCAGGCAGGATGTCGTGTACTTCAAACTGCGACGTTTTGCACTTTTTGTCGCAGCACAGACACATCATTCAACATGGCGGTTTTGTTTTTAAACTAAAACTTACAAGTTGCCTCCCTTTCTTGGCGCCTGCTTGCCAGGTTAGTTTAGTCTGTTTCCAGTGGCGTCTCAGGAAAGTGGATTTAGGTTGGATCAGTTTTTGTCGCCGATCCTGGAACAAACGGTCAGCTAATCGTCGCTGAGCACATTCATCCCAGGTACTATTGATTTTTACTCTCCATTGAGAATGTTGACAGCAGCGCATGCGCATGAGCTGTTAACTCGTGATCAGACAACCTGTCAACAATTCTGAGACACTTGACTCTTTCCTCTTGTTGGGTAGCCCTTTGATTCTTTATGGCCTATTCTTGTGCTTGTGCTTGGATGCACTGACCTGTGTGGACACTTCTGTCTAGGTAAAGGTCAAGAACGAGACTTGAACCGGCATCTTAGCACGCGAGTTTACACCCATATGTGCTCGGCCGCCTATCCAGAAATGTTAGGAGATTTCTGTATAGTGTCGCCTCAAGCATCGAAACTCAGATGCGAGGCGACATTCCTCACCTTCCCAGGGTAATACCCTGGTATCCATTTCTGCCAACGGCTGGGTCGACCGTGGGGGTATTTTTTTTTCCAACCACGAGTACAACTCACACTGATCCCAGCGGGAATCAAAAACGGGTTGTCCGAACGTCGGTAGTCCAGTCGGGTGGTTTTCCCAACTAGGCTACCGAGGCCCCCTTTCTGTCTGGGTGTGTGTATGTATGCTTGAATGTATGTGTGTATGTATGATTGCATATATGCTTGTATATATGGATATGTATGCTTGTATGTATGTGCATATATGCATGCATACATGCGTGTATATATGCAGTGGAAGACGCCTTGCGCAATATGAAAGCAGGAAAAGCTCCTGGACCAGATATAATATAACTAAAGAAGAGATGGAAGCCATGGGTGATTTTGGAATAGAAATAATAACAGAAATATTGAATGATATCTACAACAGCGGATATATACCAGACGACCTGCTCAAATCAATATTCATAGCCCTACCAAAGAAATCGGGTGCGATAGAATGCGATGATCATCGCACAATAAGCCTTCTGAGTCATATGACTAAGATATTACTAAGAATCATCATGCGAAGAGTGCGAAACAAAGTCAGTCCAGAAATTAGCGATGAACAATGTGGTTTTGTTAGAGATAAAGGAACAAACAATGCCATTTATATCATAAGATCTTTAGTAGAAAGAGCCATAGAGGTGAAAACATATCTATACCTATGTTTTATAGATTACACCAAGGCATTTGACAAAGTAAAGCACCAAGAAATAATCAAAATTTTAGAAAGCATAAACGTAGATAGCAAAGATCTAAGAATAATAAAGAATATGTACTGGCAACAAACATCGGCCATAAAAACTCGAAATCAATTGGGAATGTTTCAACAAAAAAAAACAGGGTGTTAGACAAGGTTGTGTGCTGTCACCAGATTTGTTTAATATTTATAGTGAGATTATTTTAAGATCCATAAGGGATATGCCTGGAATAACAATTGGTGGTCATAATATAAATAATCTAAGGTATGCCGATGATACAGTCTTAATCGCTAGAAGTGAAAATGAGTTACAAGAAATGTTGGACATTATAGTGAAAGAAAGCAAAAATAAAGGACTCAGCCTTAATAGCAAAAAGACAGAGGTAATGGTAACAACAAAGAAAAAGACATCACCTCAGTGCAAAATAAATACAAGTGGAACAATATTAAAACAGGTAAATGAATTTAAATATTTGGGAACTTTTTTAACCTCAGACGGAAGATGTACAAAAGAGATGAGATGCACAATGGCTCAGGCAAAAGCAGCTTTCCAAAAAGTGAGAAAGATACTATTCAATCAATTTTTGACAATAGAAACAAGAAAAAGAGTTCTTAAATGTCATGTAGAACCAGTCTTAATATACGGATGCGATTCATGGACAATAGGACAACAGACAAGAAAATCACTTTAGTCTGTAAAAAATGTGGTTTTACAGAAGAATGTCGAGAGTACCATGGACAGCTAAGAAGAGTAATGAAGATGTTCTGAGAGAGGTCAAAGCAAAAAGAGAGCTAATTTCCAATATTAGGAAGAAACAATCACCATTTTTTGGCCATGTAACGAGAAGAGAACAACTGGAATATATTGTAAGAACTGGAAAAATTGAGGGACGAAGAGATAGAGGGAAGCAAAGAGAAAAAATAACAGACAGCTTAAGAGAATGGCTTGGCAGAAGGTCAACAACAGAAATGATAAATAGCTGCCGAGATCGAAGGTTGTGGAGAGACATGATCACCTACGCCAGTAGGCCCGGTACTTGATGATGATATATGCTTATATGTATGCTTGTGTATGTATGTATGCTAGTGTGTATATGTATGTATGCGCCGATATATGATAGTATGTATGTGCATGTATGCTTGAATGCGTACGTTTATACGCGTGTACATATGTGTAGACATATATATATATATAGTTTTCTGTGTTCTCTAGCGGTTGTTTATGCAGAAACAGGCATAGGCGTTGTCGGTGGCATTATAGCTGAGGGAACCTATACTATCCCCCCCCCCCGACCCCACTTGCATAATTGTAGAACCCATCCAGTGAGAGTCCACTGCATGCACTTGTGCCCCACACCCTTTGTCACGTGGGTGGTCACCTCACCAAACTCTCAACGAGTCCTTTTATTCTAATTTCATATTACTTTGTTTTGATATCTAAATAATAGTTTGCTATGTACTGTTCATTTCATTTACTTACATATCTGTGTATGTGTTGTTCATTGTTCCTGCTGGAGGCCTATTTAGCCGCAACGCCGTTCGATTGTTTGTTGTCCATTACCTACATAAAGCTGTACATACATATCATCTTTTCTATAAAAAAAATGCCTCTAAAATGTTTGCTTTCCGGCCGACAGTTCCATTTCGATGATATAACTTCACTTATCATAAATAACTCAATAACTTCACTTGTCATAAATAACTCAATAACTTCACATATCATAAATAATAAATAACTCAATAACTTCACTTATCATAAATAATAAATAACTCAATAACTTCACTTATCATAAATAACTAAATAACTTCACATATCATAAATAATAAATAATTCAATAAGTTCACTTATCGTAAATAATAAATAACTCAATAACTTCACTTATCATAAATAATAAATAACTCATAACTTCACTTATCGTAAATCATAAATAACTCATTAACTTCACTTATCATAAATCATAAATAACTCAGTAACTTCACTTATCATAAATTTTAAAAAATAACTCAATAACTTCACTTATCATAAATAACTCAATAACTTCACTTATTATAAATAATTCAATAACTTCACTTGTCATAAATAATAAATAACCCAATAACTTCACTTATCATAAATAATAAATAACTCATTAACTTCACTTATCATAAATAATAAATAACTCAATAATTTTACTTATCATAAATAATAAATAACTCAATAACTTCATTTATCATAAATAATAAGTAACTCAATAACTTCACTTATCATAAATAATAAATAACTCATTAACTTCACTTATCATAAATGATAAGTAATTCAATAACTTCACTTCACACCATGTGTTTACCGCAGTGGAAGCTCTCTGTCCGGCCAGCAGTTCCATTCATATCCAATGATATAACTTCACTAATAATAAATAACTCACTAACTTTACTAATAATAAATAACTCACTAACTTCACTAATAATAAATAACTCACTAACTTCACTTCACATCTAACCATGTGCTTACCCTGTGGAAGCTCTCTGGACACATCCATTGCTTTTAGTGATGTCCTTTTTCACTTTGACAGTCTGCCACAATTCTTTTTTTTAATCTTGAATTGTATTCTTCTATTCTTCTTGTATCCATACTTGTTCATATTTAATTGTATTCTTCTATCTTTCTTGTATCCATACTTGTTTATGTTTATTCCCCATATTTAGTGTTTTAGTAACGATTTATTGTACTTTTCACTTATTTTCTGTAGTTGTCATATTTTTAAATGGTATTTTCTCCTATTTTTTTGTAGTTGTAATTATTTTTGTGAGTTTAACTTTACAGTTCTGCTGACTAACAATGAAACGAGATGAGTACAGGGATGATTACTCGGAGGGAAGCAGCCAATATTTTGAGGCAAGTAAGCGTCCTTCCCTTTCCTATGGCAGATCACTGTGGGATATGAGCCATGAAAACTTACCAGATGGGCGTGGGTAGGAATATTGTCGTTTACTTAATTGTAAAAAAATGTTTAGATTTTAATTTGTGAGAATTGTTAGATTTTACTTATTTGTGACAAGTGAGAATTGTTAGATTTTACTTATTTGTGACAAGTGAGAATTGTTAGATTTTACTTATTTGTGACAAGTGAGAATTGTTAGATTTTACTTATGTGTGACAAGTGAGAATTGTTAGATTTTACTTATTTGTGACAAGTAAGAATTGTTAGATTTTACTTATTTGTGACAAGTGAGAATTGTTAGATTTTACTTATTTGTGACAAGTGAGAATTGCTGGATTTTACTTATTTGGGACAAGTGAGAATTGGTAGATTTTACTTATTTGTGACAAGTGAGAATTGTTAGATTTTACTTATTTGTGACAAGTAAGAATTGTTAGATTTTACTTATTTGTGACAAGTAAGAATTGTTAGATTTTACTTATTTGTGACAAGTGAGAATTGTTAGATTTTACTTATTTGTGACAAGTGAGAATTGTTAGATTTTACTTATTTGTGACTAGTGAGAATTGTTAGATTTTACTTATTTGTGACAAGTAAGAATTGTTAGATTTTACTTATTTGTGACAAGTAAGAATTGTTAGATTTACTTATTTGTGACTAGTGAGAATTGTTAGATTTTACTTATTTGTGACAAGTGAGAATTGTTAGATTTTACTTATTTGTGACAAGTAAGAATTGTTAGATTTTACTTATTTGTGACAAGTAAGAATTGTTAGATTTTACTTATTTGTGACAAGTGAGAATTGTTAGATTTTACTTATTTGTGACAAGTAAGAATTGTTAGATTTTACTTATTTGTGATGAATGAGAGATGATAGATTTTACTTAAAGGTAAAGTACGAGACTTGAATCAGCGTCTTAGCACGCAAGTTTCCACCCATATATACTCGGCCACCTATCCAGAAGTGTTTGGAGACTTCTGGATAGTGTCGCATCAAGCATCAAAACTCACGATGCGAGGCGGCATTCCTCACCTTCCCAGAGTAAAACCCTGGTACCAATTTCTGCCAGCGACAGGGTCACCCGCAAGAGTATTTTTATTTTCAAACAACTCACACAACTTCCTGCGGGAATCGAACACAGGTTGTCTGAACGTCGGTAGCCCAGTCGGGTGGTTTTCCCAAATAGGATACCAAGGCCCCCAAATTAATTGTAACAGGTAAGAATTTGTAAAAAAAAAAAAACAAAGTAAAGTACCCCCGTCACACCAAGTGGCGTATAGGGAATATGGTGTTAGTGATCATAATTTTACAAACCTTCGGCACATGATTTTTGGGGTAATGTGGTCGGTCTACGCCCGTGCAGCTTTACTTTCCCAGAAAAAGAATATGGTCTTCAACAAACACTTTCCAAGCCATTCTGTTTCTTGCCATTCTGTTTATATCATTCCATGTCTTCCATATCATTTTCATCTCTGCTTCTATCTTCTCCAAGAATTCCTTGATCCTCCTCTTTGTCTTTTTCCCTGGATATTCCAAAAAGAGGGCCTTCTGTGTAATACTCTCAGTTGGCTTCCGCAGTGTGTATCCTATCCAGCGCCATCGTCTTCGCTGTATTTCTTTATCCATTGGTATTTGACTGGTACATTACCATAATTCTATGTTAGTGATTTTGTTCTGCCATTACCATTCTTTTATTCTGCGTAAGCATCCATTAATGAAAGTCTGTATCTTCATGATTGTCATTTTAGTTGTTCTCCATGTTTCACAGCTATATAATAAGACTGACGTAACATTGGAGTTGAACCTTTCTATTTTAGCATTTAACCTAATTTTTTCGTACTATATTTTAAATGTTTCCCAGTGCAACAAATGCTCCTTTTGCTTTTGATATCCTTATTTTGGTATCATTCTCTGTTCCTCCTTCTTTGTCTATATTAAAAAGTAAAGTACCCCCATCACGCCAAGTGGCGGCGTATAGGGAATATGGTGTTAGTGACAATAAATTTTACAGACCTTCGGCACATGATTTTTGGGGTAATGTGGTCGGTATTACGCCCGTGCCGCTTTACTTTCCCAGAAAAAAATCCGGTACCCATTAAAGGCTGGGTGAAACGGAAGCCGTCGGTTGAGATCGAACCCTACCTCTTGTCCTTAGTAGTCGAGTTCACTAACCACTGTTCTATCGCTGCTCCCCTTATGTATATTACTGCCCAAATATATGTTAGATTGTATGTCTGGTAGATGTATTTCTTCTATTTTTATTTGGTTATTGCCAACTGCATTAATTCTCATAATGTTGGTCTTATCTCTATTAATTTTCAGTCCTAGCTGTTGTGATCTCTCATCAAGTATACTCATTTTATCCTGCATCTGTTGATGGCTGTGTGATAGGATAGCTATGTCATCAGCAAAGTTTAAATCATCAAGTTGCTTGGTTGGTGACCACTGGATTCCATTACTGTTGTTTTGAGTTATTTTCATAATCCAATCTATGGCCAGTAGAAAGAGAAATGGAGACTGAAGGCATCCCTGCCTTACTCCTGTTCTTATTTCAAATGTTTCTGTAAGCTGCTCTCATGCACCACACTACATTTCATTCCTTCATACATTGTACTTATCAGATTCCGTAATGACTCAGCAACTTCCAAAGCATGCTTCTGTCTAGACTATCAAATGCCTTTTCGTAATCTATCAATCCAATATGAAGTGGGGATTTTAGTTCTAAACTTTGTTCAACTATTATACGTAGAGTAGTTATTTGATCAGCACATGATATGTTCTTCCTAAAACCTGCTTGTTCATCTCTCAAATGTTTCTCTATAGCCTCTTTTAGTCTCTCCAGAATGATTCAGCTTAATATTTTTCATGGCACCGATAGCAGCATAATTCCCCTATAATTTGTGCACTCCTGTAAGCTTCCTTTCTTTGGTAGTTTGATCATATAACCTTCTTTCCAGTCTTTAGGTATTTCTTCCCTCTCCCAAATTTTATTTAATAGATTATGTAACATCTTGGTAGAAGTGTTAATATCTGCTTTGATGGCTTCCGAAGGAATTGCATCTGATCCTGTGGCTTTACCATTTTTCAATAGTTTGATGGTCTTCCTTGGTATTTGTTTGATATTGTGACTGCAAATATATCTTTAATTCCTTGTTCTTTAAGAAACCCTACACTGAAATAGTTTCTACCCTTATTCGTTGTAGTATATCTTTTTAGTTTAAGTTTAAGTTTGGCTAGCAGAAAATGATGATCTGAAGCCACATCTGCGCCTCTATATACATTTACACCCTGTAAGGATGAATTAAACTCATTTTAATACATATGTGGTCAATTTGATTCTCTGTTCTATGATCTGGTGACACCCATGTAGCTTTATGTATATGTTTATGTTGGAATATTGTTCCTCCTAGGCTCATTTTATTAAGAGCACAGAAGTCCACGAATATCTCTCCATTCTCATTTCTATCTCCCATCAAGATTATAATATCCTTGGCTCGTCTTTCACCCATCTGACATTACAACTGTTTATAGAATTCATCTTTAACTAAAGCATCATTATCATTGGTTAGTGCGTAGCATTGGATAATGTGTATTTTTATTTTTTGGTTGTTGTTTTAAATATTTTTCTCATTAGTCTTGGCCCTACTGCTTCCCATTCTATCAGTGTCTTCTGTGCATTCCTTGATAACATTATAGCTACCCCTTCACTATGTTGTGCTCAAGGTTTATGGTGTCCTGATGATAAAATCATCTCTCCTGTATTTAGTTTTATCCTTTCTATTCCCAGCCATCTTGTTTCGCATATTCCCAGAATATTTATTTTGTAATGTTTCATTCTGCTGCTACCTGTTCGGCTTTTCCTTGTTCATTTAGGGTACGTACATCCAGGTGCCAATTCTGGAGGATTTCCTGGTAGACAAAAGAGTCGGCAACGCAGACCCTGTCCGGCTTTCTCCGGATTGCGTCATACATCTCTTAGACAGAGAGCCTTTATCTTTCCTGGATGGCGGATTTACTTTTTTCTTTTCTTTGACTTGTCCATGTTTATGAAGTTTTTTCGGCTTATTGTTGTTTATAGTACGGGATAGCCAGTCCAATGTCCAAGCCTCCTTAGTCGCCTCTTATGTACATGCCTGTTAGGGCACTCTTCTTTACTCCCCTTTCGTGCCCCGACAGCGACCGGCGATGTGTGAATGTTTAAATTTGACTTAATTGTGACAGATAAGAATGATTAAGTTTGACTTAATTGTGACAGATAAGAATGATTAAGTTTGACTTAATTGTGACAGATAAGAATTATTAAGTTTGACTTAATTGTGACAGATAAAAATGATTAAGTTTGACTTAATTGTGACAGATCAGAATGATTAAGTTTGACTTAATTGTGACAGATAAGAATGATTAAGTTTGAGTTAATTGTGACAGATAAGAATGATTTAGTTTGACTTAATTGTGACAGATAAGAATGATTTAGTTTGACTTAATTGTGACAGATAAGAATGTTTAGGTTTGATTTAATTGTGACATGTGTGAATGTTTAGGTTTGACTTAATTATGACATGTGTGAATATTTAGATTTTGCTTAATTATGACAGATAATAATGTTTAGGTTTGATTTATTGTAAAAATAAATAACTGCAATGATTTACTAAACACATGTTGTCACATTACACTGTTCTGTGACTGCTGGGGGAGAACTTATAAAACATACATTTTTTGGTTTTAGTTCTGTGGAGATAAATGAGGGCATTAAACCCAATCTGATGTTGTAGCTGTGTGCTGCTGCAGCGACACAACAAAACAATAAAGCAAAATAAAATAAAATATAATAAATTAATTGTAACATGATTTGATTTGTCCCTGAAGAAAGCGAAATGCTTTAGTGGCTTATTTTGTCTAGTGAAACTTTCATTTCTGTAAAGGTGTACCAATACCGTGCTAATATTTTATTGTTCTGGCATTTTATCCTTCCTATCAATCACTTTACAGCAGTACCACATATTTATGTCAATTCCCTTTATAGCCATTGGACACTACACACAATTAGACACAATTTTGTGATTGGGGATTGTACTATGTTTGGTATGATACACTGCAAAACATTGCTCTATAATTATGAAACATTGTTCTATAGCTGTGAAATATTGTTCTATCATTGTGATGTGTTCTGTAACTGTGAAACAGTGTTCTGTAACTGTGGAACATTGTTCCATAACTGTGGAACATTGTTCTGTAATTGTGGAACATTGTTTTATAACTGTAAACCATTGTTCTGTAACTGTGGAACATTGTTCTATCATTGTGATGTGTTCTGTAACTGGGAAATATTGTTTTATAACTGTAAACCATTGTTCTGTAACTGTAAACCATTGTTCTGTAACTGCGGAACATTGTTCTGTAACTGTGAAACATTGTTCTGTAACTGTGAAACATTGTTTGGTAACTGTGGAACATTGTTCCGTAACTGTGGAACATTGTTCTGTAACTGTGAAACATTGTTCTGTAACTGTGAAACATTGTTCTGTAACTGTGAAACATTGTTCTGTAACTGCGGAACATTGTTCTGTAACTGTGAAACATTGTTCTGTAACTGTGAAACATTGTTCTGTAACTGTGGAACATTGTTCCGTAACTGTGGAACATTGTTCTGTAACTGTGGAACATTGTTCTGTAATTATGGAACATTGTTCTGTAACTGTGAAACATTGTTCTATCATTGTGATGTGTTCTGTAACTGTGAAACATTGTTCTGTAACTGTGAAACATTATTCTGTAACTGTGAACCATCGTTCTGTAACTGTGAAACATTGTTTTATAACTGTAGACCATTGTTCTGTAACTGTGAACCATCATTCTGTAACTGTGAAACATTGTTCTGTAACTGTGGAACATTGTTCCGTAACTGTGGAACATTGTTCTATCATTGTGATGTGTTCTGTAACTGTGAAACATTGTTCTGTAACTGTGAAACATTATTCTGTAACTGTGAACCATCGTTCTGTAACTGTGAAACATTGTTTTATAACTGTAGACCATTGTTCTGTAACTGTGAACCATCATTCTGTAACTGTGAAACATTGTTCTGTAACTGTGGAACATTGTTCCGTAACTGTGGAACATTGTTCCATAACTGTGGAACATTGTTCTGTAATTGTGGAACATTGTTTTATAACTGTAAACCATTGTTCTGTAACTGTGGAACATTGTTCTATCATTGTGATGTGTTCTGTAACTGTGAAACATTATTTTATAACTGTAGACCATTGTTCTGTAACTGTGGAATATTGTTCTGTAACTGTGTAACATTGTTCTGTAACTGTGAAACATCGTTCTGTAACTGTGAAACATTATTCTGTAACTGTGAACCATCGTTCTGTAACTGTGAAACATTATTCTGTAACTGTGAACCATCGTTCTGTAACTGTGAAACATTATTCTGTAACTGTGAACCATCGTTCTGTAACTGCGAAACATTGTTCTGTAACTGTGAAATGTTGGTCTGTAACTGTGAAACATTGTTCTATAACTGTAAAACGTTGTTCTATAATTATGAAACATTGTTCTATAACTGTAAACCATTGTTCTGTAACTGTGGAACATTGTTTTATAACTGTGAAACATTGTTCTGTAACTGTGGAACATTGTTTTGTAACTGTGAAACATTGTTTTGTAACTGTGAAACGTTGTTTTGTAACTGTGAAACATTGTTTTGTAACTGTGAAACATTGTTCTGTAACTGTGAAACATTGTTTTGTAACTGTGGAACATTGTTTTGTAACTGTGAAACATTGTTTTGTAACTGTGAAACATTGTTTTGTAACTGTGAAACATTGTTTTATAACTGTGAAACATTGTTCTGTAACTGTGAAACATTGTTCTGTAACTGTGAAACATTGTTCTGTAACTGTGAAACATTGTTCTGTAACTGTGAAACATTGTTTTGTAACTGTGAAACATTGTTTTAAAATTGCACAACATCGTTCTGTAACTGTAAAACATTGTTTTAAAACTGTGAAACATTGTTCTGTAACTGTGAAACATTGTTTTAAAACTGTAAAACATCGTTCTGTAACAGTGAAACATTGTTTTATATCTGTGAAACATTGTTCTGTAACTGTGAAACATTGTTCTGTAACTGTGAAACATTGTTCTGTAACTGTGAAACATTGTTTTAAAATTGCACAACATTGTTCTGTAACTGTAAAACATTGTTTTAAAACAGTGAAACATCGTTCTGTAACTGTGAAACATTGTTTTAAAACTGTAAAACATCGTTCTGTAACAGTGAAACATTGTTTTATATCTGTGAAACATTGTTCTGTAACTGTTTAACATTGTTTTATAACTGTGATGTGTTCTGTAACTGTGAAACATTGTTCTGTAAATCTGAAACATTGTACTGTAGCTGTGAAACATTGTTCTATCATTGTGATGTGTTCTGTAACTGTGAAACATTGTTCTTTAACTATGAAATATTGTTCCGTAATATTCCATGACTATGAAACATTATTCCTTGACTATGAGACATTATTCCATGACTGTGAGACATTATTCCTTGTATGTGAGACATTTTCTGTGACTGTAAAACATTATTCCATGACTGTGAAACATTATTCCATGACTGTGAGACATTATTCCATGAATGTGAGACATTTTCTGTGACTGTAAAACATTATTCCATGACTGTGAGACATTATTCCTTGAATGTGAGACATTTTCTGTGATTGTAAAACATTATTCCATGACTGTGAGACATTATTCCTTGAATGTGAGACATTTTCTGTGACTGTAAAACATTATTCCATGACTGTGAGACATTATTCCTTGAATGTGAGACATTTTCTGTGACTGTAAAACATTATTCCATGACTGTGTGACATTATTCCTTGACTCTGAGACATTATTCCTTGACTCTGAGACATTATTCCTTGACTCTGAGACATTATTCCTATTCCATGACTGTAAGACATTATTCCTTGACTCTGAGACATTATTCCTTGGCTGTGAGACATTATTCCTATTCCATGACTGTAAGACATTATTCCTTGACTGTGAGATATTATTGCTTGACTCAGAGACATTATTCCATGACTGTGAGACATTATTCCATGACTGTGAGACATTATTCCATGACTGTGAGACATTATTATATGACTGTGAGTCATTAATACATGACTGTGGGACATTATTATATGACTGTGAGACATTATTATATGACTGTGAGACATTATTATATGACTGTAAGACATTATTATATGACTGTGGGACATTATTATATGACTGTGAGACATTATTATATGACTGTAAGACATTATTATATGACTGTGAGACATTATTATATGACTGTGAGACATTATTATATGACTGTGAGACCTTATTATATGATGTGGACAAAACTTTCTCTGACATTGTAAGACCTGCATCAGCAACAGAAGTTCTAATAATAATTTGTTTCACAAGTTGGACAAGCTGCAGTGGCAAGGCTCTGTCTCAAGGGGTGCTGGTTCGATCCTACTTCGGACCATTTATATTTCCTTGTTTTTCTTCTGTTGTTGTTTATTTGTGATATTCCGAGTGCTGTAAAGATACATCTTCCTCTGAAATGATTCGCTATTTCCCCTCGGAAGCTTCCCTCCTTAATAATATTCATTTATTATTATTTGTCTGTAGAATCCACCCAGGCCAGGCGGTTGTTGTGGCGGTGGTACTAGAAGAACTTTCTGACAAACTGGCAGTCATAGGTAAAAGCTTGACTGTTCCGATGATTGACTTGAGGACTGCTGACTCTATTCAGTTTGATAATTTACATAGACCATTCTTTACCAAGAGGTCTAGCAACAATTTTCAGGTATTGTTCAGTCTACATTCATGAAACTCTCAACCATATTTTTCTGCAAGTCTTTATTTTATTCATACAGCTTTGTGCAATGCAGGTCATCAACGTCCATACTTCATCCACAGTCTTGCAGACGATGTCAGACCTAGCCATACATTACGTTATTTAGCCCGCACTTTCTGAGCAGCCATTGTTTAATCTTAATTTTCAAAAATCTTCTAGGTAATAAAATATCATCAATGCTTTGTATGACACAAAGCATTGATGAACAGTGAGCAATGCTAAAAGAACCAATGCGGAAAACATCAAAAGAGTTCATACCAACAGTGAGGACAAATGCAAGAATGAAATGGATGACAGATGACATTTATACAGCTAATGGATACAAGAAGAAGAAATAAGGATAAAATAGATGAGTATAAGAGATTAATTAAGGAAATCGTAATAAAATGCAATGAAGCAAAAGAAGCATAGCTAAAACAGAGATGCAAGGAGATTGAATTGCAACAGAAAGGTGATGCCAAAGTTATGTACAAACAAATTGAAGAATTAACAGAAATGTAATAAAAAAACTGGATGGTTAGGATCAAAGGAAGGAGAACTGTTGATTGAACAAGAAGCATAAGGGAACGATGATCGGAATACATTAAAGATCTTTATAATGATGAACGAACAAAAGTAAATATTAAGGATAATGGGCAAGGTTTTGATAGATTACACCATAAACAACGTATAGACTGTCTAAAAGATATACATCTAGATGACACGGACATACGACTAATATGTAATTTATACTGGGAGCAAACAGCAATAATAAAATATAACAAAGAGAACTCTACAACTATTGATATAAAAAGAGGAGTAAGTCCTATCACCAAGCTTGTTCAATCTATACACTGAGCAGATCTTTAAAAACATCACAGATATGCCAGGCTTAAACATTAATGGAAAGATAATCAATAACCTAAGATATGCTAATGATACTGTACTGCTAGCAGAAAATCCTAAAGATCTAAAATTACTTAATGAAAAAAAATTATAAGCAAAAAATAAGGATTAGATATGAATATAAAAATACTAAAACTATGATTATAAACAAAGATAATACTCAGAACCTATAAATGGATATCAAAGTTGAAGGAATTGACCTGGAGACAGTTCAGAACTACAACTACTTTGGACATACTATAACCAGTGATGGAAAATGTAAAACTGAAATAAACAAAAGAATAGGAATGGCAAAACGTAATTTCAATGTCATGAAGAACAAACTAACATCAAAACAAATAACACAAGGGCTAAAACTAAGAATAGCAAAATGTTATATTTTTTCAATATTCCTGTATGGCGCAGAAACATGGACATTAGACAAGAAAACAGAACAGAAAATTGAAGCCTTTGAAATGTGGATTTATATAAGAATATGTAGAATTTGATGGAAAGAAAAGAGAACAAATTATGAAGCTTTAAAACAACTAAAAATTAAAGAGAGCTACTAAACACAATTAGAACAAGACAAATGAAATTTTTGGGGCATGTTAAAATACACAACAGCCTACTAAAAGTAATATTGGAAGGGAAAATACAGGTTAATAGAGGCAGACCAAGACTAACATGGACGAGTAACATCAAAAGATGTACAAAACAGCCTATGATATCAAAGCAAGAGACAGAGAAGAATGGCGCTCCATGGTAGCCAACTTTCGATGGGGAGATGGCACTCAATGACGATGAATATGGATGGACCAGAAATACTCAAAGAAGAAGTGAAAGACGCATTGCGCAATATGAAAGCGGGAAAAGCTCCTGGACCAGATAATATAACTAAAGAAGAGATTGAAGCCATGGGTGATTTTGGAATAGAGATAATAACAAAAATATTGAATGATATCTACAACAGCGGATATATACCAGACGACATGCTCTAAACCAAAATTCATAGCCCTACCAAAGAAACCTGGTAAAATGGTAGGGGGAAGCAGAGAGAAAAGATACTAGACAGCTTAAGAGAATGGCTTGGCAGAAGGTCAACAACGGAAATGATAAATAACTGTCGATATCGAAAGTTATTGAGAGACATGATCACCTACACCAGCTGGCCCGGTACTTGATGATGATGATGAATCTGTTTAGTTACTATTCTTAGATACCTTCTTGGCAGTCAAATATCACTATTTACTCATTATTCTCATACCATCTGGGTAGTCAAATACCAATACATAGTTATTATCCTCACATATCATATGGGTAGTCAAATACCGCTACTTATTCATTATCCTCACATACCATCTAGATAGTCAAGTATCACTATTTAGTTATTATTCTCACATACCATCTAGATAGTCAAATATCACTATTTAGTCATTATCTCACAGAGCCTGTGGGCAGTAATTGCATTGTTTTGTTCTGTCAACAAAAGTGATTAAATTAATTGCAATAATAAAAAAAGAAGAAAAAAGTGGTATGGTGACAGCTTTACGTGGTAATGGACAAAACAAAAGTCGACGTTTCGGCCAAGTAGGCCTACAGCTGGAACAACAAACACAAACATATATATAAGGATATGTAAACAAATCTAACTACATGGCGATAATATGCTAATACTCAAGAAAGGAAATTAAAAAAAGGTCACTTCCCTGTGTTCCAGAGCGTGGTCAGCCTCCGAATGGACTAAAATGAGAAGGCGGGATGACCAACTATAAATCTCACTGACCAGGCAGTCAGGCGAAAAGACGGAGCGAAAGAGTTCTAAAAATATGGGGAGGTGGATACAAAATATGTATAAACTATACAAATCTAACTCAGTGTGTGCACCCCGAAACGATGTGTAAAAAGAAACAGGTGTATATAATAATACATGCGTACAAGCATAAATCCGCATATATATTGCCACAAAGCCCACAAAAGAAAAACCAAAAGGAGCCCAAATGTGCCAATACATATGCATACAAATATAACTATATGTATAGGTTCGGTAGCGCATGGGGGTAAGAAATGTGTTGTAGGCGTCCTATGTGTATGAGAGCAATATGTTCATACCTTGGGGGGACAGCGAACCCAAATGGACAATAAGGTGATTCTCAAGGGCGAACCGGCTGCAACTGCTGGAGTGACAAGAGATAATGCCAGTAATTTGCATGTCAGGTTTACCACAATGGCCAGGGGAGTTGAAATGGGCAGTCACCGGACTGCCAGTCTTTTGCTCAACATCACGAAAATGCTCACAAAATCTGTCACTCAAGCGACGTCCACTTTCGCCCACATACGTCATCTGGCAGTGCTTACATATTATGGCGTAGATGATATTCCCTGACACACAAGTGAACCCCTCCTTGATGTCGAATCGCTTATTAGGGAACAAGACCGAATCAGTGCAAAGCACGTAGTCACAAGTTCTGCAAACATGACGTCCACAACGGACAGTACCAAGGTGTTTGTGGTTTGAATGGGGGAGGCGGTTCGTGACAAGAATGCCTCTCAGACTCCTGTCGTGTTCAAAGGCTGTCAAAGGAGGATCACTGAAAAGTAGGCGGGTAGTGGGATCTGAGTGGAGAATGGAGCGGTACCGGTTAAGGATCCTCACCACAGCCATGTTGTGGGGGTGGTAGGTGAGGATGAATATGGTACTATCAATGGCGGGTGGATGGGGTGAGTGCCGAAGGACGGGAAATATCGAGAGCTCGCTTGAAGGCAGATTGGAGAACCGAATCAGGATAGAGACGACTTTTAGTCCATTCGGAGGCGGACCACGCTCTGGAACACCGGGAAGTGACCCTTTTTTTATTTCCTTTCTTGAGTATCTAGCATATTATCGCCATGTAGTTAGATTTGTTTATATATCCTTATATATATATTTTGTGTTTGTTGTTCCAGCTGAAGGCCTACTTGGCCTAAACGTCGACTTTTATTTTGTCCATTACCACTTAAAGCTGTCACCATACCACTTTTTTTCTTCGCTTTTTTAGCATTGCTGTTATCATC
Organism: Megaustenia siamemsis; assembly: GCA_032433765.1. NCBI lineage: Eukaryota > Metazoa > Mollusca > Gastropoda > Stylommatophora > Ariophantidae > Megaustenia > Megaustenia siamemsis. The sequence continues at coordinate 263,046 of JAVIAB010000024.1, forward strand.
AGCTTTACAGCAGCTTCGCATCTCTACGCATCTTGGTGCCTTCACCTCATGAAATGAATTGCCTTGAATAAATAGGAAAGAAAAGGAAAGAGAGATCGTGGACGACAAAGAGAGAAAATACTGGATAGCTTGCTGTCATGGCATGGAAAACAGTCAACAACAGAAATTATACGATGCACTGCAGATAGAAGATTGTGGAAGGACATGATCGCCTACGCCAACCGGTATGGCACATGATGATGATGATGAATAGACAACTGATGGTGACTGTCTCCTCTCCTACTAGACTGGTGTAGAAATCTGTTTCTTGTGAACTGATGTAGAGACAAAGATAAATATGAAGAAGTTCTGGATGTTCACATTTTATAATTGAGCCAGAAGTGGATGCTTCATTGTCAACCTGACATGTACATATCATGTGCGTCTGATACATAGAAAGTGACATTAGACAGAGAAGCTTTCATGTTAGAGAAGAAATGTACCAAATGTTTCAATATTTTAGAAACCATGTAAGATTGTGTTTGATGCAAATCTCAGATTTTTCATTATTCTAGAAGCCATGTAGCATGTAAAATGTTGTGTTTTGATGCAAATCTCAGATTTGTCATTATTCTAGAAGCCATGTAGCATGTAAAATGTTGTGTTTTGATGCAAATCTCAGATTTTTCATTATTCTAGAAGCCATGTAGCATGTAAAATGTTGTGTTTTGATGCAAATCTCAGATTTGTCATTATTCTAGAAGCCATGTAGCATGTAAAATGTTGTGTTTTGATGCAAATCTCAGATTTTTCATTATTCTAGAAGCCATGTAGCATGTAAAATGTTGTGTTTTGATGCAAATCTAGGATGACCAATATCTTCTCAAACAAAAATACAGCACCATCTTACCCCGACATATTGAGAAAATGAATAGACCGGACCGGCTTCACAGGCATCGATTCAGCCAAGCGGTGAGTAGTGGGTCTCAAAGGACATTTCTATCAATTGTGTTTATTGTCAAGTCAGGTAACTGACTACAGTGTCAATGTTTCAGCAACTGACTACAGTGTCAATGTTTCAGCCACTGACTACAGTGTCAATGTTTCAGCCACTGACTACAGTGTCAATGTTTCAGCCACTGACTACAGTGTCAATGTTTCAGCCACTGACTACAGTGTCAATGTTTCAGCCACTGACTACAGTGTCAATGTTTCAGCCACTGACTACAGTGTCAATGTTTCAGCCACTGACTACAGTGTCAATGTTTCAGCCACTGACTACAGTGTCAATGTTTCAGCAACTGACGAAGATCTTATCTTATCTTTCTAAGCGGTCTTCTATGGAACAACCTGGACAAAACGGCTTGGATAACTGAGGCAAGCGTTACTCTGAACCCTGCAGTGATCGGGTCTCCTCATACAGAAGAACTACTATTGCTGTACCTCTCCAGCAGAACCTGGCAACTCAAGAAAGTCATTTAAGTCTTTTAGGTCCCGTGACATCATCATTTCCATAATTCATCAGTATCAAACCCGTGTCATCATCATCTCCCTATTTCACCAGTATCAGCCCGTGACATCATCATCTCCCTAATTCACCAGTAGCAGCCCGTGACATCATCATCTCCATAATTCACCATTATCAGCCCATGTCATCATCATCTCCATAATTCACCAGCATCAAACCCGTGACATCATCATCTCCATAATTCACCAGTATCAAACCCGTGACATCATCATCTCCATAACTCACCATTATCAGCCCATGACATCATCATCTCTCTAATTCACCAGTATCAAACCCGTGACATCATCATCTCCATAATTCACCAGTATCAAACCCGTGACATCATCATCTCCATAATTCACCAGTATCAAACCCGTGACATCATTATCTCCCAAATTCACCAGTGTCAGCCTGTGACATCATCATCTCCCTAATTCACAAGTATTAACTCGTTATATCACCATAATTCACCAGTATAAACCTGTGATATCATGATCTCCATAATTCACCAGTATCAGCCCGTGACATCATCATCTCCCTAATTCACCAGTATCAAACCCGTGACATCATCATCTCCCTAATTCACCAGTATCAAACCCGTGATATCATCATCTCCATAATTCACCAGTATTAAACCCGTGACATCATCATCTCCATAATTCACCATTATCAGCCCGTGACATCATCATCTCCCTAATTCACCAGTATCAAACCTGTGACATCATCATCTCCATAATTCACCAGTATTAACTTTTTATATCATCATCTCCATAATTCACCAGTATCAAACCCGGGACATCATCATCTCGCTAATTCATCAGTATCAAACCCGTGACGTTATCATCTCCCTAATTCACCAGTATCAGCCCGTGACATTATCATCTCCAAAATTCACCAGTATCAAACCCGTGACATCATCATCTCCCTAATTCACCAGTATTAACTCTTTATATCATCATCTCCATAATTCACCAGTATCAAACCCGTGACATCATCATCTACCTAATTCACCAGTATCAACCCGTGACATTAATATCTCCCTAATTCATCAGTATTAACCCGTGACATCATGATCTCCCTAATTCACCAGTGTCAGCCCATGACATCATCATCTCCCTAATTCACCAGTATCAACCCATGATATCATCATTTCCATAATTTACCAGTATCAACCCATGACATCATCATCTACCTAATTCACCAGTATCAACCCGTGACATCGTCATCTCCCTAATTCACCAGCATCAAACCTGTGATATCATCATCTCCATAATTCACCAGTATCAAACCCGTGACATCATCATCTCCATAATTCACCAGTAGCAGCCCGTGATATCATCATCTCCATTTTTCACCAGTATCAAACCCGTGGCATCATCATCTACCTAATTCACCAGTATCAACCCGTGACACCATCATCTCCCTAATTCCCTAGTATTAACCCATGACATCATCATCTCCCTAATTCACCAGTATCAACCCGTGACATCATCATCTCCCTAATTCACCAGTATCAGCCCGTGACATCATCATCTCCTTAATTCACCAGTATCAACCCGTGACACCATCATCTCCCTAATTCCCTAGTATTAACCCATGACATCATCATCTCCCTAATTCACCAGTATCAGCCCATGACATCATCATCTCCCTAATTCACCAGTATCAGCCCGTAACATCATCATCTCCCTAATTCACCAGTATCAGCCCGTGACATCATCATCTCCTTAATTCACCAGTATCAGCCCGTGACATCATCATCTCCTTAATTCATCAGTATCAGCCCGTGACATTATCATCTCCATTATTCACCAGTATCAAACCCGTGACATCATCATCTCCATAATTCATCAGTATCAGCCCGTGACATCATCATCTCCATAATTCACCAGTATCAACCCGTGACATCATCATCTCCATTATTCACCAGTATCAGCCCGTGACATCATCATCTCCCTAATTCACCAGTATCAAACCCGTGATATCATCATCTCCCTAATTCACCAGTATCAACCCGTGACATCATTGAAAAACTTGTTCACTCTCTTCAAATCATTGAGAAAAACTTGTTCACTCTCTAGAAATCATTAAGAAAAAACCTTTGCACTCTCTAGAAATCATTGACAAAAACTTGTTCACTCTCTAGAAATCATTGAGAAAAAACGTGTGCACTCTCTAGAAATCATTGACAAAAACTTGTTCAATCTCTAGAAATCATTGAGAAAAAACTTTTGCACTCTCTAGAAATCATTGACAAAAACTTGTTCACTCTCTAGAAATCATTGACAAAAACTGGTTCACTCTCTAGAAATCATTGACAAAAACTGGTTCACTCTCTAGAAATCATTGACAAAAACTTATTCACTCGCTAGAAATCATTGACAAAAACTTGTTCACTCTCTAGAAATTATTGACCAAAACATGTTTACTCTCTAGAAATCATTGACAAAAACTTGTTCACTCTCTAGAAATCCTTGACCAAAAATTGTTTACTCTCTAGAAATCATTGACAAAAACTTGTTCACTCTCTAGAAATCATTAACAAATACACCATCACTTTGCACTCTTCGTTAACTTGACAGTGATGCGTAATCTGCTAGATTGGTTGAAGAAATAGCAGGAAGAAAACTGTTGTGTTGATGGAATTAATATTGATGTTAAATGTTTGATATTTTCAGATGAAAAGCTTGGAGTTTCTTTACCACACAGCCCATGGTAAAATAGAGATGACTCGAGTGTTTGCACAAGAAGTTGTTGATGAGACTGTTGCTGAGCTTATTCAGGTTTCAGTGTGCTTTATCCTTCATCATACAACACATACTTTATGTCTTTGATTTGTCTCTCAACATACAACACATATTTTATGTCTTTGATTTGTCTCTTAACATACAACACATATTTTATGTCTTTGATTTGTCTCTTAACATACAACACATATTTTATGTCCATGATTTGTCTCTCAACATACAACACATACTTTATGTCTTTGATTGGTCTCTCAAAATATAACACATACTTTATGTCATTGATTTGTCTCTCAACATACAACACATATTTTATGTCTTTGATTTGTCTCTCAACATAAAACACATATTTTATGTCTTTGATTTGTCTCTCAACATACAACACATATTTTATGTCTTTGATTTGTCTCTCAACATACAACACATATTTTATGTCTTTGATTTGTCTCTCAACATACAACACATATTTTATGTCTTTGATTTGTCTCTCAACATACAACACATATTTTATGTCTTTGATTTGTCTCTCAACATACAACACACTTACATTTGAACGATTGACTGAACTCATGTTTCTCAAATGTTTTTGTGTCTGGTGATAAGACGGTTTCCCTTTTTAAAAGCTTGCACTGCTCGTTTCCAAACCCTACTCCTAACTCTAACCTTACTATTAAGCCTAACCTTACTCCTAACCCTAATCCTACTCCTAAACCAAATCCTAACCATAGTCCTAGGCCAAACCTCACTCCTAACCTTAAAAATACTCCTAATTCTACTCCTAACCCTAAACCTACTCCTACTCCTAAACCTTCTCCTAAACCAAAAAACCTAACCATACTCCTAACCCTACTCCTACTCCTAACCATACTCCTAACCCTACTCCTAAACCCTACTCCTAACCCTGACCATAATTGTACTCCTAGACCTAACCATACTCCTAAACTTAACCCTACTCCTAACACTACTCCCAAAACAAACCCTACACCTATTCCTAAGCTTAACCATGCTCCTAACCATACTCATAACCATACTCCTAACCCTACTCCCAACTCTAACCCTACTCCTAACCCTAACCCTACTCCAAAACCTAAAGGGGCCAGTGGTGAAAAGTGTAGAACACTCCAAGGTATGAAGACAGCTTCACAGGGGAGGAACACAACACAATACTGACGTTTCGGCCTGAGGCCTTTTTCAGAGTACAAGGACAACAAAAACAAACGATGAAACACAATTATCTATAAATACATGATCAGAAGAAGAGGATAGAAAAGAAAAAAGTAGGATGATGAAAAAATGAAAAAAGAAGAGAGCTAAGATAAGAATATAGATTCTATATTGATGAACTGATAGAATGCATGGTAGATAGAAGATTGTGGAAGGACATGATCGCCTACGCCAACCGGTATGACACATGATGATAATGATGGGAGTACAATGAAAGGTAGGTGATTCAAAATGTGCAGTGAGATGTCATTGATTTCTCAAATGTTGGGTCATTGACTGTTCCTATCACAACTCAACTGGGAATCCTATATTAAAATAGATCACCTTTTTCTGTTCTTTATTTTCTGTTCTCCAACAATCAAATATAGACAAGAATTGACAACAGTAAGCGACAAATCTATTTCATTATTTCGCTGCTCAGTTCTTTAACCCCAAAAGTCAGACGTCACTCACCCCTAAAAGTGTTAATTATATATATGAAAATATGCTTCCCAAAGGACGATAGGAGATCATGTTGATTTTACAAGGTGTGTTTAATGATAAAGATTGGAGATCATGTTGTTATTACAAGGTGTGTTTGATGATAAAGATAGGAGATCATGTTGTTATTACAAGGTGTGTTTAATGATAAAGATTGGAGATAATGTTGATATTACAAGGTGTGTTTGATGATTAAGATAGGAGATCGTGTTGCTTCACTAAGTGTGTTCAATGATAAAACACTGCAGTTAGATATTGACAGTTGGCACTCAACTTTACGATTTGTCGTCCTCCAGAATTTTACTTTCAATGCACTGCTCAACGCGGTCTGGTTAACGAAGCACAAAATTTCAAATGATGAAAACAAAGTCAGAAATTATTGGAAGAACAAACAGGAAATTAAAAGCATAAAGGTCAGTCAGCATTGACATGACAGTTGATTAATTTTACTTTCTCATGAATGACATTGATCATAGTGGCATACATCTCATGTTTGTTGCACATAAATTTCATGTTTGTTGCACATAAATTTAATTTTTGTTTCATATAAATTCCATATTTGTTGCACATACATTTCATGTTTGTTGCACATAAATTTCATTTTTGTTTCACATAAATTCCATATTTGTTGCACATAAATTTCATTTTTGTTTCACATAAATTCCATATTTGTTGCACATAAATTCCATGTTTGTTGCACATAAATTTCATATTTGTTGCACATAAATTTCATTTTTGTTTAACATAAATTCCATATTTGTTGCACATGATGTCTATATACCTATGGGGAAAAAGTTAGTGTGCAACAGAGCGAGCTATAGCTGTAGCGATGTCAGCTGCTGGGATGTCTATATCTACAGTGTAGCAAAATTCCAACATTCACTGTCACACTATATCAAGTATTCAAACTGGATTCACCGTTGATGGCTATATAATTGACCGACCACCAGTTACCACTCATGCGCAAGACCAGTTCATATATTGTATACATCTTATACGGGAACTGCGATAGCTCTTTGGTTAGTGAACTGGACTACAAAGGACAAGAAGTTGGTTTTGATCCTGACTGATGGCTTCCGGGTTCACCCAGCCTTAAACTGGTACCATAATTTTTCTGGGATAGTAAAACGGCACGGACGTAATACCAACAAAATTACCCCAAAAATCATATGCCGAAGATCTATAAAAATTATGGTCACGAAACCATATTCCCAGTACGCAACTTGGCGTGACATGGCTCTTTACTTATACATCTTATACATCCTATACATCTTCATATCAACTTTATTCAGGAAACATGAATTGCCAGGAACTTTCCTTGCCTATGGTGTGTGTCGTGCAGAGCAGACTCAAAGAGATACATCCTCACAGACCAAAAGTTTGACCAGTACTGTCAACTTGCCATAGACAAGCTCGTTTGGCAGAACCAAAAAAAGCATGTGGGACTTTCCCTTACTTCAATGTAAATGTTATCCGATGAGACCCGATTCTGTTTGAATGATGGGGCGTGTCTGGTGGACAGGGAGAACGTATTGCAGACCCCGTTGTGTGCTACAGTGAAAACGGACGACAGTAGGTGGCGATGTAATGGTGGGGGAGGGGGGAGATTTCCTATAGCCAGATTCAATCTTATCAACATTGTTATGCTACTGGATACAGAGATGTGATCATCACAGTGAAAGGAGAGCTTTTCCTAATTCATGGATACAGAGATGTGATCATCACAGTGAAAGGAGAGTTTTTCCTAATTCATGGATACAGAGATGTAATCATCACAACAAATGTAGATCTTTTCCTAATGCATGGATACAGAGATGTAATTATCACAACAAATGTAGATCTTTTCCTAATGCATGGATACAGAGATGTAATCATCACAACAAATGTAGATCTTTTCCTAATGCATGGATACAGAGATGTAATTATCACAACAAATGTAGAGCTTTTCCTAATGCATGGATACAGAGATGTAATTATCACAGTGAATGGAGAGCTTTTCCTAATGCATGGATACAGAGATGTAATTATTACAGTGATTGGAGAGCTTTTCCTCATGCATGGATACAGAGATGTAATTATTACAGTGATTGGAGAGCTTTTCCTCATGCATGGATACAGAGATGTAATTATTACAGTGATTGGAGAGCTTTTCCTAATGCATGGATACAGAAATGTAATCATTACATTGAATGGAGAGCTTTTCTTAATGCATGGATACAGAGATGTAATCATTACATTGAATGGAGAGCTTTTCCTAATGCATGGATACAGAGATGTAATCATCACAGTGAATTGAGAACTTTTCCTCATGCATGGATACAGAGATGTAATCATCACAGTGAATGGAGAACTTTTCGTAATGCATGGATACAGAGATGTAATCATCACAACAAATGTAGAGCTTTTCGCAATGCATAGATACAGAGATGTAATCATCACAACAAATGTAGAACTTTTCCTAATGCATGGATACAGAGATGTAATCATCGCAGTGAATGGAGAACTTTTCTTAATGCATGGATACAGAGATGTAATCATCACAACAAATGTAGAGCTTTTTGCAATGCATAGATACAGAGATGTAGTCATCGCAGTGAATGGAGAGCTTTTCCTCAAAAGGGCCATGCATGATATTGCAGCAAGAAATGCGTTGACTTCATATGACATGTAAGCTCATGGACCACTTTCATTGAGAATTTTCGTGGACCACTTTCATTCACAACTTTCGTGGACCACTTTCAGCAAAAAATATCCGACCATATCCTGCAGTTTTCCCATTGCTAGCAACCATGTGAGAGATGGCCGAGGAGAAGACAAACCTGCAGTTTTCCCATTTCCAGCAACCATGTGAGAGATGGCCGAGGAGAAGACAAACCTGCAGTTTTCCCATTGCTAGCAACCATGTGAGAGATGGCCGAGGAGAAGACAAACCTCCAGTTTTCCCATTGCCAGCAACCATGTGAGAGATGGCCGAGGAGAAGACAAACCTGCAGTTTTCCCATTGCTAGCAACCATGTGAGAGATGGCCAAGGAGAAGACAAACCTGCAGTTTTCCCATTGCCAGCAACCATGTGAGAGATGGCCGAGGAGAAGACAAACCTGCAGTTTTCCCATTGCTAGCAACCATGTGAGAGATGGCCGAGGAGAAGACAAACCTGCAGTTTTGCCATTGCCAGCAACCATGTGAGAGATGGCCGAGGAGAAGACAAACCAGCACCAGTTAGCACAATCATTACAAAAGAAATGTAAAAATGTGCTCCAACAATGGATCCAACGTCTTGTTGGTTTCTTGAAGAAGGCGCTGTCAAACAGTGATAACAGCTCAAGATGGACACACATGGAGTGAGATCAAGATTTCATTTTTTTATGAGCCTGCTACTCTTATTTTTATTTTTACTTTCTTGTCACTCTCACAAAATAATCATGTAATCACTTGCTCTATTATTCAATTTTCAACGAAATTGTGTTAAGTTTCTTTTATTTCATGTCAACTAGAGATCACACACAGTGACATATATAGTGTTGCACACACATTTTTTTCATTAAGTTTATTTTTTGCACAAGTGGTCCCTATTTATAGCAAATACGTTTTGTATTTGTTGCACAAGTGGTCTCTAATTATAGCAAATACGTTTTGTATTTGTTGCACAAGTAGTCCCTATTTATAGTAAATACGTTTTGTATTTGTTGCACAAGTAGTCCCTATTTATAGTAAATACGTTTTGTATTTGTTGCACAAGTGGTCTCTATTTATAGTAAATACATTTTGTATTTGTTGCACAAGTGGTCTCTATTTATAGTAAATACGTTTTGTATTTGTTGCACAAGTGGTCTCTATTTATAGTAAATACATTTTGTATTTGTTGCACAAGTAGTCCCTATTTATAGTAAATACGTTTTGTATTTGTTGCACACAAGGTTCATATTTATTGCCACGTTCTATTTTTTTTTCCGTTCGTCAGTTTTTTTAAAATTTTTTTACCTCTAACGAAGTCCCAAGAGACTAGGAACTGAATTTTGTGTGTTAGTCCGTTTTTCCCTGGCAGCCGTGTGCACAGGGGTCCCTCGCCGCACAGGCAGATAACTCCATCTTCGGAGGTACTCATTTTTTTTCCAGCTATGAGTAATTGACTTTCAAGCTGGACCTCGCTGCTGAGACCAGCGGGATTTGAACCCACAACCGCTCTGTCTCGAAGCCGACGTCTTGCCTCGAGACCAACCAGTCCCCCCCTCCTCCCCACGCCATGTTCTATATCCTCTGTAGTCTTTCTGTCTGTGCTTGGTTAAGAATATGTAGAGCACGGTCAGTGGCATAAAGAACCTGTCCCTGATACAAATGTTGTTGCTCACAATACACTGCTGTCATTACCCACAGACAGATCTACATTCCTGGTGAAAATAAGGCTCTGATCAAGCCGTATGGCACAGACCTCTGAAGGCAGACTCACACTTGCTGTGTTGACAGTATGTCGCTCAGAGAGAACCATCTTAAAGCTCAATCTATATTGAGTAGGCTCACAGAAAATAAAACATTCACGTTTTATAACAATCTCAAACTGTTATATAACAATCTCAAACTGTTGTATAACAATCTCAAACTGTTGTATAACAATCTCAAACTGTTATATAACAATCCCCAACTGTTGTATAACAATCTCAAACTCTTGTATAACAAACTCATACTGTTATATAGCAATCTCAAACTGTTGTATAACAATCTCAAACTGTTATATAACAATCTCAAACTGTTATATAACAATCTCAAACTGTTATATAACAATCTCAAACTGTTATATAACAATCTCAAAACTGTTGTATAACAATCCCAAACTGTTGTATAACAATCTCAAACTGTTGTATAACAATCTCAAACTGTTGTATAGCAATCTCAAACTGTTATATAGCAATCTCAAACTGTTATATAACAATCTCAAACTGTTATATAGCAATCTCAAACTGTTGTATAACAATCTCAAACTGTTGTATAACAATCTCAAACTGTTGTATACTTTTTGCTGTAACTTTTTGGCTGTAATTTTTTGCATCAAGTATGGACTGGATATTCCTTATACTTATCACAAGCACTGAGGAATTTTAAGTTCATTACTGAAATAGGTCACAGAGATTCTCATCTTTTTGTACATGGTAATTATGCACACAGAACAAGAAGAAGGCATATGTAAATGTATTTCGTAATTAATATGTCTCCTGCTGCATATAAATACAATATAGGTTTATATTGTTGCACATTGAGGCATGTTTATGTTGTTGTTCATTGTGACAAAGTGGTTCACATAGTTGCATTTGAAAGCAGGAAAGTTCACGTTGAATATATCTAGACTGAAAGGTTAAAATTTCACTTTACATTGAGATGTGACCCAGTTCTCTGAGAGATTTATTTTGATGCACAATTCTCTTTTTAAAAAATCCATGTTTGATGCACAATTCTCTAAAAAAAATCTGTTTACTGCACAGTTCTCTAAATAAAAAAAAACCATGCATGATGCACAATTCTCCAAACAATCCATGTTTGATGCACAATTCTCTAAAAAAAAAACATGTTTGATTAACAATTCTCACTAAAAAAATCCCTTTACTCCTTTACTGCTTAGATCTCTAACAAAAAAATCCGTTTATTTGCATAATTCTATAAAAAAAAATAAAAACATCTTTGATGCACAATTCTTTTAAAAAATCCATGTTTGATGCACAATTCTTAAAAAAAAATCCATGTTTGATGCACAATTCTTAAAAAAAATCCATGTTTGATGCACAATTCTTAAAAAAAAGCCATGTTTGATGCATAATTCTCTCTCTAAAAAAATGTCATTTTGAATGCACAGATCGACATTAAGAAAGTGAAATTAGATGTTGTTGCAGAAGACAAGCGATTTAAGATGACTCTGTGGAACTTGCAGGACACACTGCAGGAGCACAACATTTGCAGCGAAATGGAGAACAACTACACCATCCAGACTTGTGAGTATTGACAGGTGAACCACGTTTATGATCACTCAACTCCACACAACAGTTACAAGTCTAATCTCTCCACACACCAGTCACAACTCTATTCTCTCCACACAACAGTCACAACTCTATTCTCTCCACACAACAGTCACAACTCTATTCTCTCCACAACAGTTTTTTGTTACATGGGAAGTCCAGTGCCTCCTCTTTTGTTACATTGGAGGTCCTCCAGTGCCTATTCTTTTGTTACACGGGTGGTCCTCCAGTGCCTCTTCTTTTGTTACATGGGAGGTCCTCCAGTGCCTCTTCTTTTGTTACATGGGAGGTGCTCCAGTGCCTATTCTTTTGTTACATGGGAGGTCCTCCAGTGCCTCTTCTTTTGTTACATGGGAGATCCTCCAGTGCCTCTTCTTTTGTTACATGGGAGGTCCTCCAGTGCCTCTTTTTTTGTTACATGGGAGGTCCTCCAGTGCCTCTTCTTTTGTTACAAGGGAGGTCTAGTGCCTCTTTTTTTGTTACATGGGAGGTCCTCCAGTGCCTCTTCTTTTGTTACATCTGAGGTCCAGTGCCTCTTCTTTTGTTACACGGGTGGTCCTTCAGTGCCTCTTCTTTTGTTACAAGGGAGGTCCAGTGCCTCTTCTTTTGTTACATTGGAGGTCCTCCAGTGCCTCTTCTTTTGTTACATGGAAGGTCCAGTGCCTCTTCTTTGTTACATGGGAGGTCCTCCAGTGCCTCTTCTTTTATTACATTGGAGGTCCAGTGCCTCTTCTTTTGTTACATGAGAGGTCCTCCAGTGCCTCTTCTTTTGTTACATGGGAGGTCCTCTAGTCCCTCTTCTTTTGTGAGGTCCTCCAGTTCTTCTTATGTTACATGGGAGGTCCTCTAGTCCCTCTTCTTTTGTTACATTGGAGGTCCTCCAGTTGTTCTTCTTATGTTACATTGGAGGTCCTCCAGTGCCTCTTCTTTTGTTACATGGGAGGTCCTCTAGTCCCTCTTCTTTTGTTACATTGGAGGTCATCCAGTGCATCTTCTTTTGTTACATTGGAGGTCCAGTGTCTTTTCTTTTGTTACATGGGAGGTCCTCCTGTGCCTCTTCTTTTGTTACATGGGAGGTCCTCCAGAGCCTCTTCTTATGTTATATGGGAGGTCCTCTAGTACCTCTTCTTATATTACATTTGAGGTCCAGCGCCTCTTCTTTTATTACATGGGAGGTCCAGTGCCTCTTCTTTTGTTACATGGGAAGTCCAGTGCCTCTTCTTTTGTTACATGGGAGGTCCAGTGCCTCTTCTTTTGTTACATGGGAGGTCCTCCAGTGCCTCATCTTTTGTTACATGGGAGGTCCTCCAGTGCCTCTTCTTTTGTTACATGGAAGGTCCTCCAGTGCCTCTTCTTTTGTTACATGGGAGGTCCTCCAGTGCCTCTTCTTTTGTTACATGGGAGGTTCAGGGCCTCTTCTTTTGTTACATGGGAGGTCCTCCAGTGCCTCTTCTTTTGTTACATGGGAGGTTCAGGGCCTCTTCTTTTGTTACATGGGAGGTCCTCCAGTGCCTCTTCTTTTGTTACATGGGAGGTTCAGGGCCTCTTCTTTTGTTACATGGGAGGTCCTCCAGTGCCTCTTCTTTTGCTACATTGGAGGTCCAGTGCCTCTTCTTTTTTTACATTGGAGGTCCTCCTGTGTCTCTTCTGTTGTTATTTGGGAGGTCTTCCTGTGTACAACTGCCACTACAAAAGCTTTATATAACACAGATGATATAAGTGTTTCTTGTGTGTACAGCTGTCACTGCAACAGCTCTATACAACATAGATAATTGCTTCTCATGTGTACAACTGTCTCTACAACAGCTCTATACAACATAAATAATTGCTTCTCGTGTGTACAGCTGTCTCTACAACAGCTCTGCACAACATAGATAATTGCTTCTCGTGTGTACAACTGTCTCTACAACAGCTCTGTACAACATAGATAATTGCTTCTCGTGTGTACAACTGTCTCTACAACAGCTCTGTACAACATAAATAATTGCTTCTCGTGTGTACAACTGTCTCTACAACAGCTGTATACAACATAGATAAGATAAGTGTTTTTGAGTGTACAGCTGCCACTGCAACAGTTCTGTACAACATAAGTAAGTGTTTCTTGCGTTTAAACCACAGATAAGTTACGTGTTTCTTGTCTGTATACCATAGATAAGACAAGTGTTTGCTGTCAACAGGTGACATGTTGCTATGCAGAAGTAAAAAATTCTGTGCAGCCCAGGAGAACCGTGTGCAGGAGGCATTAGTGGACATGAAAAAGAAGCACAGACTTGAGGATGTTGTGCATTCATCCATGCTTCAGATAATCAATAAAATGAAGTCACAGGCTGAGGTCAGACCATAATCATCCCAGATGCTACTGTTGATGTATTTGTTCATACATTGACAATGTTTGTTTTATCTTAGTCTTCCCTTCACTTGCTTGCATGTATTGCTCGTCAGTTATTCCAACTATTACAGTGTCTGTAACTAAAGAAGAGGATACATGATGTATTTGCCTGAGGAACATTACAAGATAAATGATGCGTTTGGTGTTTCTAGCCACCTCGTCCGGTAGGGAGTGTCATGTGCTACAGGTGACATCCGATCATCATCATCAAGCTACTGTATGCAAGATCAAAAATAAAGAAACACTAGCAACAGGAACTAGGAACATTAGATCATCATTCCAGGTTGGCAAACTAGAACACATCAGTCAAGAAATGAAGAGAATGAAATTGAACATCTTGGGACTATGTGAAATGAGATGGAAAGGAGCAGGATTATTACAACGCGACAGTGGAAATGTAATTTACTCTGGGGAGAACCACACACAAAAGAGGAGTAGGTATCTGTTAGATAGAGAAAGAAGCAAAACAGTGAAAGGATTTTTGCCAGTGTCAGATCTGCTAGTAAAATTGAGAGGCAGACCAATGGATATCAACATAATTCAAGCTTATGCACCAACAAGTAGCACTGTAAATTCCAAGAAATAACAATTATATTAGGAGATTTCAATGCAAAGGTAGGAACAGCTAAAGTGCAAAATGTGACTGGAGAACATGGCCTTGGAGAGACGAATGACAGAGAGGATAGATGGATAAATTGGGCAAAGACTTGTGAAATGATTATAGGTAACGCCTGGTTCAAAAAACACCCTAGGCGACTATGGACATGGCAAAGCCCAGACAAAAAAGTACACAATCAAATTGATTTTATACTGGTACAGAGAAGATTCAGGAATGGGCTAACATCTGTTAAAACAAGGCCAGGAGCAGATTGCAATAGTGACCAAATACCAGTAGTTGGAAAGATAAGAATAAAACTGCGGAAGGCGCAGAAATCCCCAAGAAATATAAAATTAGAAGTAGATATGCTTAGAGTAGATAAACAGATGAGTGATAAGTACAGTACGATAGTACAAAATAGATATAATGCTTTTGAGAAAATACAGGACATCCAGGAGCAGAAGGAAATGCTCAACCAATCGATTCAACAAACATCAAAATAAGTACTACCAGTGACTAAAAGAATCAACGAAAAGAAATGGATGACAAAAGAAATATTAGAACTAATGGACGAAAGAAGAAAACATAAGAAAGAAGAATGGACATACAAAATATTGCACAATGAGATTCATAAACAGATTCAGACAGGCAAATAAAGGATGGTTAAAACAGAAATGGAAAAACAACAAAAGAAAGACTCAAAATGTATCCACAATCAGTTAAATCAATTAACAGGAAGAAAAGAAGTCAAAGTTTCAGGATGTGTGAAATCAAAGGAAGTTTCATTTGAAAATGAATGCCCGAGGAAAATACTTGGCATACCATGGAATGAATTCAAGATTAGTGCAGAGATAAGAGAAATGACCATGCATGAAACAATGGCATCTATAATCAAGAGAAGAAGGTGGTCATATGTTGGCCATGTGATGAGAAGAGATAACAAGAGAAAAAGGTGGTCATATGTTGGCCATGTGATGAGAAGAGACAACAAGAGAAGGTGGTCATATGTTGGCCATGTGATGAGAAGAGATAACAAGAGAAGAAGGTGGTCATATGTTGGCCATGTGATGAGAAGAGATAACAAGAGAAGAAGGTGGTC
Source organism: Megaustenia siamemsis (assembly GCA_032433765.1). Classification (NCBI taxonomy): domain Eukaryota; kingdom Metazoa; phylum Mollusca; class Gastropoda; order Stylommatophora; family Ariophantidae; genus Megaustenia; species Megaustenia siamemsis. The sequence goes on from JAVIAB010000024.1 coordinate 279,069, forward strand.
ATATGTTGGCCATGTGATGAGAAGAGACAACAAGAGAAGGTGGTCATATGTTGGCCATGTGATGAGAAGAGATAACAAGAGAAGAAGGTGGTCATATGTTGGCCATGTGATGAGAAGAGATAACAAGAGAAGAAGGTGGTCATATGTTGGCCATGTGATGAGAAGAGATAACAAGAGAAGAAGGTGGTCATATGTTGGTCATGTGATGAGAAGAGACAACAAGAGAAGGTGGTCATATGTTGGCCATGTGATGAGAAGAGACAACAAGAGAAGGTGGTCATATGTTGGCCATGTGATGAGAAGAGATAACAAGAGAAGAAGGTGGTCATATGTTGGCCATGTGATGAGAAGAGACAACAAGAGAAGGTGGTCATATGTTGGCCATGTGATGAGAAGAGACAACAAGAGAAGAAGGTGGTCATATGTTGGCCATGTGATGAGAAGAGACAACAAGAGAAGGTGGTCATATGTTGGCCATGTGATGAGAAGAGATAACAAGAGAAGAAGGTGGTCATATGTTGGCCATGTGATGAGAAGAGACAACAAGAGAAGAAGGTGGTCATATATTGGCCATGTGATGAGAAGAGATAACAAGAGAAGAAGTTTGTCATATGTTGGCCATGTGATGAGAAGAAACAATAAGAGAAGGAGGTGGTCATACGTTGGCCATGTGATGAGAAGAGACAACAAGAGAAGAAGGTTGTCATATGCTGGCCATGTGATGAGAAGAGACAACAAGAGAAGAAGGTGGTCATATGTTGACCATGTGATGATAAGAGACAACAAGAGAAGGAGGTGGTTATATGTTGTCCATGTGATGAGAAGAGACAACAAGAGAAGGTGGTCATATGTTGGCCATGTGATGAGAAGAGATAACAAGAGAAGAAGTTTGTCATATGTTGGCCATGTGATGAGAAGAGACAAGAGAAGAAGGTGGTCATATATTGGCCATGTGATGAGAAGAGATAACAAGAGAAGAAGTTTGTCATATGTTGGCCATGTGATGTGAAGAAACAATAAGAGAAGGAGGTGGTCATACGTTGGCCATGTGATGAGAAGAGATAACAAGAGAAGAAGTTTGTCATATGTTGGCCATGTGATGAGAAGAGACAAGAGAAGAAGGTGGTCATATATTGGCCATGTGATGAGAAGAGATAACAAGAGAAGAAGTTTGTCATATGTTGGCCATGTGATGTGAAGAAACAATAAGAGAAGGAGGTGGTCATACGTTGGCCATGTGATGAGAAGAGACAACAAGAGAAGGTGGTCATATGTTGGCCATGTGATGAGAAGAGACAACAAGAGAAGAAGGTGGTCATATGTTGGTCATGTGATGAGAAGAGACAACAAGAGAAGGTGGTCATATGTTGGCCATGTGATGAGAAGAGATAACAAGAGAAGAAGTTTGTCATATGTTGGCCATGTGATGAGAAGAGACAACAAGAGAAGAAGGTGGTCATATGTTGGTCATGTGATGAGAAGAGACAACAAGAGAAGGTGGTCATACGTTGGCCATGTGATGAGAAGAGATAACAAGAGAAGAAGTTTGTCATATGTTGGCCATGTGATGAGAAGAGACAACAAGAGAAGAAGGTGGTCATATATTGGCCATGTGATGAGAAGAGATAACAAGAGAAGAAGTTTGTCATATGTTGGCCATGTGATGAGAAGAAACAATAAGAGAAGGAGGTGGTCATACGTTGGCCATGTGATGAGAAGAGACAACAAGAGAAGAAGGTTGTCATATGCTGGCCATGTGATGAGAAGAGACAACAAGAGAAGAAGGTGGTCATATGTTGACCATGTGATGATAAGAGACAACAAGAGAAGGAGGTGGTTATATGTTGTCCATGTGATGAGAAGAGACAACAAGAGAAGGTGGTCATATGTTGGCCATGTGATGAGAAGAGATAACAAGAGAAGAAGTTTGTCATATGTTGGCCATGTGATGAGAAGAGACAAGAGAAGAAGGTGGTCATATATTGGCCATGTGATGAGAAGAGATAACAAGAGAAGAAGTTTGTCATATGTTGGCCATGTGATGTGAAGAAACAATAAGAGAAGGAGGTGGTCATACGTTGGCCATGTGATGAGAAGAGATAACAAGAGAAGAAGTTTGTCATATGTTGGCCATGTGATGAGAAGAGACAAGAGAAGAAGGTGGTCATATATTGGCCATGTGATGAGAAGAGATAACAAGAGAAGAAGTTTGTCATATGTTGGCCATGTGATGTGAAGAAACAATAAGAGAAGGAGGTGGTCATACGTTGGCCATGTGATGAGAAGAGACAACAAGAGAAGGTGGTCATATGTTGGCCATGTGATGAGAAGAGACAACAAGAGAAGAAGGTGGTCATATGTTGGTCATGTGATGAGAAGAGACAACAAGAGAAGGTGGTCATATGTTGGCCATGTGATGAGAAGAGATAACAAGAGAAGAAGTTTGTCATATGTTGGCCATGTGATGAGAAGAGACAACAAGAGAAGAAGGTGGTCATATGTTGGTCATATGTTGGTCATGTGATGAGAAGAGACAACAAGAGAAGGTGGTCATACGTTGGCCATGTGATGAGAAGAGATAACAAGAGAAGAAGTTTGTCATATGTTGGCCATGTGATGAGAAGAGACAACAAGAGAAGAAGGTGGTCATATATTGGCCATGTGATGAGAAGAGATAACAAGAGAAGAAGTTTGTCATATGTTGGCCATGTGATGAGAAGAAACAATAAGAGAAGGAGGTGGTCATACGTTGGCCATGTGATGAGAAGAGACAACAAGAGAAGAAGGTTGTCATATGCTGGCCATGTGATGAGAAGAGACAACAAGAGAAGAAGGTGGTCATATGTTGACCATGTGATGATAAGAGACAACAAGAGAAGGAGGTGGTCATATGTTGGCCATGTGATGATAAGAGACAACAAGAGAAGAAGGTGGTCATATGTTGGCCATGGGATGATAAGAGACAACAAGAGAAGGAGGTGGTCATATGTTGGCCATGTAATGATAAGAGACAACAAGAGAAGGAGGTGGTCATAAGTTGGCCATGTGATGATAAGAGACAACACGAGAAGAAGGTGGTCATATATTGATCATGTGATGAGAAGAGACAACAAGAGAAGGAGGTGGTCATATGTTGGCCATGTGATGAGAAGAGACAACAAGAGAAGAAGGTGGTTATATGTTGGCCATTTGATGAGAAGAGACAAAAAGAGAAGAAGGTGGTCACATGTTGGCCATGTGATGAGAAGAGACAACAAGAGAAGGAGGTAGGCATATGTTGGCCATGCCATGAGAAGAGACAACAAGAGACAACAGGAGAAGAAGGTAGTCATATGTTGGCCATGTGATGAGGATAGACAACAAGAGAAGAAGTTGGTCATATGTTGGTCATGTGATGAGAAGAGACAACAAGAGAAGAAGTTGGTCATGTGATGAGAAGAGATAACAAGAGAAGAAGGCGGTCATATGTTGGCCATGTGATGAGAAGAGATAACAAGAGAAGGTGGACATATGTTGGTCATGTGATGAGAAGAGACAACAAGAGAAGAAGGTGGTCATATGTTGGTAATGCGATGAGAAGAGACAACAAGAGAAGGTGGACATATGTTGGTCATGTGATGAGAAGAGACAACAAGAGAAGGTGGTCATATATTGACCATGTGATGAGGAGGGACTACAAGAGAAGAAGGTGGTCATATGTTGGCCATGTGATGAGGAGGGACTACAAGAGAAAAAGGTGGTCATATGTTGGCCATGTGATGAGAAGAGACAAGAGAAGAAGGTGGTCATATGTTGGCCATGTGATGAGGAGGGACTACAAGAGAAGAAGGTGGTCATATGTTGGCCATGTGATGAGGAGGGACTACAAGAGAAGAAGGTGGTCATATGTTGGCCATGTGATGAGTAGGGACTACAAGAGAAGAAGGTGATCATATGTTGGCCATGTGATGAGAAGAAACAAGAAGAAAATCTCAAAGCAAACCCTCAAATGAGAACCAACCAGGGGGTACACGAAAATTCTGGCTGACCCAGATAAACATGAGGCAAGAACAAGAACATGAGGCAAGAACAAGAACATGAGGCAAGAACAAGAACATGAGGCAAGACACCGGCCATAAGCTCCCTTGCCAAGATAGAAGAGCTCACTCAATGTAGCGAGGTACAGTGCGGGGCCTGAGCGAGGTACAGTGCGGGGCCTGAGAGAGATACAGTGTGGGGTCTGAGAGAGATACAGTGTGGGGCCTGAGCGAAACACAGTGTGGGGCCTGAGCGAGGTACAGTGTGGGGTCTGAGAGAGATACAGTGTGGGGCCTGAGCGAAACACAGTGTGGGGCCTGAGCGAGGTACAGTGCGGGGCCTGAGAGAGATACAGTGTGGGGTCTGAGAGAGATACAGTGTGGGGCCTGAGCGAGGTACAGTGTGGGGCCTGAGCGAAGTACAGTGCGGGGCCTGAGAGAGATACAGTGTGGGGTCTGAGAGAGATACAGTGTGGGGCCTGAGTGAGGTACAGTGTGGGGTCTGAGAGAGATACAGTGCGGGGCCTGAGCAAGGTACAGTGCGGGGCCTGAGAGAGATACAGTGTGGGGTCTGAGAGAGATACAGTGTGGGGTCTGAGAGAGATACAGTGTGGGGCCTGAGCGAGGTACAGCGTGGGGCCTGAGCGAGGTACAGTGCGGGGCCTGAGAGAGATACAGTGCGGAGCCTGAGAGAGGTACAGTGCGGGGCCTGAGAGAGATACAGTGCGGGGCCTGAGAGAGATACAGTGTGGGGCCTGAGCGAGGTACAGTGTGGGGCCTGAGCGAGGTACAGTGCGGGGCCTGAGAGAGATACAGTATGAGGTCTGAGAGAGATACAGTGTGGGGCCTGAGCGAGGTACAGTGTGGGGCCTGAGCGAAACACAGTGCGGGGCCTGAGCGAGGTACAGTGCGGGCCTGAGAGAGATACAGTGTGGGGTCTGAGAGAGACACAGTGCGGGGCCTGAGCGAGGTACAGTGCGGGGCCTGAGCGAAACACAGTGCGGGGCCTGAGCGAGGTACAGTGCGGGGCCTGAGAGAGATACAGTGCGGGGCCTGAGCGAGGTACAGTGCGGGGCCTGAGCGAGGTACAGTGCGGGGCCTGAGCGAGGTACAGTGCGGGGCCTGAGCGAGGTACAGTGCGGGGCCTGAGCGAGGTACAGTGCGGGGCCTGAGCGAGGTACAGTGCGGGGCCTGAGCGAGATACAGTGCGGGGCCTGAGCGAGATACAGTGCGGGGGCCTGTGCAAGATCTGACTTTGATAACAAAGATCCTCAGACATCTAGAGTTTCTGCTTTATGTGCCATCTTTTGCTTGAAAGAACAATAAATACACAGACAACCATAGAGATAATTTATTCCATGAAATACACACTCTCCTAATGACATGACCTGTCCCAGTACATTACTACTCTCATATGATTTGTTTATTTGTTTATGGAAGGCCCAGGTATCACTGCAAACGAATTAAAATCCATAATTGCTCAACCGCCCATGCCAGCGTAATCATTCAAATCTCATCTGTAGTCCCCATCGTAGCAGTCTCAGCACACGCCAAAAGACAAAGGTGAAACCATGCAGAAAGTGAACACAGCTAACTGTTCCCTGTCATACGATATCATCACTCATCGTAAACAATTGGAATATCGAAACATGATCAAAACGGATGAGACACACAGCTCACAGTATGAACAGCACTTAACTCAGTAGCTCCTGCAACAAGCCGGACTTGGAATATGAGGAAACTGCAACAAGGAACACTTTTCATGCATAGCCTTCAATTGTTCCCACCGCCTATCCACCATATACCGAAAATTTCACTCTCGTATGATATACAAGAGACCTTGTATACTCTCATATGATATACAAGAGACCTTGTATACTCTCGTATGATATACAAGAGACCTTGTATACTCTCATATGATATACAAGAGACCTTGTATACTCTCATATGATATACAAGAGACCTTGTATACTCTCATATGATATACAAGAGACCTTGTATACTCTCGTATGATATACAAGAGACCTTGTATACTCTCATATGATATACAAGAGACCTTGTATACTCTCGTATGATATACAAGAGACCTTGTATACTCTCATATGATATACAAGAGACCTTGTATACTCTCATATGATATACAAGAGACCTTGTATACTCTCATATGATATACAAAAGACCTTGTATACTCTCATATGATATACAAGAGACCTTGTATACTCTCGTATGATATACAAGAGACCTTGTATACTCTCATATGATATACAAGAGACCTTGTATACTCTCATATAATATACAAATCTACTTTACTTAAGATGTATCTTATTTTCTTAAACATTTACAGTTCTCATAGCATTTTTATTAAACATCTACTTTCTATATTTTAACATGTTTTCTATGAAATATGTGCTGTCTTTAATGTACAGCATTCTCATTTATACACACATTTTTATCTTGACACAGCATACGGCATAAAACACTAATTTTGTTTAAATGACACAACATACTCCATAAAAAAACTAATTTTGCTTAAATGACACAACATACTCCATAAAAAAACTAATTTTGCTTAAATGACACAACATACTCCATAAAAAAAACTAATTTTGTTTAAATGACACAACATACTCCATGAGACTTCTGTTTTTCCTATGAGTAGACAAGACTGGAGTACTGGATAGAGAAATATGAGACAGACAAGGAGAACCTAACGCGATCACTTGATTCTCTGAAAGCAGATAGGCAACAGTGCTTGGATCGTATGGCCTGGATCCACAACAAGACGGCCAACTACAAACCTATCGTCAAGGATGACAGGTGATTCAACTCTTCCTTTCCCATTAACATAGACACAACCTACATACTAGGCTGTGACATTTCCTAGGATTTGTTTAGATCAAACTGACTTAAACCAAATTGTTTTAAACCAAACTAACTTAGATGCTGCTGAGTGGCAGTGTTCCTAAGCGTTTGGCTTTTCATGGCAAGGCGCTGTGCCACTGAGTACAGGTTCGATCCTGCCTTGGTCCATATTTTTTTCTGTTGTTGATTATTTGTCATTTTTCCGAGTGCTGTAAACATACTTCTTCCTCTGAATTGATTCACTGATTATCGCCTCGGAAGTTTCCCTCTATAATAATATTCATTTATTATTATTTGTCTCCACTCCTAACTTAGATCAACTAGTTTTATAATCAAACTGACTTAAACCAAATTGTTTTAATTCAAACTGACTTAAACCAAATTGTTCTAGATCAATCTGACTTAGACCAAATTGTTTTAGATCAAACTGACTTAGACCAAATTGTTTTAGATCAAACTGACTTAAACCAAATTGTTTTAGACCAAACTGACTTAGATCAACTAGTTTTAGATCAAACTGACTTAAACCACATTGTTTTAGATCAAACTGACTTAAACCACATTGTTTTAGATCAAACTGACTTAAACAAAATTGTTCTAGTTCAATCTGACTTAGACCAAACTGGTTTAGATCAAACTGACTTGGTAAACCAAATTGTTTTAGATCAAACTGATTTAGTAAACCAATTTGTTTTAGATCAAACTGACTTAGTAAACCAATTTGTTTTAGATCAAACTGACTTAGTAAACAAATTTGTTTTAGATCAAACTGACTTTGTAAACCAATTTGTTTTAGATCAAACTGACTTAGTAAACAAATTTGTTTTAGATCAAACTGACTTAGTAAACCAATTTGTTTTACATCAAACTGACTTAGTAAACCAATTTGTTTTAGATCAAACTGACTTAGTAAACCAATTTGTTTTACATCAAACTGACTTAGTAAACCAATTTGTTTTACATCAAACTGACTTAGTAAACCAATTTGTTTTAGATCAAACTGACTTAGTAAACCAATTTGTTTTACATCAAACTGACTTAGTAAACCAATTTGTTTTACATCAAACTGACTTATTAAACCAATTTGTTTTAGATCAAACTGACTTATTAAACCAATTTGTTTTAGATCAAACTGACTTATTAAACCAATTTGTTTTGGATCAAACTGACTTAGTAAACAAATTTGTTTTAGATCAAACTGACTTATTAAACCAAATTGTTTTAGATCAAAATAAATTACACAAAATTGTTTCAGATCAAACAGACGTAGATGAAATTGTTTGATATCGAACTGACTTAGTAAACCAAATTGTTTTAGATCAAACTCACTTAGTAAACCAAATTGTTTTAGATCAAACTGACTTAGGGACCAAACTGTTTTAGATCAAACTGACTTACACAAAATTGTTTTAGATCAAACTGAATAAGAACAAATTGTTTTTGATCATACTGACGTAGTAACAAACTGTTTTAGATCAAACTGAGTGGGAGCAAATTGTTTTAGATCAAACTGAGTGGGAGCAAATTGTTTTAGATCAAACTGAGTGGGAGCAAATTGTTTTAGATCAAACTGACTTAGAACCAAATTGTTTTAGATTAAACTGACTGAGACCGAATTGTTTTAGACCAAACTGACATAGAACCAAATTGTTCTAGACAAAACTGACGGACCAAATTGTTTTAAATCAAACTGACTGAGACCAAATTGTTTTAGATCAAACTGACTGAGACCAAATTGTTTTAGACCAAACTAACTTAGATCAACTTGTTTTAGATCAAAATGACTTAAACCTAATTGTTTTAGGTCAAACTGATTTAGACCAATTTGATTTAAAACAATTTGGTCTAAATCAGTTCGATCTAAAACAATTTGGTTTTCTAAGTCAGTTTGATCTAAAAAAAATTTGTAGTAAACCAAACAGTTTTAGATCAAACTGACTGAGATCAAATTGTTTTAGACCAAACTGACTTATATCAAATTGTTTTAGACCAAACTGACTTAGATCAAATTGTTTTAGATCAAACTGACTTAGTAATGCAATTTGTTTTAAATCAAACTATCTTAGACCAAATTATTTTAGATCAAACTGACTTAGATGAAATTGTTTTAGATTAAACTGACTTAGATTAAACTGCTTAGACCAAATTGTTTTAGATCAAACCAACGTAGTTAACCAAATTGTTTTAGATTAAACTGACTGAGACCAATTTGTTTTAGACCAAACTGAGTTAGAGACCATATTGTTTCAGATAAAACTGACTTGGACCAAATTGTTGTAGGTGTAACTGACTTAGTAATGCAATTTGTTTTAGATCAAACTGACTTGGACCAAATTGTTTCAGATCACACACACAAATATTTATATATATATATATAGACCAATACCCATACATATGAAAACATACATGCATATACATACCCATACAGAGACAATCATATACATGTGCGAATGAGAAATGTGCCCACATACCCAGAAGAGTACACACCGAGGTCAGTTCATGGACATTTGATGGGACTATCAGCTAATGAAGTGACATTTGGTTGGACTTATCAGCTAATGAAGTGACATTTGGTGGGACTATCAGCTAATGAAGTGACATTTGGTTGGACTTATCAGCTAATGAAGTGACATTTGGTGGGACTATCAGCTAATGAAGTGACATTTGGTTGGACTTATCAGCTAATGAAGTGACATTTGGTGGGACTATCAGCTAATGAAGTGACATTTGGTGGGACTATCAGCTAATGAAGTGACATTTGGTGGGACTATCAGCAAATGAAGTGACATTTGGTTGGACTATCAGCTAATGAAGGGACATTTGGTGGGACTATCAGCAAATGAAGGGACATTTGGTTGGACTATAAGCTAATGAAGGGACATTTGGTGGGACTATTAGCTAATGAAGTGACATTTGGTGGGACTATCAGCAAATGAAGGGACATTTGGTTGAACTATAAGCTAATGAAGGGACATTTGGTGGGACTATTAGCTAATGAAGTGACATTTGGTGGGACTATCAACTAATGAAGTGATATTTGGTTGGACTTATCAGCTAATGAAGTGACATTTGGTGGGACTATTAGCTAATGAAGTGACATTTAGTTGGACTTATCAGCTAATGAAATGACATTTGGTTGGACTATCAGCTAATGAAGGGACATTTGGTGGGACTATCAGCAAATGAAGGGACATTTGGTGTGACTATCAGCTAATGAAGTGACATTTGGTTGGACATATCAGCCAATGAAGTGACATTTGGTGAGTCTAACAGCTAATGAAGTGACATTTTGTTTAACTTATCAGCTAATGAAATGACATTTGGTTGGACTTATCAGCTAATGAAATGACATTTTATTGAACTTACTTGGTAAAGTAAATGCCCGAGTTTTGATCGTGTTTCGATTGCGTACGATGAATGATATCGTATGACTGGAAACAAAATGCTGTGTTCACTTTCTGTGCTGTTTCACCTTATGTTTTTTTTGGAGTGTACTGAGACTGTTATGATGGGGAATGCAGCTACCTTTGTTTGGGAGATGAAATATTAATTTGGATAATTCCATTGTCACGGGCGGTTGAGCAATTATGGATTTTAATTCGGTTGCAGTGATACCGGTGCCTTCCATAACTAAAATGAAACCTTTGGTTGAACTTATGAACTGAAAAAAATTGATAATGGTAATATCTAGAAATGGACATCTGGGTGGACTATCTGTTTGTGTGTGTGTGTGTGTGTTGTCCACTGATCCAGCTGAAGACTTATAGAGCTAAAACTTTGATTAACTTGTGTTTCACTTACGTGAACTGTAACCTGAACCTATAAACCTAAAAATGATATTTACGTGCCAGCTGATCTGTTATCAAATAGATGAATAGTTGGTTCAATTTACAAACAAATGGACTCTTGGTAAGGCCATATATAAATGTTTCATTTGGGAAACTATTACCTATTTTTGATCTCTACAATCTTCATTGTTGAAGGTAAGTAATCTTAAAGGCTGTCATTTTACCACCTTGTTTTTAGCCTTTAATATTGTCTCTTTTTTTGTTTTGTTTTATTGTTTCTCTTGGCTCTTTGTGGCGCTTGTAAGTGTTTCTAAATTGATTGAAACAGTAATTGCTACAGGGGGGTGTGGGAGAGAAAGTGGGGATGTATATTTCTGGTAGTCAATATTTGATATTTTGCTTAGGCATGAATGGAGTCAGTTTAAGAAAACATATTCTTCTTCTTTCCTTCCTTATTTGCCTTTCAGCGTCGAGGGGTTAAGAGAAGTTCAGTGAAAATTAGTTGAATGCTGTTCTCTAATTTGAGGTGGATTAGGTGAAAGTAGAATCAACAATGTATCAATTTGGGAGGGGAGGGGCTGTGAAATAATGTTCTGACCTGTACACCTCGTGGCAACTCTACTGGACAAGTAGTCTTTATCTTTCAATCCCATTGAAACTCCAGGCACACACCAAAATGGGATACAAATTGTAACGATAGGTTTTTTTTAGTTTCAAACCGTTGAAACTTCTGTGCTGACCTTTTTTTTGTTTGTCACTTTGTGTAGGCGCGTGAAGAAGATTGAAGCAGACAGACTTGCCAGGCAGAGGCTCATGAACAACAAATCCATCCGTATTCAGGCTTGGTGGCGAGGAACCATGGTTAGAAAAGCTTTGGGACCATACAGTGCCAAAAACCTGGCCAAGGGTGCCAAGAAGGGCAAGGGCAAGGCCAAAGCTGGCAAGAAGAAGAAAAAATAAATACAAGGCTCTTTGGATATCATTTGTGTGTGTGTGGTGTGGATACATTTATTTTCTTCATGATGGGATAACATCTGTGTGTGTGTGTGGTGTGGATACATTTATTTTCTTCATGATGGGATAACATCTGTGTGTGTGTGTGTGTGGTATGGATACATTTATTTCCTTCCTGATTAGATAACATTTGTGTGTGTGGTGTGGATACATTTATTTCCTTCCTGATTAGATAACATTTGTGTGTCTGGTGTGGATACATTTATTTTCTTCCTGATTAGATAACATTTGTGTGTGGTGTGGATACATTTATTTTCTTCATGATGGGATAACATCTGTGTGTGTGTGTGGTGTGGATACATTTATTTCCTTCCTGATTAGATAACATTTGTGTGTCTGGTGTGGATACATTTATTTTCTTCATGATTGTATAACATTTGTGTGTGTGGTGTGGATACATTTATTTCCTTCCTGATTAGATAACATTTGTGTGTGTGGTGTGGATACATTTATTTTCTTCCTGATTAGATAACATCTGTGTGTGTGTGTGTGGTGTGGATACATTTATTTTCTTCATGATGGGATAACATCTGTGTGTGTGGTGTGGATACATTTATTTCTTTCATGAGTAGATAACTTTTGTGTGTGTGGTGTGGATACATTTATTTCTTTCATGAATAGATAACTTTTGTGTGTGTGGTGTGGATACATTTATTTCTTTCATGAATAGATAACTTGTGTATGTGTGTGTGGATACATTTATTTCTTTCATGAATAGATAACTTGTGTGTGTGTGTGTGTGGTGTGGATACATTTATTTCTTTCATGAATAGATAACTTGTGTGTGTGTGTGGTGTGGATACATTTATTTCTTTCATGAATAGATAACTTGTGTGTGTGTGGTGTGGATACATTTATTTCTTTCATGAATAGATAACTTGTGTGTGTGTGGTGTGGATACATTTATTTCTTTCATGAATAGATAACTTGTGTGTGTGTGGTGTGGATACATTTATTTCTTTCATGAATAGATAACTTGTGTATGTGTGTGTGGATACATATATTTTATTAATGATGGGATAACATCTCTGTGTGTGTGTGTGGTGTGGATACATTTATTTCCTTCCTGATTAGATAACATTTGTGTGTGTGGTGTGGATACATTTATTTTCTTCATGATTAGATAACATTTGTGTGTCTGGTGTGGATACATTTATTTTCTTCCTGATTAGATAACATTTGTGTGTGTGGTGTGGATACATTTATTTTCTTCATGATGGGATAACATTTGTGTGTCTGGTGTGGATACATTTATTTTCTTCCTGATTAGATAACATTTGTGTGTGTGGTGTGGATACATTTATTTTCTTCATGATTAGATAACATTTGTGTGTCTGGTGTGGATACATTTATTTTCTTTTTGATTAGATAACATTTGTGTGTGTGGTGTGGATACATTTATTTTCTTCATGATGGGATAACATCTGTGTGTGTGGTGTGGATACATTTATTTCCTTCCTGATTAGATAACATTTGTGTGTGTGGTGTGGATACATTTATTTTCTTCATGATTAGATAACATTTGTGTGTCTGGTGTGGATACATTTATTTTCTTCCTGATTAGATAACATTTGTGTGTGTGGTGTGGATACATTTATTTTCTTCATGATTAGATAACATTTGTGTGTCTGGTGTGGATACATTTATTTTCTTCCTGATTAGATAACATTTGTGTGTGTGGTGTGGATACATTTATTTTCTTCATGATTAGATAACATTTGTGTGTCTGGTGTGGATACATTTATTTTCTTCCTGATTAGATAACATTTGTGTGTGTGGTGTGGATACATTTATTTTCTTCATGATGGGATAACATTTGTGTGTGTAGTGTGGATACATTTATTTCTTTCATGAATAGATAACTTGTGTGTGTGTGGTGTGAATACATTTATTTCTTTCATGAATAAATAACATTTGTGTGTCTGGTATAGATACATTTATTTCATTCATGATTAGATAACATTTGTGTGTGTGGTGTGGATACATTTATTTCCTTCATGATTAGATAACATTTGTGTGACTAGTGTGGATACATTTATTTCTTTCATGAATAGATAACATTTGTGTGTGTAGTGTGGATACATTTATTTCTTTCATGAATAGATAACATTTGTGTGTGTAGTGTGGATACATTTATTTCTTTCATGAATAGATAACATTTGTGTGTGTGTGGTGTGGATACATTTATTTCCTTCATGATTTGATAACATTTGTGTGTCTGGTATAGATACATTTATTTCTTTCATGATTAGATAACATTTGTGTGTGTGGTGTGGATACATTTATTTCTTTCATGATTAGATAACATTTGTGTGTGTGGTGTGGATACATTTCTTTCTTTCATGAATAGATAACATTTGTGTGTGTGTGGTGTGGATACATTTATTTCTTTCATGATTAGATAACATTTGTGTGTGTGGTGTGGATACATTTATTTCTTTCATGAATAGATAACTTGTGTGTGTGTGTGTGGATACATATATTTTCTTCATGATGGGATAACATCTGTGTGTGTGTGTGTGTGGTGTGGATACATTTATTTCCTTCCTGATTAGATAACATTTGTGTGTGTGGTGTGGATACATTTATTTTCTTCATGATTAGATAACATTTGTGTGTCTGGTGTAGATACATTTATTTTCTTCCTGATTAGATAACATTTGTGTGTGTGGTGTGGATACATTTATTTTCTTCATGATGGGATAACATGTGTGTGTGTGTTGTGGATACATTTATTTCTTTCATGAGTAGATAACTTTTGTGTGTGTGGTGTGGATACATTTATTTCTTTCATGAATAGATAACTTTTGTGTGTGTGGTGTGCATACATTTATTTCTTTCATGAATAGATAACTTGTGTGTGTGTGGTGTGGATACATTTCTTTCTTTCATGAATAGATAACTTGTGTGTGTGTGGTGTGGATACATTTATTTCTTTCATGAATAGATAACTTGTGTGTGTGTGTGGTGTGGATACATTTATTTCCTTTATGATTAGATAACATTTGTGTGTGTGGTGTGGAGACATTTATTTCCTACCTGAGTAGATAACATTTGTGTGTGTGTGGTGTGGATACATTTATTTCCTTCATGATTAGATAACATTTGTGTGTGGTGTAGAGACATTTATTTCCTTCATGATTAGATAACATTTGTGTGTGTGGTGTGGATACATTTATTTCCTTCCTGAGTAGATAGCATTTGTGTGTGTGGTGTGGATACATTTATTTCTTTCATGATTAGATAACATTTGTGTGTGTGTGTGGTGTGGATACATTTATTTCCTTCCTGAGTAGATAACATTTGTGTGTGTGGTGTGGATACATTTATTTCTTTCATGATCTGATAACATTTGTGTGTGTCTGGTGTGGATACATTTATTTCCTTCCTTATTAGATAACATTTGTGTGTGTGTGTGGTGTGGATACATTTATTTCCTTCATGATTAGATAACATTTGTGTGTGTGGTGTGGAGACATTTATTTCCTTCATGATTAGATAACATTTGTGTGTGTGGTGTGGATACATTTATTTCCTTCATGATTAGATAACATTTGTGTGTGTGGTGTGGAGACATTTATTTCCTTCATGATTAGATAACATTTGTGTGTGTGTGGTGTGGAGACATTTATTTCCTTCCTGAGTAGATAACATTTGTGTGTGTGTGTGGTGTGGATACATTTATTTCTTTCATGATTAGATAACATTTGTGTGTCTGGTGTGGATACATTTATTTCTTTCATGATTAGATAACATTTGTGTGTGTGGTGTGGATACATTTATTTCCTTCCTGAGTAGATAACATTTGTGTGTGGGTGTGGATACATTTATTTCTTTCATGATTAGATAACATTTGTGTGTCTGGTGTGGATACATTTATTTCCTTCCTGAGTAGATAACATTTGTGTGTGTGGTGTGGATACATTTCTTTCTTTCATGATTAGATAACATTTGTGTGTCTGGTGTGGATACATTTATTTCTTTCATGATTAGATAACATTTGTGTGTGTGTGGTGTGGATACATTTATTTCCTTCATGAATAGATAACATTTGTGTGTGTCTGGTGTGGATACATTTATTTCCTTCATTAATTGATAACATTTGTGTGTGTGTGGTGTGGATACATTTCTTTCTTTCATGATTAGATAACATTTGTGTGTGTGTGTGGTGTGGAGACATTTATTTCCTTCCTGATTAGATAACATTTGTGTGTTTGTGGTGTGGATACATTTATTTCCTTCCTGATGAGATAACATTTGTGTGTGTGTGGTGTGGATACATTTATTTCCTTCATGATTAGATAACATTTGTGTGTGTGTGTGTGGTGTGGAGACATTTATTTCCTTCATGATTAGATAACATTTGTGTGTCTGGTGTGGATACATTTATTTCCTTCCTGAGTAGATAATATTTGTGTGTGTGTGGTGTGGATACATTTATTTCCTTCCTGATTAGATAACATTTGTGTGTGTGTGGTGTGGATACATTTATTTCCTTCCTGATTAGATAACATTTGTGTGTGTGTGGTGTGGATACATTTATTTCCTTCCTGAGTAGATAACATTTGTGTGTGTGTGGTGTGGATACATTTATTTCTTTCATGATTAGATAACATTTGTGTGTCTGGTGTGGATACATTTATTTCTTTCATGATTAGATAACATTTGTGTGTGTGTGTGTGGTGTGGAGACATTTATTTCCTTCCTGAGTAGATAACATTTGTGTGTGTGGTGTGGAGACATTTATTTCCTTCCTGATTAGATAACATTTGTGTGTGTGTGGTGTGGAGACATTTATTTCCTTCCTGATTAGATAACATGTTTTCTATCTTTCTGGATAAAGTTGTTGTTTATTTTATTTAACTGATTGAATGTTTGTATCTCTAGTGTTTTGATAACTTTGTTTTGCAGATAAAGCTGTTTACACGCCCTGTTTATAAGATTTATAATTTGCTTTTTTGATAACGTTGCTGTTCCTGCTTTGTTTTCTTTCTGGATTGATACACTCTGTGTGTGTGTGTTTGCAAAGAGAGAGAGAGAGAGAGAGAGAGAGTTAGTTAATACACTCTGTGTGTGTGTGTGTGTGTGTGTTTGCAAAGAGAGAGAGAGAGAGAGAGAGTTAGTTAGTTGATACACTCTGTGTGTGTGTGTGTGTTTGCAAAGAGAGATAGAGAGAGAGAGTTAGTTGATACACTCTGTGTGTGTGTGCATGTGTTCGCAAAAGAGAGAGAGAGAGAGAGAGTTAGTTGATACACTCTGTGTGTGTGTGTTTGCAAAGAGAGAGAGAGAGAGTTAGTTGATACACTCTGTGTGTGTGTGCATGTGTTTGCAAAGAGAGAAAGAGAGTTAGTTAGTTGATACACTCTGTGTGTGTGTGTGTGTGCATGTGTTCGCAAAGAGATAGAGAGAGAGTTAGTTGATACACTCTGTGTGTGTGTGTGTTTGCAAAGAGAGAGAGAGAGTTAGTTGATACACTCTGTGTGTGTGTGTGTTTGCAAAGAGAGAGACAGAGAGAGAGTTAGTTGATACACTCTGTGTGTGTGTGTGTTTGCAAAGAGAGAGACAGAGAGAGAGTTAGTTGATACACTCTGTGTGTGTGTGTGTTTGTAAAGAGAGAGACAGAGAGAGAGTTAGTTGATACACTCTGTGTGTGTGTGTGTTCGCAAAGAGAGAGAAAGAGAGAGAGAGTTAGTTGATACACTCTGTGTGTGTGTGTGTGTGTGTGTGCATGTGTTCGCAAAGAGAGAGAAAGAGAGAGAAAGAGAGAGAGAGAGTTAGTTGATACACTCTGTGTGTGTGTGTGTTCGCAAAGAGAGAGAAAGAGAGAGAGAGTTAGTTGATACACTCTGTATGTGTGTGTGTGTTTGCAAAGAGAGAGAGAGAGAGAGAGAGTTAGTTGATACACCCTGTGTGTGTGTGTGTGTGTGTGTTTGCAAAGAGAGAGAGAGAGAGTTAGTTGATACACTCTGTGTGTGTGTGTGTGTTTGCAAAGAGAGAGAGAGAGAGTTAGTTAGTTGATACACTCTCTGTGTGTGTGTGTGTGTGTGTTTGCAAAGAGAGAGAGTTAGTTGATACACTCTGTGTGTGTGTGTGTGTGTTTGCAAAGAGAGAGAGAGAGGGTTAGTTGATACACTGTGTGTGTATGTGTGTTTGCAAAGAGAGAGAGAGAGTTAGTTGATACACCCTGTGTGTGTGTGTGTGTGTGTTTGCAAAGAGAGAGAGAGAGAGAGTTAGTTAGTTGATACACTCTGTGTGTGTGTGTGTGTGTGTTTGCAAAGAGAGAGAAACAGAGTTAGTTGATACACTCTGTGTGTGTGTGTGTGTATTTGCAAAGAGAGAGAGAGAGGGTTAGTTGATACACTCTGTGTGTGTGTGTGTGTTTGCAAAGAGAGAGAGAGAGAGAGTTAGTTGATACACTATGTGTGTGTGTGCATGTGTTTGCAAAGAGAGAGAGAGAGAGAGTTAGTTAGTTGATACACTCTGTGTGTGTGTGCATGTGTTCACAAAGAGAGAGAAAGAGAGAGAGAGAGTTAGTTAGTTGATACACTTTGTGTGTGTGTGCATGTGTTCGCAAAGAGAGAGAAAGAGAGAGAGTTAGTTGATACACTCTGTGTGTGTGTGCATGTGTTCGCAAGAGAGAGAGAGAGAGAGTTAGTTGATACACTCTGTGTGTGTGTGCATGTGTTCGCAAAGAGAGAGAGAGAGAGAGTTAGTTGATACACTCTGTGTGTGTGTGTGTGTGTGCATGTGTTCGCAAAGAGAGAGAAAGAGAGAGAGAGAGTTAGTTGATACACTCTGTGTGTGTGTGCATGTGTTCGCAAAGAGAGAGAGAGAGTTAGTTGATACACTCTGTGTGTGTGTGCATGTGTTCGCAAAGAGAGAGAAAGAGAGAGAGAGAGAGTTAGATGAAACGCGCTGTGTGTGCAGGCAAAGCGAGAGAGAGAGAGAGTTTGTTGATACACTCTGTGTGTGTGTGCATGTGTTCGCAAAGAGAGAGAAAGAGAGAGTGAGAGAGTTAGTTGAAACGTGCTGTGTGTGCTGGCAAAGCGAGAGAGAGAGAGTTAGTTGATACACTCTGTGTGTGTGTGTGTGTGTGTGTGTGCATGTGTTCGCAAAGAGAGAGAGAGAGAGAGTTAGTTGAAATGCGCTGTGTGAGCGGGCAAAGCAAAAGAGAGAGAGAGAGAGTTGAAACACTGTATTTTTGTTACCTAAATATAGTCCCTGCTGTACAAATAATGTTTCAGTGCTCTACTCTTAGGATAATGTTTGTTTTTACCTGATGTACAAATTCTACTCTTAGGATAATGTTTGTTTTTCCCTGATGTACAAATTCTACTCTTAGGATAATGTTTGTTTTCCTTGATGTACAAATTCTACTCTTAGGATAATGTTTGTTTTTACCTGATGTACAAATTCTACTCTAAGGATAATGTTTGTTTTTACCTGATGTACAAATTCTACTCTAAGGATAATGTTTGTTTTTACCTGATGTACAAATTCTACTCTTAGGATAATGTTTGTTTTCCCTGATGTACAAATTCTACTCTTAGGATAATGTTTGTTTTTCCCTGATGTACAAATTCTACTCTTAGGATAATGTTTGTTTTTACCTGATGTACAAATTCTACTCTAAGGATAATGTTTGTTTTTCCCTGATGTACAAATTCTACTCTAAGGATAATGTTTGTTTTTACCTGATGTACAAATCTCAAAATCGCCAAATTCTGTCATCGTGATTTTAGAACATTTCCTATGTTCCCATATGGCTTGCAGCACACGTGTTCGCCTAGACAGGCATTTCCCTCGTGACCTCCTGGTTTCCAGTCCACATGTTCGCCTAGTCACTCGTAGACACGCTCATTCCCTTTGTGACACGGCCACTCCTGGCTCCTTTGTCTGACCCCTGCCAAAGGACCTGTCCATCTACACCTGGCTCCTTTGTCTGACACCTCACCAAGGACCTGTCCAGATTGGGTGAACCTGCCAGGAGCTAAGCTCCCGCTGACATAGCTCATTGGGTCCTGTAGGCACACAAGCACGCCAGGAGCTAAGCTCCCGCTGACATAGCTCATTGGGTCCTGTAGGCACACAAGCACGCCAGGAGCTAAGCTCCCGCTGACATAGCTCATTGGGTCCTGTAGGCACACAAGCACGCCAGGAGCTAAGCTCCCGCTGACATAGCTCATTGGGTCCTGTAGGCACACAAGCACGCCAGGAGCTAAGCTCCCGCTGACATAGCTCATTGGGTCCTGTAGGCACACAAGCACGCCAGGAGCTAAGCTCCCGCTGACATAGCTCATTGGGTCCTGTAGGCACACAAGCACGCCAGGAGCTAAGCTCCCGTTGACATAGCTCATTGGGTCCTGTAGGCACACAAACACGCCAGGAGCTAAGTTCCGTTGACATAGCTCATTGGGTCCTGTAGGCACACAAGCACGCCAGGAGCCAAGCTCCCGCTGACATAGCTCATTGGGTCCTGTAGGCACACAAGCACGCCAGGAGCCAAGCTCCCGCTGACATAGCTCATTTGGTCCTGTAGGCATACAAGCACGCCAGGAGCTAAGCTCCCGCTGACATAGCTCATTGGATCCTGTAGGCACACAAGCACTCAACAACAAAGTGAGCCTAATGTGAACGGGGAAGTGTGTTGGGAAGAAGCAAAAAGATCATTCCAAAACAGTCTCATCTATGGGAAACATCAGGATACAGAAAACAAGGAAGACCTAAAGAGACACTAATAAGAGAAGCAAAGTTGGCAGGCATAGACTCATTACACAAGATCGAACATCTCGCTCAGAATAGAGATGGGCGGCGAGAAACAGTTCACGTCTTGTGTGACGTCACATGGGGCAGAAAGGATCAAGAATCATTGAATGATTGATCTCGGCTGTCTCCACAATAACCAAATAGAGGCTCCTACATATGTTGTTTATTCATTGAGCAAAACTTAGACTTGCGCACAGGAAGCATAGAACATATCTGAGTCTATCAATGATCTCCTGACTTGGCGAACCAGCGCGCTCTAGTCACATGAAGTTGTGTGTCACTGGCCTCTCAGCAAGTTCAGGGTTAGTGAGCTGGCAGTGTGCTGAAGCGCAGGTCTCTCTAGTGACAACGTGTGGTAGCAATGGACATCGGTTCAAGTCCTGTCTATTGTTCTCTATTTTCTGATGTTTTTGTATGTGATTTTTGTAGAGTTTAGAGTGTTATACAAATATACATGTGTAAATATCGCTCTCTTATTTGAGGAAATGCATCCTATCACAAGCTTGTTCAATCTATACACTGAGCAAATCTTTAAAAACATCTCAGAGATACCAGGCCTAAACATTTATGAAAGATAATCAATAACCTAAGATATGCTGATGATACTGTTCTACTAGCAGAAAATCCTAAAGACCTACAACACTTACTTAATGTGATAAACACAACAAGCAAAAAATATCGACTAGAAATGAATATCAAAAAGACTAAAACTTTTATCATAAACAAAGAAAATTCTCAAGACCTACAATTAAATATCACAGTTGAGGGAATACATCTGGAGACAGTCCAGAGTTACAACTACCTGGGACATACTATAACCAATGATGGAAAATGCAAAACTGAAATAAACAAAAGAATAGGTATGGCAAAAAGTAATTTTAATGCCTTGAAAAATATACTAACAACAAAACAAATATCAGCAGTTCTGAAACTAAGAATGGCAAAATGATACATCTTCTCAATATTCCTTTTTGGTGCAGAAACATGGACATTAGACAAGAAAACAGAACAGAAAATTGAAGCCTTTGAAATGTGGATTTATAGAAGAATAGGTAGAATTGGATGGAAACAAAAGATAACAAACGATGAAGTTTTAAAACAACTGAAAATAAAAAGAGAACTAAAAAAAAAGTAAAGTACCCCCCGTCACGCCAAGTGGCGTATAGGGAAATATGGTGTTAGTGACCCTATATTTTACAGACCTTCAGCACATGATTTTTGGGGTAATGTGGTCGGTATTACGCCCGTGCTGCTTTTACTTTCCCAGAAAAAATCCGGTACCCATTTAAGGCTGGGTGAACAAAAAGAGAACTGCTGAACACAATATAGACAAAACAAATTAAATTTTCGGGGCATGTTAAAAGACACAACAGCCTACTAAAAGTAATATTGGAAGGAAAAATACAAGGTAAAAGAGGCAGAGGCAGACCAAGACTAACATGGACGAGTAATATCAAAAGATGGACAAGTCAATCTATGTCAGCCTGCACCATCAAAGCAAGAAACAGAATAGAATGGCGATCCATGGTAGCCAACCTTCGTTGCGGAGAGGGCACACGATGATGATGATGATTTGAGGAAAGTATTTTAGTATTTTCATAATGGAAACTTTTTATGCAGAACGTAGCTGGTTCGTTTTATGGATCAGCAGAGACTGTCTGGAGATTTGTGTCTTCTATTGAACCGCCCCCCCCCCCCCTTCTCAACTTTCAAATACAGTATATTTGACTTTTTTTAAATACAAACATTAGTTTGTCATTTTGCTTGCCACTTTCTTTATACAAACATCGGTTTGTCATTTCATTGCAACTTTCTTTATACAAACATCGGTTTGTCATTTTCCTTGCCACTTTCTTTGTACAAAATCGGTTTGTCATTTCATTGCCACTTTCTTTACACAAACATCGGTTTGTCATTTCATTGTCACTTTCTTTACACAAACATCGGTTTGTCATTTCATTGCCACTTTCTTTACACAAACATCGGTTTGTCATTTCATTGCCACTTTCTTTACACAAACATCGGTTTGTCATTTCATTGCCACTTTCTTTACACAAACATCGGTTTGTCATTTCATTGCCACTTTCTTTACACAAACATCGGTTTGTCAGTTAGTAGTAAGAAGACAGTGTGTGAATAAGTGGGCAAGAAGACAGTGTGTGAATAAGTGGGCAAGAAGACAGTGTGTGAATGTGTGGGTAAGAAGACAGTGTGTGAATGTGTAGGTAAGAAGACAGTGTGTGAATGTGTGGGCAAGAAGACAGTGTGTGAATGTGTGGGCAAGAAGACAGTGTGGGTAAGAAGAGAGTGTGTGAATGTGTGGGTAAGAAGACAGTGTGTGAATGTGTGGGTAAGAAGACAGTGTGTGAATAAGTGGGTAAGAAGACAGTGTGTGAATGTGTGGGTAAGAAGACAGTGTGTGAATGTGTGGGCAAGAAGACAGTGTGTGAATGTGTGGGTAAGAAGACAGTGTGTGAATGTGTGGGCAAGAAGACAGTGTGTGAATGTGTGGGCAAGAAGACAGTGTGTGAATGTGTGGGCAAGAAGACAGTGTGTGAATGTGTGGGCAAGAAGACAGTGTGTGAATGTGTGGGCAAGAAGACAGTGTGTGAATGTGTGGGTAAGACAGTTTTATGTTACGGAAGACGCCGGTATCACTACAAACAAATGACAATCCATAATTGCTCAGCCGCCCTTGCCAATGGATTCATCCGAACGACTGTCTCATCACCCAAATAAAGAAAGATAGCTGTAGTCCCCACCATACAGTCTCAGCACACGCCAAAAGACATCAGGCGAAACCGCACTAAAAGTGAACACAAAGGTCTGTTCCATGTCATACGATATCATCATTCATCGTAAAAAATGGGATAAGAAGACAGTGTGTGAATACATGTGTAAAAAGACAGTGTGTGAATACATGTGTAAAAAGACAGTGTGTGAATACATGTGTAAGAAGACAGTGTGTGAATACATGTGTAAGAAGACAGTGTGTGAATACATGTGTAAGAAGACAGTGTGTGAATACATGTGTAAGAAGACAGTGTGTGAATACATGTGTAAGAAGACAGTGTGTGTTACTTTGAGGTTATTTTTCTTAGCTGATCTTGTATAAACGTGTTAGTCCTGGAGAAATCACGTCACAGATCAATCAGGTCCGAGCTATTGATAACTTTCCTATTGATCAAATATCGATCCACAGCGAGAGGACAATATCGATACTGACGTGTCTGCGTGTCTTGTCCAGCAGCTCAGCCATAGCCGGTCTCATAGAAGGAGATAAGAAGGTCGCGGTGTGTGTGTGGGGGGGGGGGGGGAACTGACGAATGAATAGCTGAGACAAGTGGCAGCCCCGCCAGATGTCGTTGTGTCTGTTGACTGCGGTCGCCAGGCAGCTAAGATTGTTGCACAGATAGTTTATGTTTCTCAAATTGGTAGTCACGTACACCGTCAATAGTCGAGTCCGACAGTCGCTGTTTGTCAAGTACGGGCACAATGTATGTGTATGCGTATCCAATGTGCTAACAGTATGTCGTGTATCATATTCATTTATGTGAATGTATCATTGTATGTATCCAAAATAGTGGCATATATCATATCTCTTGAGGGACTGCGATTGCATATGTAAACAAACAAACGGCGTCAAACTAGCTTGTGTACACTGTCGTGCATTTAGCGCAGCGCTCTATAACAAAAACAGCTTTGTCCACTGGGCCATATAGAAACCTGGTTGTGAAATAATTGTTGTCAGTGTTGCTATGGCTAGAGCAAGGTCCAGATACCACTTCTATCAGCATTCGCGGGAAGGTGGGGGGGGGGGGGGGGGGGAAGACGAAGATTCTTCTTATTGTTCTGTGTGACTTCGTGACAGCATTAGTTGCTTGCCTGTCTCACGATCTCACAGTCTCACTGTCTCAGTCTCCCTGTCTCACAGTCTGCCAGTCTCACGATCTCACAGTCTCCCTGGCACATAGTCTCACTGTTTCACTGTCACACAGTATCTCTGTCTCATAGTCTCACTGTTTGACTGTTACACAGTCTATCTGTCTCAAAATCTAACAGTCTCGCAGTCTCCCTGTCTCACAGTCTCAGTGTCTCATAATCTCACTGTTTCACAATCTCACAGTCTCAGTCTCCCTATCTCACAGTCTGCCTGTCTCACAGTTTCCCTGCCTCACAGTCCCACTGTCTCAAAGTCTGCCTGTCTCACAATCACCCTGTCTCACAGTCCCCCTGTCTCACAATTTCTCTGTATTACAGTCCTCCTGTCTCACGTTATCCCTGTCTGATAGTCTCCCTGTCTCACAGTCCCACTGTCTCACAGTATCCCTGTCTCACAGTCTCCTTGTCTCACAGTCCTCCTGTCTAACAGTCCCTAAGTCTCACAGTCCCTCTGTCTCACAGTCTCCCAGGGTCCCTATCTCACAGTCCCCCTGTTTCACAGTCCCCCTGTCTCACAGTCCCCCTATCTCACAGTCTCCCTGTCTCACAGTCCCCCTGTCTCACAGTCCCCCTATCTCACAGTCTCCCTTTCTCACAGTCCCCTTGTCTTGCAGTCTTCCTGTCTCACAGTCCCCCGTCTCATAGTCCCCTTGTCTCACAGTCTCCCTGTCTCAAAGTAACCCTGTCTCACAGTCCCTCTGTCTCACAGTCCCCTTGTCTAACAGTCCCCCTCTCTCACAGTCCCCCTGTATCAAAGTTTCACAGTCCCACTGTCTCACAGTCTCCCTGTCTCAAAGTAACCCTGTCTCACAGTCCCTCTGTCTCACAGTCCCCTTGTCTAACAGTCCCCCTCTCTCACAGTCCCCCTGTATCAAAGTCTCACAGTCCCACTGTCTCACAATCTCCTTGTCTCACAGTCTAATTGTCTCAAAGTTTCCCTGTGTCCCTATGTCCCTGTCTCACAGTCAGCCTATCTCAAAGTCTCACAGTCCCACTGTCTCACTGTCCCCCTGTCGTACAGTTTGACTGTCTCAACGTCTCAGTCTCCCTGTCTCACAGTCTCCCTGTCTCACAGTCTCCCTGTCTCACCATCTCCATGTCTCACAGTCTCCCTGTCTCAAATCCTCAAAGTCACACAGTCTCCCTGTCTCAAAGTATCGGAGTCTCCATGTCTCCCTGTCTCACAGTGTCCCTGTCACACAGTCTCCCCGTCTGAAAGTCTCACAGTCTCCCTGTCTAACAGTCTTGCTGTCTCCCTGTCTTAAAGTCTCACAGTCTCCCTGTCTAACAGTCTTGCTGTCTCCCTGTCTTAAAGTCTCACAGTCTTCCTGTCTCAAAGCCTCACAGTTTCCCCGTCGCAAAGTCTCAAAGTCTCACAGTCTCCCTGTCTCAAAGTCTCCCTGTCTCAAAGTCTCCCTGTCTCAAAGTCTCACAATCTCCCTGTCTCAAAGTCTCACAGTCTCCCTGTCTCAAAGTCTCATAGTCTCCCTGTCTCAAAGTCTCACAGTCTCCCTGTCTCAATCTCTCACAGTCTCCCTGTCTCAATCTCTCACAGTCTCCCTGTTACAAAGTCTCAAGGTCTCACAGTCTCCCTGTCTCAAAGTCTCACAGTCTCCCTGTCTCAAAGTCTCACAGTCTCCCTGTCTCAAAGTCTCACAGTCTCCCTGTCGCAATCTCTCACAGTCTCCCTGTTACAAAGTCTCAAGGTCTCACAGTCTCCCTGTCTCAAAGTCTCACAGTCTCCCTGTCTCAAAGTCTCACAGTCTTCCTGTCTCAATTTTTCAATCTCTCACAGTCTCCCTGTTACAAAGTCTCAAGGTCTCCCTGTCTCAAAGTCTCACAGTCTCCATGTCTCAAAGTCTCACAGTCTCCATGTCTCAAAGTCTCACAATCTCCCTGTCTCACAGTCTCCCTGTCTCAGAGTCTCACAGTCTCCATGTCTCAAAGTCTCACAGTCTCCCTGTCTCAAAGTCTCACAGTCTCCCTGTCTCAGAGTCTCACAGTCTCCATGTCTCAGAGTCTCACAGTCTCCATGTCTCAAAGTCTCACAGTCTCCCTATCTCAAAGTCTCACAATCTCCCTGTCTCAAAGTCTCACAGTCTCCCTGTCTCAGAGTCTCACAGTCTCCATGTCTCAAAGTCTCACAATCTCCCTGCCTCAAAGTCTCACAGTCTCCCTGTCTCAAAGTCTCACAGTCTCCCTGTCTCAAAGTCTCACAGTCTCCCTGTCTCAAAGTCTCACAGTTTCCATGTCTCAAAGTCTCACAATCTCCCTGTCTCAAAGTCTCACAGTCTCCCTGTCTCAAAGTCTCACAGTATCCCTGTCTCAAAGTCTCACAGTCTCCCTGTCTCAAAGTCTCACAGTCTCTCTGTCTCAAAGTCTCAAAGTCTTAAAGTCTCACAGTCGCCCTGTCTCAAAGTTTCACAGTCTCCCTGTCTCCCTGTCTCAAAGTCTCACAGTCTCCCTGTCTCAAAGTCTCAAAGTCTTAAAGTCTCACAGTCTCCCTGTCTCAAAGTCTCACAGTCTCCCTGTCTCAAAGTCTCACAGTCTCCCTGTCTCAAAGTCTCACAGTCTCCCTGTCTCAAAGTCTCAAAGTCTCACAGTCTCCCTGTCTCAAAGTCTCAAAGTCTCACAGTCTCCCTGTCTCAAAATCTCAAAGTCTCACAGTCTCCCTGTCTCAAAGTCTCAAAGTCTCACAGTCTCCCTGTCTCAAAGTCTCACAGTCTCCCTGTCTCAAAGTCTCACAGTCTCCCTGTCTCAAAGTCTCACAGTCTCCCTGTCTCAAAGTCTCAAAGTCTCACAGTCTCCCTGTCTCAAAGTCTCACAGTCTCCCTGTCTCAAAGTCTCAAAGTCTCACAGTCTCCCTGTCTCAAAGTCGTCAAGGATATCCAACAGCCTCTACAAACAGCCATTCATAACTGACTACGCCGTGATCTGTGAACCCAAATTGGTCAAGATCCTGATCCATCTTCCCTGGGCCTATTGACTGGTCAAACGATTAGTAATCGAAACAGGAAACAATCCGGTAATCAAAAATGTTAAGCCAAAAGTCGGATATGTCGGATCAAAAGTTCGCACATCGCAGCTTACCATAAGCGACAAAATAATGCATCCGCTAAGTGTAAGGGACAAAGTAATGCATCCGCTAAGTGTAAGGGACAAAGTAATGCATCCGCTAAGCGTAAGGCGCAAAGTAATGCACCCGCTTAGTGTAAGGCACAAAGTAATGCATCCACTTAGCGTAAGGCACAAAGTAATGCATCCACTTAGTGTAAGGCACAAAGTAATGCATCCACTTAGTGTAAAGCACAACGTAATGCATCCACTTAGTGTAAGGCACAAAGTAATGCATCCACTTAGTGTAAGGCACAAAGTAATGCATCCGCTTAGTGTAAGGCACAAAGTAATGCATCCACTTAGTGTAAGGCACAACGTAATGCATCCACTTAGTGTAAGGCACAAAGTAATGCATCCACTTAGCGTAAGGCACAAACTAATGCATCCGCTTAGTGTAAGGCACAAAGTAATGCATCCGCTTAGTGTAAGGCACAAAGTAATGCATCCGCTTAGTGTAAGGCACAAAGTAATGCATCCACTTAGTGTAAGGCACAAAGTAATGCATCCACTTAGTGTAAGACACAAAGTAATGCATCCACTTAGTGTAAGGCACAAAGTAATGCATCCACTTAGTGTAAGGCACAAATTAATGCATCCACTTAGTGTAAGGCACAAAGTAATGCATCCACTTAGTGTAAGGCACAACGTAATGCATCCACTTAGCGTAAGGCACAAAGTAATGCACACTTGTCCTTGTAAGAACGAACTGTAAAGAGGAGTAGTCGTCCAGCTAACGTAACATCAGCAGTGTTGATGATACCAGAACTTTCCTACATTCTTTGATGTTTGTTGCAGATTTTGTTCATTTGATGGTGCCTTCCCCCCCCCCCCCCTTCCCACCAAATATTTTTGTTTTGGTCTCTTAGTCTCTCACTGTTGGTGTGTCCATAAGACTGATCTTTGCTAGACATGGCAGCAGCATCTAGTTGATGTTCCTGTGTGTTACTAGCTCATCATTTTGACCAATTTGTCCATTTGCCATTTAACAGGTTATCTCAATAGAGACGTGTTCGTTCTTTGACATCTCTTCGATGTATCCGTACCATCTCTAATCTATGAACGTCTTGTTTACAACATTTTTAGTTCAGCTACTAATGTCCGTGTTTCACAGAAATAATCGGACATAGATATTATTAGCGATTGTTATTTCTTGCTCTTAACTCTTTCTGTACGTTTCGTCGCATCATGCGCCATGCCGATTACGGCCATGTACGTTTAGCCGCACAGTGCGTCACTCTCAACTTGATTAGTGTAAACTGTCATTAAAGCATATTCTTTTATATGTCTTGTATCACCGTGTTGTTGGTGAAATCTAATTCCTTGTTTAATTATCTAAAAGTTAATATATAATATGTTAAGTGTTATATAAATATAAACATGTCGATTAATTTTTTAAATGAAATTTTTGTCTCTGAAATCTCTACAGCTAAATTGATAAAAATCCGTCCGTGCTGAGAGAGTTAAACTTGGCCCTGGGTAGTCAGCTCATGCCACCGACTGAGACGCGCTGAGTCAAGCTGGTAGCTGTTGTAGAAACACAGGACAAAACAGGCACCGATATCTGAGGGCTGACGTTAGCTTGGTCACCAGACCTGTCTAATTCTTGACATCGTTACGGTAAGCCACTTTAGTTGTTTTATTTACAGTTTCTCGTTTATTTACTTGCTGACCAAAAAAGTCCTTGCCAGAATAAAATGATAATCCGTCATGCTGTGTTGTGATGTAGCCATGTCCTGTTCAATCACATCCACTATATGACTATATATTTGTGTATTTCTTTAATTAATGCATTTACTGATGTCTTTTATACAGGAGAGTTTTTACATTACAATTTGCTGATGTTAGTTTATCCCTGAAGGATGCAGACACTGTCAAGGTCGTTAACACAGTTACTAGTTTCCGTGTCTTCCCATTACATTTATCAGTATTAGTTTCCGTGTCTTCCCATTACATTTATCAGTATTAGTTTCCGTGTCTTCCCATTACAGTTACCTGTACTAGTTTCCGTGTCTTCCCATTACATTTATCAGTATTAGTTTCCGTGTCTTCCCATTACATTTATCAGTATTAGTTTCCGTGTCTTCCCATTACATTTATCAGTATTAGTTTCCGTGTCTTCCCTTACATTATCAGTATTAGTTTCCGTGTCTTCCCATTACATTTATCAGTATTAGTTTCCGTGTCTTCCCATTACAGTTACCTGTACTAGTTTCCGTGTCTTCCCATTACATTTATCAGTATTAGTTTCCGTGTCTTCCCATTACAGTTACCTGTACTAGTTTCCGTGTCTTCCCATTACAGTTACCTGTACTAGTTTCCATGCCTTCCCATTACATTTATCAGTATTAGTTTTCGTGTCTTCCCATTACAGTTACCTGTATTAGTTTTCGTGTCTTCCCATTACAGTTACCTGTATTAGTTTTCGTGTCTTCCCATTACAGTTACCTGTACTAGTTTCCGTGTCTTCCCATTACAGTTACCTGTATTAGTTTTCGTGTCTTCCATTACAGTTACCTGTACTAGTTTCCGTGTCTTCCCATTACAGTTACCTGTATTAGTTTTCGTTTCTTCCCATTACAGTTCCCTGTATAAATTCGTGTCTTCCCATTACAGTTAACTGTACTATAATATAGTTTACGTGTCTTCCCATTACAATTACCTGTACTAGTTTCCGTGTTTTCCTATTACAATTACCTGTTCTAATTTCTGTATCTTCCCATTACGGCTACCTGTACAAATTTCAGTGTCTTCCCATTACAATTACTAGCTGACACTTTTCTGACATTTTGTGTGGGTTATAATCTTGTTGCAAAGTTCAGGTCGTGTTTAACATTTAGAGTTTTCTCTGCATCGTCATCACCACCATCATCATCATCATCATCGCCATAATTATGATCAGTATCATTATGATAATTCTTGTTATTATTGTAGTTGTTGCTGTTATTGTAGTTATTGCTGTTATTGTAGTTATTGTAGTTATTGCTGTTATTGTAGTTATTGCTGTTATTGTAGTTATTGTAGTTATTGCTGTTATTGTAGTTATTGCTGTTATTGTAGTTATTGTAGTTATTGCTGTTATTGTAGTTGTTGCTGTTATTGTAGTTATTGCTGTTATTGTAGTTATTGTAGTTATTGCTGTTATTGTAGTTATTGCTGTTATTGTAGTTATTGTAGTTATTGCTGTTATTGTAGTTATTGCTGTTATTGTAGTTATTGTAGTTATTGCTGTTATTGTAGTTATTGCTGTTATTGTAGTTATTGTAGTTGTTGCTGTTATTGTAGTTATTGCTGTTATTGTAGTTATTGTAGTTATTGCTGTTATTGTAGTTATTGCTGTTATTGTAGTTATTGTAGTTATTGTAGTTATTGCTGTTATTGTAGTTATTGCTGTTATTGTAGTTGTTGCTGTTATTGTAGTTATTGTAGTTATTGTAGTTATTGTAGTTATTGTAGTTATTGCTGTTATTGTAGTTATTGTAGTTATTGTAGTTGTTGCTGTTATTGTAGTTATTGCTGTTATTGTAGTTATTACTGTTATTGTAGTTATTACTGTTATTGTAGTTATTGCTGTTATTGTAGTTATTACTGTTATTGTAGTTATTGCTGTTATTGTAGTTATTACTGTTATTGTAGTTATTACTGTTATTGTAGTTATTACTGTTATTGTAGTTATTGCTGTTATTGTAGTTATTACTGTTATTGTAGTTATTACTGTTATTGTAGTTATTGTAGTTATTGTAGTTATTGTAGTTGTTGCTGTTATTGTAGTTATTGTAGTTATTGTAGTTATTGCTGTTATTGTAGTTATTGTAGTTATTGTAGTTGTTGCTGTTATTGTAGTTATTGCTGTTATTGTAGTTATTACTGTTATTGTAGTTATTACTGTTATTGTAGTTATTGCTGTTATTGTAGTTATTGTAGTTATTGCTGTTATTGTAGTTATTGTAGTTGTTGCTGTTATTGTAGTTATTGTAGTTATTGCTGTTATTGTAGTTATTGTAGTTATTGCTGTTATTGTAGTTATTGTAGTTATTGCTGTTATTGTAGTTATTGCTGTTATTGTAGTTATTGTAGTTATTGCTGTTATTGTAGTTATTGCTGTTATTGTAGTTATTGTAGTTATTGCTGTTATTGTAGTTATTGTAGTTATTGCTGTTATTGTAGTTATTACTGTTACTGTAGTTATTGTAGTTATTGCTGTTATTGTAGTTATTGTTGTTATTGCTGTTATTGTAGTTATTGTACTTATTGCTGTTATTGTAGTTATTGTAGTTATTGTAATTATTGTTGTTATTGCTGTTATTGTAGTTATTGTACTTATTGCTGTTATTGTAGTTATTGTAGTTATTGTAGTTATTGTTGTTATTGCTGTTATTGTAGTTATTGTACTTATTGCTGTTATTGTAGTTATTGTAGTTATTGTTGTTATTGCTGTTATTGTAGTTATTGCAGTTATTGCTGTTATTGTAGTTATTGTAGTTATTGTAATTATTGTAATTATTGCTGTTATTGTAGTTATTGTTGTTATTGTAGTTATTGTAGTTATTGCTATTATTGCTGTTATTGTAGTTATTGTAATTATTGTAATTATTGTAGTTATTGCTGTTATTGTAGTTATTGCTGTTATTGTAGTTATTGTTGTTATTATAGTTATTGTAGTTATTGCTGTTATTGTAGTTATTGTAGTTATTGCTGTTATTGTAGTTATTGTAGTTATTGCTGTTATTGTAGTTATTGCTGTCATTGTAGTTATTGTAGTTATTGCTGCTATTGTAGTTATTGTAGTTATTGCTGTTATTGTAGTTATTGAAGTTATTGTTATTATTGTAGTTGTTGCTGTTATTGTAGTTATTGCTGTTATTGTAGTTATTGTAGTTATTGCTGTTATTGTAGTTATTGCTGTTATTGTAGTTATTGTAGTTATTGCTGTTATTGTAGTTATTGCTGTTATTGTAGTTATTGTAGTTATTGCTGTTATTGTAGTTATTGCTGTTATTGTAGTTATTGTTGTTATTATAGTTATTGTAGTTATTGCTGTTATTGTAGTTATTGTAGTTATTGCTGTTATTGTAGTTATTGTAGTTATTGCTGTTATTGTAGTTATTGCTGTCATTGTAGTTATTGTAGTTATTGCTGCTATTGTAGTTATTGTAGTTATTGCTGTTATTGTAGTTATTGTAGTTATTGTTGTTATTGTAGTTATTGCTGTTATTGTAGTTATTGTAGCTATTGTAGTTATTGCTGTTATTGTAGTTATTGCTGTTATTGTAGTTATTGTAGTTATTGCTGTTATTGTTGTTATTGTTGTTATTATTATTATTATTGTTATTATTGTAATTATTATAAAATATGGTGCCTACTTATTTATGTGATCGTGTCTTTCCATAATATACACCTTCTACAGTTATTTATCTTTTCCGTTCTTAATATCTACCTAGCCACTGTCTGGTATCTCTTCTCTCTGTCTCTCTTTATGTCGTCCATCTACCTAGCCACTGTCTGGTATCTCTTCTCTCTATCTCTCTTTATGTCGTCCTCCTACCTAGCCACTGTCTGGTATCTCATCTCTCTGTCTCTCTTTATGTCGTTCTCCTACCTAGCCACTGTCTGGTATCTCTTCTCTCTGTCTCTCTTTATGTCGTCCTCCTACCTAGTTACTGTCTGGTATATTTTCTCTCTGTCTCTCTTTATGCCGTCCTCCTACCTAGCCACTGTCTGGTATCTCTTCTCTCTGTCTCTCTTTATGCCGTCCTCCTACCTAGCCACTGTCTGATATCTCTTCTCTCTGTCTCTCTTTATGCCGTCCTCCTACCTAGCCACTGTCTGGTATCTCTTCTCTCTGTCTCTCTTTATGTCGTCCTCCTACCTAGCCACTGTCTGGTATCTCTTCTCTCTGTCTCTCTTTATGTCGTCCTCCTACCTAGCCACTGTCTGATATCTCTTCTCTCTGTCTCTCTTTATGTCGTCCTCCTACCTAGTCACTGTCTGGTATCTCTTCTCTCTGTCTCTCTTTATGTCGTCCTCCTACCTAGCCACTGTCTGGTATCTTTTCTCTCTGTCTCTTATTATGTCGTTCTCCTACCTAGCCACTGTCTGGTATCTCTTCTCTCTGTCTCTCTTTATGTTGTTCTCCTACCTAGCCACTGTCTGGCATCTCTTCTCTCTGTCTCTCTTTATGTCGTCCTCCTACCTAGCCACTGTCTGGTATCTCTTCTCTCTGTCTCTCTTTATGTCGTCCTCCTACCTAGCCACTGTCTGGTATCTCTTCTCTCTGTCTCTCTTTATGTCGTCCTCCTACCTAGCCACTGTCTGGTATCTCTTCTCTCTGTCTCTCTTTATGTTGTCCTCCTACCTAGCCACTGTCTGGTATCTCTTCTCTGTCTCTCTTTATGTCGTCCTCGTACCTAGCCACTGTCTGGTATCTCTTCTCTCTGTCTCTCTGTCTCTCTTTATGCCGTCCTCCTACCTAGCCACTGTCTGGTATCTCTTCTCTCTCTCTCTCTATCTCTCTTTATGCCGTCCTCCTACCTAGCCCCTGTCTGGTATCTCTTCTCTCTCTCTCTCTGTTTCTCTTTATGTCGTCCTCCTACCTAGCCACTGTGTGGTATTTCTTCTCTCTGTCTCTCTGTCTCTCTATATGTCGTCCTCCTACCTAGCCACTGTCTGGTATCTCTTCTCTCTCTCTGTCTCTGTCTCTCTTTATGCCGTCCTCCTACCTAGCCCCTGTCTGGTATCTCTTCTCTCTGTCTCTCTTTATGTCGTCCTCCTACCTAGCCACTGTCTGGTATCTCTTCTCTCTGTCTCTCTTTATGTCGTCCTCCTACCTAGCCACTGTCTGGTATCTCTTCTCTCTGTCTCTCTTTATGTCGTCCTCCTACCTAGCCACTGTCTGGTATCTCTTCTCTCTGTCTCTCTTTATGTCGTCCTCCTACCTAGCCACTGTCTGGTATCTCTTCTCTCTGTCTCTCTTTATGTCGTCCTCCTACCTAGCCACTGTCTGGTATCTCTTCTCTCTGTCTCTCTCTTTGTGTCATCCTCCTACCTAGCCACTGTCTGGCATCTCTTCTCTCTGTCTCTCTTTATGTCGTCCTCCTACCTAGCCACTGTCTGGTATCTCTTCTCTCTGTC
Source organism: Megaustenia siamemsis (assembly GCA_032433765.1). Taxonomy (NCBI): domain Eukaryota; kingdom Metazoa; phylum Mollusca; class Gastropoda; order Stylommatophora; family Ariophantidae; genus Megaustenia; species Megaustenia siamemsis. Next base: position 313,702 of record JAVIAB010000024.1, read on the forward strand.
TCTCTTTATGTCGCCCTCCTACCTAGCCACTGTCTGGTATCTCTTCTCTCTCTCTCTCTCTGTCTCTCTTTATGCCGTCCTCCTACCTAGCCACTGTCTGGTATCTCTTCTCTCTGTCTCTCTTTATGTCGTCCTCCTACCTAGCCACTGTCTGGTATCTCTTCTCTCTGTCTCTCTTTATGTCGTTCTCCTACCTAGTCACTGTCTGGTATCTCTTCTCTCTGTCTCTCTTTATGTCGTTCTCCTACCTAGTCACTGTCTGGTATCTCTTCTCTCTGTCTCTCTTTATGTCGTTCTCCTACCTAGTCACTGTCTGGTATCTCTTCTCTCTGTCTCTCTTTATGTCGTTCTCCTACCTAGTCACTATCTGGCATCTCTTCTCTCTGTCTCTCTTTATGTCGTTCTCCTACCTAGCCACTGTCTGGTATCTCTTCTCTCTGTCTCTCTTTATGTCGTTCTCCTACCTAGTCACTGTCTGGCATCTTCTCTCTGTCTCTCTTGATGTCGTTCTCCTACCTAGCCACTGTCTGGTATCTCTTCTCTCTGTCTCTCTTTATGTCGTCCTCGTACCTAGCCACTGTCTGGTATCTCTTCTCTCTCTCTCTCTCTGTCTCTCTTTATGCCGTCCTCCTACCTAGCCACTGTCTGGTATCTTTTCTCTCTGTCTCTCTTTATGCCGTCCTCCTACCTAGCCACTGTCTGGTATCTCTTCTCTCTGTCTCTCTTTATGTCGTCCTCCTACCTAGCCACTGTCTGGTATCTCTTCTCTCTGTCTCTCTTTATGCCGTCCTCTTACCTAGCCACTGTCTGGTATCTCTTCTCTCTGTCTCTCTTTATGCCGTCCTCCTACCTAGCCACTGTCTGGTATCTCTTCTCTCTGTCTCTCTTTATGCCGTCCTCTTACCTAGCCACAGTCTGGTATCTCTTCTCTCTGTCTCTCTTTATGTCGTCCATCTACCTAGCCACTGTCTGGTATCTCTTCTCTTTGTCTCTCTTTATGTCGTTCTCCTACCTAGCTACTGTCTGGTATCTCTTCTCTCTGTCTCTCTTTATGTCGTTCTCCTACCTATCTACTGTCTGGTATCTCTTCTCTCTGTATCTCTTTATGTCGTTCTCCTACCTAGTCACTGTCTGGTATCTCTTCTCTCTGTCTCTCTTTATGTCGTCCTCCTACCTAGCCACTGTCTGGTATCTCTTTTCTCTGTCTCTCTTTATGTCGTTCTCCTACCTAGCCACTTTCTGGTATCTCTTCTCTCTGTCTCTCTTTATGTCGTTCTCCTACCTAGCTACTGTCTGGTATCTCTTCTCTCTGTCTCTCTTTATGTCGTTCTCCTACCTATCTACTGTCTGGTATCTCTTCTCTCTGTATCTCTTTATGTCGTTCTCCTACCTAGTCACTGTCTGGTATCTCTTCTCTCTGTCTCTCTTTATGTCGTCCTCCTACCTAGCCACTGTCTGGTATCTCTTTTATCTGTCTCTCTTGATGTCGTTCTCCTACCTAGCCACTGTCTGGTATCTCTTCTCTCTGTCTCTCTTTATGTCGTCCTCCTACCTAGCCACTGTCTGGTATCTCTTCTCTCTGTCTCTCTTTATGTCGTTCTCCTACCTATCTACTGTCTGGTATCTCTTCTCTCTGTATCTCTTTATGTCGTTCTCCTACCTAGTCACTGTCTGGTATCTCTTCTCTCTGTCTCTCTTTATGTCGTCCTCCTACCTAGCCACTGTCTGGTATCTCTTTTCTCTGTCTCTCTTGATGTCGTTCTCCTACCTAGCCACTGTCTGGTATCTCTTCTCTCTGTCTCTCTTTATGTCGTCCTCCTACCTAGTCACTGTCTGGTATCTTTTCTCTCTGTCTCTCTTTATGTCGTTCTCCTACCTAGTCACTGTCTGGTATCTCTTCTCTCTGTCTCTCTTTCTTTCTTTATGTCGTCCTCCTACCTAGTCACTGTCTGGTATCTCTTCTCTCTGTCTCTCTTTATGTCGTTCTCCTACCTAGCTACTGTCTGGTATCTCTTTTCTATGTTTCTCGTTATGTCGTTTTCCAACCTAGCCACTCTCTGGTATCTCTTCTCTCTGTCTCTCTTTATGTCGTCCTCCTACCTAGCCACTGTCTGGTATCTCTTCTCTCTGTCTCTCTTTATGTCGTTCTCCTACCTAGCTACTGTCTGGTATCTCTTTTCTCTGTTTCTCGTTATGTCGTTTTCCAACCTAGCCACTCTCTGGTATGTCTTCTCTCTGTTTCTCTTTATGTCGCTCTCCTACCTAGCCACTGTCTGGTATCTCTTCTCTCAGTTTCTCTTTATGTCGCTCTCCTACCTAGCCACTGTCTGGTATCTCTTCTCTCTGTCTCTCTTCATGCCGTCCTCCTACCTAGTCACTGTCTGGTATCTCTTCTCTCTGTCTCTCTTTATGTCGTCCTCCTACCTAGTCACTGTCTGGTATCTCTTCTCTCTGTCTCTCTTTATGTCGCTCTCCTACCTAGCCACTGTCTGGTATCTCTTCTCTCTGTCTCTCTTCATGCCGTCCTCCTACCTAGTCACTGTCTGGTATCTCTTCTCTCTGTCTCTCTTTATGTCGTCCTCCTACCTAGTCACTGTCTGGTATCTCTTCTCTCTGTCTCTCTTTATGTCGTCCTCCTACCTAGCCACTGTCTGGTATCTCTTCTCTCTGTCTCTCTTTATGTCGTTCTCCTACCTAGTCACTGTCTGGTATCTCTTCTCTCTGTCTCTCTTTATGTCGTTCTCCTACCTAGTCACTGTCTGGTATCTCTTCTCTCTGTCTCTCTTTATGTCGTTCTCCTACCTAGTCACTGTCTGGTATCTCTTCTCTCTGTCTCTCTTTATGTCGTTCTCCTACCTAGTCACTATCTGGCATCTCTTCTCTCTGTCTCTCTTTATGTCGTTCTCCTACCTAGCCACTGTCTGGTATCTCTTCTCTCTGTCTCTCTTTATGTCGTTCTCCTACCTAGTCACTGTCTGGCATCTTCTCTCTGTCTCTCTTGATGTCGTTCTCCTACCTAGCCACTGTCTGGTATCTCTTCTCTCTGTCTCTCTTTATGTCGTCCTCGTACCTAGCCACTGTCTGGTATCTCTTCTCTCTCTCTCTCTGTCTCTCTTTATGCCGTCCTCCTACCTAGCCACTGTCTGGTATCTTTTCTCTCTGTCTCTCTTTATGCCGTCCTCCTACCTAGCCACTGTCTGGTATCTCTTCTCTCTGTCTCTCTTTATGTCGTCCTCCTACCTAGCCACTGTCTGGTATCTCTTCTCTCTGTCTCTCTTTATGCCGTCCTCTTACCTAGCCACTGTCTGGTATCTCTTCTCTCTGTCTCTCTTTATGCCGTCCTCCTACCTAGCCACTGTCTGGTATCTCTTCTCTCTGTCTCTCTTTATGCCGTCCTCTTACCTAGCCACAGTCTGGTATCTCTTCTCTCTGTCTCTCTTTATGTCGTCCATCTACCTAGCCACTGTCTGGTATCTCTTCTCTTTGTCTCTCTTTATGTCGTTCTCCTACCTAGCTACTGTCTGGTATCTCTTCTCTCTGTCTCTCTTTATGTCGTTCTCCTACCTATCTACTGTCTGGTATCTCTTCTCTCTGTATCTCTTTATGTCGTTCTCCTACCTAGTCACTGTCTGGTATCTCTTCTCTCTGTCTCTCTTTATGTCGTCCTCCTACCTAGCCACTGTCTGGTATCTCTTTTCTCTGTCTCTCTTTATGTCGTTCTCCTACCTAGCCACTGTCTGGTATCTCTTCTCTCTGTCTCTCTTTATGTCGTCCTCCTACCTAGCCACTGTCTGGTATCTCTTTTCTCTGTCTCTCTTTATGTCGTTCTCCTACCTAGCCACTTTCTGGTATCTCTTCTCTCTGTCTCTCTTTATTTCGTTCTCCTACCTAGCTACTGTCTGGTATCTCTTCTCTCTGTCTCTCTTTATGTCGTTCTCCTACCTATCTACTGTCTGGTATCTCTTCTCTCTGTATCTCTTTATGTCGTTCTCCTACCTAGTCACTGTCTGGTATCTCTTCTCTCTGTCTCTCTTTATGTCGTCCTCCTACCTAGCCACTGTCTGGTATCTCTTTTATCTGTCTCTCTTGATGTCGTTCTCCTACCTAGCCACTGTCTGGTATCTCTTCTCTCTGTCTCTCTTTATGTCGTCCTCCTACCTAGCCACTGTCTGGTATCTCTTCTCTCTGTCTCTCTTTATGTCGTTCTCCTACCTAGCTACTGTCTGGTATCTCTTCTCTCTGTCTCTCTTTATGTCGTTCTCCTACCTATCTACTGTCTGGTATCTCTTCTCTCTGTATCTCTTTATGTCGTTCTCCTACCTAGTCACTGTCTGGTATCTCTTCTCTCTGTCTCTCTTTATGTCGTCCTCCTACCTAGCCACTGTCTGGTATCTCTTTTCTCTGTCTCTCTTGATGTCGTTCTCCTACCTAGCCACTGTCTGGTATCTCTTCTCTCTGTCTCTCTTTATGTCGTCCTCCTACCTAGTCACTGTCTGGTATCTTTTCTCTCTGTCTCTCTTTATGTCGTTCTCCTACCTAGTCACTGTCTGGTATCTCTTCTCTCTGTCTCTCTTTCTTTCTTTATGTCGTCCTCCTACCTAGTCACTGTCTGGTATCTCTTCTCTCTGTCTCTCTTTATGTCGTTCTCCTACCTAGCTACTGTCTGGTATCTCTTTTCTATGTTTCTCGTTATGTCGTTTTCCAACCTAGCCACTCTCTGGTATCTCTTCTCTCTGTCTCTCTTTATGTCGTCCTCCTACCTAGCCACTGTCTGGTATCTCTTCTCTCTGTCTCTCTTTATGTCGTTCTCCTACCTAGCTACTGTCTGGTATCTCTTTCTCTGTTTCTCGTTATGTCGTTTTCCAACCTAGCCACTCTCTGGTATGTCTTCTCTCTGTTTCTCTTTATGTCGCTCTCCTACCTAGCCACTGTCTGGTATCTCTTCTCTCAGTTTCTCTTTATGTCGCTCTCCTACCTAGCCACTGTCTGGTATCTCTTCTCTCTGACTCTCTTCATGCCGTCCTCCTACCTAGTCACTGTCTGGTATCTCTTCTCTCTGTCTCTCTTTATGTCGTCCTCCTACCTAGTCACTGTCTGGTATCTCTTCTCTCTGTCTCTCTTTATGTCGCTCTCCTACCTAGCCACTGTCTGGTATCTCTTCTCTCTGTCTCTCTTCATGCCGTCCTCCTACCTAGTCACTGTCTGGTATCTCTTCTCTCTGTCTCTCTTTATGTCGTCCTCCTACCTAGTCACTGTCTGGTATCTCTTCTCTCTGTCTCTCTTTATGTCGCTCTCCTACCTAGCCACTGTCTGGTATCTCTTCTCTCAGTTTCTCTTTATATCGCTCTCCTACCTAGCCACTGTCTGGTATCTCTTCTCTCTGTCTCTCTTCATGCCGTCCTCCTACCTAGTCACTGTTTGGTATCTCTTCTCTCTGTCTCTCTTCATGCCGTCCTCCTACCTAGTCACTGTCTGGTATCTCTTCTCTCTGTCTCTCTTCATGCCGTCCTCCTACCTAGTCACTGTCTGGTATCTCTTCTCTCTGTCTCTCTTCATGCCGTCCTCCTACCTAGTCACTGTCTGGTATCTCTTCTCTCTGTCTCTCTTCATGCCGTCCTCCTACCTAGCCACTGTCTGGTATCTCTTCTCTCTGTCTCTCTTCATGCGTCCTCCTACCTAGCCACTGTCTGGTATCTCTTCTCTCTGTCTCTCTTCATGCCGTCCTCCTACCTAGCCACTGTCTGGTATCTCTTCTCTCTGTCTCTCTTTATGTCGTCCTCCTACCTAGCCACTGTCTGGTATCTCTTCTCTCTGTCTCTCTTCATGCCGTCCTCCTACCTAGTCACTGTCTGGTATCTCTTCTCTCTGTCTCTCTTCATGCCGTCCTCCTACCTAGTCACTGTCTGGTATCTCTTCTCTCTGTCTCTCTTTATGTCGTCCTCCTACCTAGTCACTGTCTGGTATCTCTTCTCTCTGTCTCTCTTCATGCCGTCCTCCTACCTAGTCACTATCTGGTATCTCTTCTCTCTGTCTCTCTTTATGTCGTCCTCCTACCTAGTCACTGTCTGGTATCTCTTCTCTCTGTCTCTCTTTATGTCGTCCTCCTACCTAGTCACTGTCTGGTATCTCTTCTCTCTGTCTCTCTTTATGTCGTCCTCCTACCTAGTCACTGTCTGGTATCTCTTCTCTCTGTCTCACTTTATGTCGTCCTCCTACCTAGTCACTGTCTGGTATCTCTTCTCTCTGTCTCTCTTTATGCCGTCCTCCTACCTAGTCACTGTCTGGTATCTCTTCTCTCTGTCTCTCTTTATGCCGTCCTCCTACCTAGCCACTGTCTGGTATCTCTTCTCTCTGTCTCTCTTTATGCCGTCCTCCTACCTAGTCACTGTCTGGTATCTCTTCTCTCTGTCTCTCTTTATGCCGTCCTCCTACCTAGTCACTGTCTGGTATCTCTTCTCTCTGTCTCTCTTTATGCCGTCCTCCTACCTAGCCACTGTCTGGTATCTCTTCTCTCTGTCTCTCTTTATGTCGTTCTCCTACCTAGTCACTGTCTGGCATCTCTTCTCTCTGTCTCTCTTTATGCCGTCCTCCTACCTAGTCACTGTCTGGTATCTCTTCTCTCTGTCTCTCTTCATGCCGTCCTCCTACCTAGTCACTGTCTGGTATCTCTTCTCTCTGTCTCTCTTTATGTCGTCCTCCTACCTAGTCACTGGCTGGTATCTCTTCTCTCTGTCTCTCTTTATGTCGTCCTCCTACCTAGTCACTGTCTGGTATCTCTTCTCTCTGTCTCTCTTTATGTCGTCCTCCTACCTAGCCACTGTCTGGTATCTCTTCTCTCTGTCTCTCTTTATGTCGTCCTCCTACCTAGTCACTGTCTGGTATCTCTTCTCTCTGTCTCTCTTCATGCCGTCCTCCTACCTAGTCACTGTCTGGTATCTCTTCTCTCTGTCTCTCTTTATGTCGTCCTCCTACCTAGTCACTGTCTGGTATCTCTTCTCTCTGTCTCTCTTTATGTCGTCCTCCTACCTAGTCACTGGCTGGTATCTCTTCTCTCTGTCTCTCTTCATGCCGTCCTCCTACCTAGTCACTGTCTGGTATCTCTTCTCCCTGTCTCTCTTTATGTCGTCCTCCTACCTAGTCACTGTCTGGTATCTCTTCTCTCTGTCTCTCTTTATGCCGTCCTCCTACCTAGTCACTGTCTGGTATCTCTTCTCTCTGTCTCTCTTCATGCCGTCCTCCTACCTAGTCACTGTCTGGTATCTCTTCTCTCTGTCTCTCTTTATGTCGTCCTCCTACCTAGTCACTGTCTGGTATCTCTTCTCTCTGTCTCTCTTTATGTCGTCCTCCTACCTAGTCACTGGCTGGTATCTCTTCTCTCTGTCTCTCTTCATGCCGTCCTCCTACCTAGTCACTGTCTGGTATCTCTTCTCTCTGTCTCTCTTTATGTCGTCCTCCTACCTAGTCACTGTCTGGTATCTCTTCTCTCTGTCTCTCTTCATGCCGTCCTCCTACCTAGTCACTGTCTGGTATCTCTTCTCTCTGTCTCTCTTTATGTCGTCCTCCTACCTAGTCACTGTCTGGTATCTCTTCTCTCTGTCTCTCTTCATGCCGTCCTCCTACCTAGTCACTGTCTGGTATCTCTTCTCTCTGTCTCTCTTCATGCCGTCCTCCTACCTAGTCACTGTCTGGTATCTCTTCTCTCTGTCTCTCTTCATGCCGTCCTCCTACCTAGTCACTGTCTGGTATCTCTTCTCTCTGTCTCTCTTTATGTCGTCCTCCTACCTAGCCACTGTCTGGTATCTCTTCTCTCTGTCTCTCTTTATGTCGTCCTCCTACCTAGTCACTGTCTGGTATCTCTTCTCTCTGTCTCTCTTCATGCCGTCCTCCTACCTAGTCACTGTCTGGTATCTCTTCTCTCTGTCTCTCTTTATGTCGTCCTCCTACCTAGCCACTGTCTGGTATCTTTTCTCTCTGTCTCTCTTTATGTCGTCCTCCTACCTAGCCACTGTCTGGTATCTCTTCTCTCTGTCTCTCTTTATGTCGTCCTCCTACCTAGCCACTGTCTGGTATCTCTTCTCTCTGTCTCTCTTTATGTCGTCCTCCTACCTAGCCACTGTCTGGTATCTCTTCTCTCTGTCTCTCTTTGTGTCATCCTCCTACCTAGCCACTGTCTGGTATCTCTTCTCTCTGTCTCTCTTTATGTCGTCCTCCTACCTAGCCACTGTCTGGTATCTCTTCTCTCTGTCTCTCTTTATGTCGCCCTCCTACCTAGCCACTGTCTGGTATCTTTTCTCTCTGTCTCTCTTTATGTCGTCCTCCTACCTAGCCACTGTCTGGTATCTCTTCTCTCTGTCTCTCTTTATGTCGCCCTCCTACCTAGCCACTGTCTGGTATCTCTTCTCTCTGTCTCTCTATATGTCGTTCTCCTACCTAGTCACTGTCTGGTATCTCTTCTCTCTGTCTCTCTTTATGTCGTTCTCCTACCTAGTCACTGTCTGGTATCTCTTCTCTCTGTCTCTCTTTATGTCGTTCTCCTACCTAGTCACTGTCTGGTATCTCTTCTCTCTGTCTCTCTTTATGTCGTTCTCCTACCTAGTCACTGTCTGGCATCTCTTCTCTCTGTCTCTCTTTATGTCGTTCTCCTACCTAGCCACTGTCTGGTATCTCTTCTCTCTGTCTCTCTTTATGTCGTTCTCCTACCTAGTCACTGTCTGGCATCTTCTCTCTGTCTCTCTTGATGTCGTTCTCCTACCTAGCCACTGTCTGGTATCTCTTCTCTCTGTCTCTCTTTATGTTGTTCTCCTACCTAGTCACTGTCTGGTATCTCTTCTCTCTGTCTCTCTTTATGTCGTTCTCCTACCTAGTCACTGTCTGGTATCTTCTCTCTGTCTCTCTTGATGTCGTTCTCCTACCTAGCCACTGTCTGGTATATCTTCTCTCTGTCTCTCTTTATGTTGTTCTCCTACCTAGCCACTGTCTTGTATCTCTTCTCTCTGTCTCTCTTGATGTCGTCCTCCTACCTAGCCACTGTCTGGTATCTCTTCTCTCTGTCTCTCTTTATGTCGTCCTCCTACCTAGCCACTGTCTGGTATCTTTTCTCTCTGTCTCTCTTTATGTCGTCCTCCTACCTAGCCACTGTATGATATCTCTTCTCTCTGTCTCTCTTTATGTCGTCCTCCTACCTAGCCACAGTCTGGTATCTCTTCTCTCTGTCTCTCTTTATGTCGTCCATCTACCTAGCCACTGTCTGGTATCTTTTCTCTCTGTCTCTCTTTATGTCATCCTCCTACCTAGCCACTGTCTGGTATCTTTTCTCTCTGTCTCTCTTTATGTCGTCCTCCTACATAGCCACTGTCTGGTATCTCTTCTCTCTGTCTCTCTCTTTGTGTCATCCTCCTACCTAGTCACTGTCTGGTATCTTTTCTCTCTCTCTCTCTTTATGTCGTCCTCCTACCTAGCCACTGTCTGGTATCTTTTCTCTCTGTCTCTCTTTATGTCATCCTCCTACCTAGCCACTGTCTGGTATCTTTTCTCTCTGTCTCTCTCTTTGTGTCATCCTCCTACCTAGTCACTGTCTGGTATCTTTTCTCTCTGTCTCTCTTTATGTCGTCCTCCTACCTAGCCACTGTCTGGTATCTTTTCTCTCTGTCTCTCTTTATGTCGTCCTCCTACCTAGCCACTGTCTGGTATCTTTTCTCTCTGTCTCTCTTTATGTCATCCTCCTACCTAGCCACAGTCTGGTATCTCTTCTCTCTGTCTGTCTTTATGTCGTCCATCTACCTAGCCACTGTCTGGTATCTTTTCTCTCTGTCTCTCTTTATGTCGTCCATCTACCTAGCCACTGTCTGGTATCTCTTCTCTCTGTCTCTCTTTATGTCGTCCATCTACCTAGCCACTGTCTGGTATCTTTTCTCTCTGTCTCTCTTTATGTCATCCTCCTACCTAGCCACTGTCTGGTATCTTTTCTCTCTTTATGTCGTCCTCCTACATAGCCACTGTCTGGTATCTTTTCTCTCTTTCTCTCTTTATGTCATCCTCCTACCTAGCCACTGTCTGGTATCTTTTCTCTCTGTCTCTCTTTATGTCGTCCTCCTACATAGCCACTGTCTGGTATCTCTTCTCTCTCTTTGTGTCATCCTCCTACCTAGTCACTGTCTGGTATCTTTTCTCTCTCTCTCTCTTTATGTCGTCCTCCTACCTAGTCACTGTCTGGTATCTTTTCTCTCTGTCTCTCTTTATGTCGTCCTCCTACCTAGCCACTGTCTGGTATCTTTTCTCTCTGTCTCTCTTTATGTCGTCCTCCTACCTAGCCACTGTCTGGTATCTTTTCTCTCTTTCTCTCTTTATGTCGTCCTCCTACCTAGCCACTGTCTGGTATCTCTTCTCTCCGTCTCTCTTTATGTCGTCCTCCTACCTAGCCACTGTCTGGTATCTCTTCTCTCCGTCTCTCTTTATGTCGTCCTCCTACCTAGCCACTGTCTGGTATCTCTTCTCTCTCTCTCTTCATGCCGTCCTCCTACCTAGCCACTGTCTGGTATCTCTTCTCTCTCTCTCTTCATGCCGTCCTCCTACCTAGCCACTGTCTGGTATCTCTTCTCTCTCTCTCTTCATGCCGTCCTCCTACCTAGCCACTGTCTGGTATCTCTTCTCTCCGTCTCTCTTTATGTCGTCCTCCTACCTAGCCACTGTCTGGTATCTCTTCTCTCCGTCTCTCTTTATGTCGTCCTCCTACCTAGCCACTGTCTGATATCTCTTCTCTCTCTCTCTTCATGCCGTCCTCCTACCTAGTCACTGTCTGGTATCTCTTCTCTCCGTCTCTCTTTATGTCGTCCTCCTACCTAGCCACTGTCTGGTATCTCTTCTCTCCGTCTGTCTTTATGTCGTCCTCCTACCTAGCCACTGTCTGGTATCTCTTCTCTCGGTTTCTCTTTATATAGTTCTCCTACACTGTTTTTCCAAATTTCGCAATCTACTTTATCTGTTGCATTCTATATATCGCTATTTCCCCGATGCAGCGCGATGATTTTAGCAACCACCGCAGATCTTGTCACTGTTACAGCCTGCTCGCTGCTATCTTTAACTGCCCGTGGGACGCAATCATCTTTTATAAAATCGCATGTATGTGGCCTCAACCTAATTTCTTGACTGTCCTTGATTCATGTGCATATGTTGTAGGTTCTACAATGAAGAACCTCAAATCTGAATATACAAGTTTGTATCAGTTTTTGTTTATTCTTTTGAATGCAACCATTGCGTGAACTATTTTCCATTTCTTTATCTATCAGTTGATATGGTTCCCATTTATTTGAATTCAATATTCTTATTATTATTATTCTTTCCTTTCTTTTTATTTCCTTTCTTCCTCTTTCCTTCTTTTTATTTCCTTTCTTCTGCTTTCCTTTCTTCTTATTTCCTTTCTTTTATTTCCTTTCTTAAGAGCTATGAATGCACTGAATTCATGGACAAATAGATGGTGCATCAGCATCAATACAGACAAATGCAGTACTACACTTTTCACACTCTCCCCAAAACAAAAAGCAGGAGCCATCTACATAAACAATGAGCCTGTGAAAGAAGACATGCAAGCTACATATCTCGGAGTTACATTTGATAACAAACTATCTTGGAAACAGCAGATAAATAAGGCAGCCAAAAAGCAAGGAGGAAATTGGCTATTCTAAGAAAGTTGTGTGGAACCACATGGGGTGCGAGTGGGAAAATACTCAGTAAAGTTTACCAACAGAGTATACGCCCACATTTAGAATATGGATCATCCTCATGGTGCTCAGCATCAAACACCACATTGCAAGAACTGGATAAAGTACAAAACCAGGCACTTAGGGTCATCACAGGAGCAATGAAATCAACACCAATATTGGAGATGGAGAAATTGTGGAGGATACCAGCACAGAGAGAACGGAGAGACACAAAGGTGCTGATACAGGCAGAAAAAATTTGTATGCATGCCGAGACATCCAATGAAGGACCGATTCCAAAATCTTGCATTGGGACGACTTAAGAGAAGCAGCTTTATCCACCAAGCCAAGCGTATTAGTAGACAAACACCAGACATGCCAAGAGTTGTTAACCCCCCCCCCCCCCCCCTGCCATACCAGAACAGACACCCTGGACAGAGGAATCAGGATTATCAGTTCAAATACGGACAGAAGTGAAAGGAATAGTTAACAAAGAAGAACAGTATAGTCTACAGCGAAAAACAATAACTCTCAGTTTCCTGGATGAAGAATACCCACAAGACCTATGGATCCGTGTGTACACAGATGGATCAGCACAGAATGCAGTAAAGAATGGGGAGCAGGTGCATATATAGAGTACCCAAATAACACTAGGGATATGAATAAAATAGCAACAGGGAAATATTGTCACAATTATGATGCAGAAATACAAGCAATAAAGTTGGCAATAGAAAAACTGCTGAACAGTAATCTTAGCCCGCAGCCTGTAGTGTTTTTGACAGATGCAAGATCAGTACTCCAGGCACTACAATCCAGAAAATTACCACATCTGCAGACCTTATTGACTGAACTCTGCAAGCACCACAGGGTTGCCCTGCAGTGGATCCCTTCTCACTGTGGAATACCAGGAAATGAGAAAGCAGATCAGTTGGCAAAGGAAGGTTCAACAGGCACACAACTAGATACACCAGTTACATACCATCATAAGAAACAGATAATCAAATCAATCAGAGGACCACAAGCCCCAAATCAGGATGCCTTTCATAATATGAATAGATATGAACAAGTTATCATTATACGCCTAAGAACAGGACACAATCGACTCCATAGTCACATGTATACAAAATTCAAGATCGGCACATCAACTACTTGTAAATGTGGACAGGCACCCCAGACTGCTGAACACATACTTCAAGACTGCACTGAATATAGTAGACTGAGGAAAATCCATTGGCCCATAGATACAACACTACAGACAAAACTATATGGGCCACTGCAAGAATTACAAAAGACAGTAACATTTATACAGGAAACGACATTGCAGATATAGACAATACTTCAGGCGAACGAAAGATAGATTTCCTTTCTTCTTGTTTCCTTTCTTCTTATTTCCTTTCTTCTTCTTTCCTGTCTTTTTATTTCCTTTCTTCTTGTTTCCTTTCTTCTTATTTCCTTTCTTCTTCTTTCCTTTCTTTTTATTTCCTTTCTTCCTCTTTCCTGCCACATTTATCTGTCAGCCGTGAGAAGAGATATAGTTTGCGGTCCGTGTGTTTTTACCTGTGTCCCGGCGTAAGTGTGTGTGTGTGTGGGTTAGCGTAATTTGTGTCTGTGTTTGTGTGTGTGGGTTAGCGTTGTTTGTGTCCGTGTGTATGCCAGCGTATGTGTTTGTCAGCGTGTGTATCCGCCAGTGTATCCGTGTATGAATTTGTCGGGTCGATGTCTGTTATAACCTAGCGAGATGCCAAACTTGAAGGCTGGACGATGAAGGAGGTCAGCTTCTTAACACTGCCTGGTCACGTTGTTAGTCTAGTGGGTTCTTTCTAAATGTTAACACTGTCTGGTCACGTTGTTAGTCTAGTGGGTTCTTTCCAAATGTTAACACTGCCTGGTCACGTTGTTAGACTATTGGGTTCTTTATAAATGTTAACACTGCCTGGTCACGTTGTTATTCTAGTGGGTTCTTTCTAAATGTTAACACTGCCTGGTCAAGTTGTTAGTCGAATATAGGGTTCTTTCTAAATGTTAACACTGCCTGGTCAAGTTGTTAGTCGAATATAGGGTTCTTTCTAAATGTTAACACTGCCTGGTCACGTTGTTAGACTATTGAGTTCTTTCTAAATGTTAACACTGCCTGGTCAAGTTGTTAGTCGAATATAGGGTTCTTTCTAAATGTTAACACTGCCTGGTCAAGTTGTTAGTCGAATATAGGGTTCTTTCTAAATGTTAACACTGCCTGGTCATGTTGTTAGACTATTGGGTTCTTTATAAATGTTAACACTGCCTGGTCAAGTTGTTAGTCGAATATAGGGTTCTTTCTAAATGTTAACACTGCCTGGTCACGTTGTTAGACTATTGGGTTCTTTATAAATGTTAACACTGCCTGGTCACGTTGTTAGTCTAGTGGGTTCTTTCTAAATGTTAGCACTGCCTGGTCAATTTGTTAGTCGAATATAGGGTTCTTTCTAAATGTTAACACTGCTGGTCACGTAGTTAGTCTAGCGGGTTCTTTCTAAATGTTAACACTGCCTGGTCACGTTGTTAGTCGACTATTGGGTTCTTTCTAAATGTGAACACTGCTGGTCACGTTGTTAGTCTAGCGGGTTCTTTCTAAACGTGAACACTGCCTGGTCACGTTGTTAGTCTAATGGGTTCTTTCTAAATGTTAACACTGCTGGTCACGTTGTTGTCTAGTGGGTTCTTTTTAAATGTTAACACTGCCTGGTCACGTTGTTAGTCGAATATAGGGTTCTATCTAAATGTTAACACTGCTGGTCACGTTGTTGTCTAGTGGGTTCTTTTTAAATGTTAACACTGCCTGGTCAATTTGTTAGTCGAATATAGGGTTCTTTCTAAATGTTAACACCGCCTAGTCACGTTGTTAGTCTAGCGGGTTCTTTCTAAACGTGAACACTGCCTGGTCACGTTGTTAGTCTAATGGGGTCTTTCTAAATGTTAACACTGCTGGTCACGTTGTTGTCTAGTGGGTTCTTTTTAAATGTTAACACTGCCTGGTCACGTTGTTAGTCGAATATAGGGTTCTTTCTAAATGTTAACACTGCCTGGTCACGTTGTTAGTCTAGTGGTTTCGTAATATACGTGAACACCGCCTGGTCACGTTGTTAGTCTAATGGGTTCTTTCTAAATGTTAACACTGCCTGGTCACGTTGTTGTATAGTGGGTTCTTTTTAAATGTTAACACTGCCTGGTCACGTTGTTAGTCGAATATAGGGTTCTTTCTAAATGTTAACACTACCTGGTCACGTTGTTAGACTATTGGGTTCTTTCTAAATGTTAACACTGCCTGGTCACGTTGTTAGTCTAGTGGTTTCGTAATATACGTGAACACCGCCTGGTCACGTTGTTAGTCTAGTGGGTTCTTTATAAACGTGAACACCGCCTGGTCATGTTATTAATTTAATGTCTTCTACTGGCTGCCCACAGGGAGCTGCGATAGCTCAGTTGTTAGTGAACTTGACAACAAAGGACAAGAGGCCGGGTTCGATCCCAACAGACGTGGCCGGGTTCACCCAGCTTAAAATGGGTATCGAATTTTTTCTGTAAAAGTAAAGCGGCACGGGCGTAATACCGACCACATAACCCCAAAAATCATGTGCTGAAGGTCTGTAAAATTTATGGTCACTAACACCATATTCCCTACAGGTCACTTTGCGTTACGGGGCTCTTTACTTTTTTTCTTACTGCCTGGCCACGTTGATACTCTTATGTGTTCCTTCTAAACCTGAATACTTCTGGTCGCTCTGTTATTCTCATGGTTTCCATTACCCGGTCACGTTGTTAGTCTCATGACTTCCACTTCCTAGCCACGTTGTTAGTCCCATGGTTCCTTCTAAACGTATGCACTGCCTGGTAACGTTGTAAGTCTATTGGGTCTTTCTAAATGTTAACACTGCCTGGTCACGTTGTTAATCTAGTGGGTTCATTATAATGTTAGCACTGCCAAGCCACACTGTTAGTCTTATATGTTCCTTCTAAACGTGAATACTGCCTGGTCACTCTCATGGCTTCCACTGCCTGAACTCGCTGTTAGTCTCAAGGCTTCCACTGCCTGGTTACGCTGATATTCTCATGGCTTCCACCTCCTGGTCACGCTGTTAGTCTATGGACTTCTACTGCCTGGTCACGCTGTTAGTCTCATGACTTCCATAGCCTGATCACAATGTTAGTCTTATGGCTTCCATAGCCTGGTCACGCTGTTAGTCTTATGGCTTCGATAGCCTGGTCACGATGTTAGTCTTATGACTTTGATAGCTTGGTCACGCTGTTATTATTATGGCTTCCATAGCCTGGTCACGTTGTTAGTCTTATGACTTCCATAGCCTGGTGATGCTGTTAGTCTCATGACTTCCATAGCCTGGCCATGCTGTTAGTCTCATGACTTCCATAGCCTGGTCATGCTGTTAGTCTCATGACTTCCATAGCCTGGTCACGCTGTTAGTCTCATGACTTCCATAGCCTGGTCATGCTGCTAGTATCATGGCTTCCATAGCCTGGTAACGCTGTTAGTCTCATGACTTCCATAGCCTGGTCACGCTGTTAGTCTCATGACTTCCATAGCCTGCTGTTAGTATCATGGCTTCAATAGCCTGGTCACGCTGTTAGTCTCATGGCTTCCACCTCCTGGTCACGCTGTTTGTCCCACGGCTTCCATAGCCTGGTCATGCTGTTAGTCTCATGACTTCCATAGCCTGGTGATGCTGTTAGTCTCATGACTTCCATAGCCTGGCCATGCTGTTAGTCTCATGACTTCCATAGCCTGGTCACGCTGTTAGTCTCATGACTTCCATAGCCTGGTCATGCTGTTAGTATCATGGCTTCCATAGCCTGGTCATGCTGTTAGTCTCATGGCTTCCACCTCCTGGTCACGCTGTTAATTCCATAGCTTCCATAGCCTGGTCACGCTGTTAGTCTTATGGTCTCCATAGCCTGGTCACGCTATTAGTATCATGGCTTCCATAGCCTGGTCATGATGTTAGTCTCATGGCTTCCATAGTCTGGTCATGATGTTAGTCTCATGGCTTTCATAGCTTGGTCATGATGTTAGTCTCATGACTTCCATAGTCTGATCATGATGTTAGTATTATGGCTTCCATAGTCTGGTCATGATGTTAGTCTCATAGCTTTCATAGCTTGGTCATGATGTTAGTCTCATGACTTCCATAGTCTGGTCATGATGTTAGTATCATGGCTTCCATAGCCTGGTCATGATGTTAGTATCATGGCTTTCATAGCTTGGTCATGATGTTAGTATCATGGCTTCCATAGCCTGGTCATGATGTTAGTATCATGGCTTCTATAGCCTGGTCATGATGTTGGTATCATGGCTTCCATAGCCTGGTCATGATGTTAGTATCACGGCTTCCATAGCCTGGTCATGATGTTAGTATCATGGCTTTCATAGCTTGGTCATGATGTTAATCTCATGGCTTCTATAGTCTGGTCATGATGTTAGTCTCATGACTTCCATAGTCTGGTCATGATGTTAGTATCATGGCTTCCATAGCCTGGTCATGATGTTAGTATCATGGCTTTCATAGCTTGGTCATGATGTTAGTATCATGGCTTCCATAGCCTGGTCATGATGTTAGTATCATGGCTTCTATAGCCTGGTCATGATGTTGGTATCATGGCTTCCATAGCCTGGTCATGATGTTAGTCTCATGGCTTCCATTGCCTGGTCATGATGTTAGTCTCATGGCTTCCATAGCCTGGTCATGATGTTAGTCTCATGGCTTCCATTGCCTGGTCATGATGTTAGTCTCATGGCTTCCATAGCCTGGTTATGATGTTAGTCTCATGGCTTCCATAGCCTGGTTATGATGTTAGTCTCATGGCTTCCATTGCCTGGTCATGATGTTAGTATCATGGCTTCCATAGCCTGGTCTAGCTGTTAGTCTCATGTCTTCCATCTCGTGGTTACGCTGTTAGTATCATCGCCTCCATAGCCTGGTCACGCTGTTAGTCTCATCGGTTCCAAAATATGGTCACGCTGTTAGTATCATGGCTTCCATAGCTTGGTCACGCTGTTATTCTCATGGTTTCCATAGCCTAGTCATGCTGTTAGTCCCATCGCTTCCATAGTCTGGTCACACTGTTAGTCTCATGGTTTCCATAGCCTGGTCACGCTGTTGTTCTCATGGCTTCCATAGCCTGGTCATGCTGTTATTCTCATGGGTACCATAGCCTCCTCGTCACGCTGTTAGTCTCATGGCTTCCATAGCTTGGGGCGCTGTTAGTTTCATCGCTTTCATAGCATGGTCACGCTGTTAATCTCATCGTTTCCATAACCTGATCACGCTGTTAGTCTCATCGTTTCCATAGCCTAGTCACGCTATCATTATTTACTATATATTTTACTATTATCTTCAGATTTACAGCTCCTATGCATCTTGATGCCTTTACCCTTTTACTAGTACCATAGCGCTGCTACTCAAAGTTTGAACACCGTCCTCATGGTTTACACTTGAACTTCATTCTCTATCATTATATGTTTTTGTGTTGTGGTTTGGTGTTCTAGCTGAAGGTCTTATGGTTGAAACGTCGTTCGACTTTTGTTTTGCTTCTCACCTGCGTAAAAGTGTTGCCTTACCACTTTTTTCCATTTTTTAAAAAAAAATTGCATCAATAGTCTTGCTACTTCTTAGTTTGTTGTAGTCATGAATTGATAGCTGGTCTCCTAAATGTGAGAGCTCCCAAGCACGTTGATTCGCAGACATCGGCTGTAAGCAAACTACTGTTTTCACTTGATTACCATTGGACTCTCGAAGTTACAGTCGCTCGGTGGCAAACTTTAGTTCTCGATATTGAAGGTGGCAATGCCTCGCCTCTTAAACTGCAAATGTACGCATGCGCATATCAATATGATAGTGAACTCACGAGAAACGACAGCACATCCGTTCCTTAGTAAATGAAAACAAAGCAAAGAATATTATGAATGAATTTAACGCCTTCATTGATATGGGGGGAGACAGGCACATGTTTTTTCTGCTGTAATAAACGCCGGGCGCTGATTGGCCAAGCTTCACTCATGGCTGATTTGGCAAGTTTGGTCACAACAGGCCAGGCTACACAAAGAGCAAGGTAGCTTCGAGCTAAAATAAATTGTAAAATAATTGTAACTTCATTCTTCGTTCAAATGTTACCATGCAGCCTCTTATATTTCTTCTCCATGTGATACGATCATAAGCTTTTCTCAGTCTTTTATCATTAATGGAGAATTCACTCAGGTTTGTCATGCAGACATTTGTGTTTTCCAACTTGTGTCTACCCCACTCCACGTCGTCTCCCCATGCAACACTTACCTGCGAGACCAGATCTTCCAGCGTGTCACAGCCAGTCACATCTAGTCTCAGCTAGTCACAGCAAGTCACAGTCAGTCTCAGCCAGTCACAGCCAGTTACATCTAGTCTAAGTCAGTCACAGCTAGTCTAAGCCAGTCACAGCTAGTCTAAGCCAGTCACAGCTAGTCTAAACCAGTCACAGCCAGTCACATCTAGCCTAAGCCAGTCACAGCTAGTCTAAGCCAGTCACAGCCAGTCACATCTAGTCTCAGCTAGTCACAGCAAGTCACAGTCAGTCTCAGCCAGTCACAGCCAATCTCAGCCAGTCACATCTAGTCTAAGTCAGTCACAGCTAGTCTAAGCCAGTCACAGCTAGTCTAAGCCAGTCACAGCCAGTCACATCTAGCCTAAGCCAGTCACAGCTAGTCTAAGCCAGTCACAGCCAGTCACAACGTCACAGCCAGTCACAGCCAGTCATAGCCAGTCACAACTAGTCACAGCCAGTCACAGCTAGTATCAGCCAGTCACAGCCAGTATCAGCCAGTCACAGCCAGTCACAGCCACCTCATTCAACGTTATCAGACTGGCCGCAAGACACGATATCTCCTCTTGTAATCACTCACCCGTTAATTGGGACGCCCACTAGTTTATGATAAAGCAGCGATATCTGCACCTTTAGTCCCGACACATCCGTCTTTAGCATGGGTAGATTTCTTCTTCTTCTACCTTTTAACTCTCTGTGTAGCAAATAGATCTTCAACAAACACTTTCTGCTCCCAGTGGAGCAAAAAGATCTTCAACAAACACTTTCTGCTCCCAGTGGAGCAAAAAGATCTTCAGCAAACACTTTCTGCTCCCAGTGGAGCAAATGGGTCTTCAACAAACACTTTCTGCTCCCAGTGAAGCAAATGGGTCTTCAACAAACACTTTCTGCTCCCAGTGTAGCAAATAGATCTTCAACAAACACTTTCTGCTCCCAGTGGAGCAAAAAGATCTTCAGCAAACACTTTCTGCTCCCAGTGGAGCAAATGGGTCTTCAACAAACACTTTCTGCTCCCAGTGTAGCAAATAGATCTTCAACAAACACTTTCTGCTCCCAGTGGAGCAAATGGGTCTTCAACAAACACATTCCAGGCCGTTCTGATTCTTGTCATTATTTTAAGATCATTCCATTTCTCTCCCATCATCTTCATCTTTGCTTCAATCAGTCCTCTCCAATAATATGTTGATCTTCCTCTTTGTATTTTTCCTTGGGGATTTCAAAAAAGGCCTGGGGTGTAATATTGTCAGCTGGCTTACACAGTGTGTGTCCTATCCAGCGCCATCGTCTTCGCTGTATCTCTTTATCCACTGTTATTTGACTGGTACTTTTCCATAATTCTACATTAGTGATTTTGTCCTGCCATTTCCATCCTTTTATTCTGCGCAAGCATCTATTATGTTTTTACAGTACAGGATACCCAGTCCCATGCTCGACTCTCCTTAGTTGCATCTTACGAACATGCCTGGTAGGGAACTACGCTACACTTTTTTTACTCCCCTTTCGGGCGCCGACAGTGCATGGGTGATGGGTAGATTTGCTGAACGATGGGTGCCATTACAGCGACCAATTTTAGTCTACTCATTTCGACCTTGAAATGGTAAAGATTATTTAATGAGAGCAGAGTGCCCACAGGACCTGATGTTTTTCACGGATTTCAGAGAGAGCTTGACATTGAATATCACTACCCAGAGAGAACTAGACATCGGATCTCACTACCCAGAGAGAACTAGACATCGGATCTCACTACCCAGAGAGAACTAGACATCGGATCTCACTACCCAGAGAGAACTAGACATCGGATCTCACTACCCAGAGAGAACTAGACATCGGATCTCACTACCCAGAGAAAACTAGACATCGGATCTCACTACCCAGAGAGAACTAGACATCGGATCTCACTACCCTGAGAGAACTAGACATCGGATCTCACTACCCTGAGAGAACTAGACATCGGATCTCACTACCCTGAGAGAACTAGACATCGGATCTCACTACCCAGAGAGAACTAGACATCGGATCTCACTACCCTGAGAGAACTAGACATCGGATCTCACTACCCTGAGAGAACTAGACATCGGATCTCACTACCCTGAGAGAACTAGACATCGGATCTCACTACCCTGAGAGAACTAGACATCGGATCTCACTACACAGAGAGAACTAAACATCGCATCTCACTACCCAGAGAGAACTAGACATCGGATCTCACTACCCAGAGAGAACTAGACATCGCATCTCACTACCCAGAGAGAACTAGACATCGGATCTCACTACCCAGAGAGAACTAGACATCGGATCTCACTACCCTGAGAGAACTAGACATCGGATCTCACTACCCAGAGAGAACTAGACATCGGATCTCACTACCCTGAGAGAACTAGACATCGGATCTCACTACCCTGAGAGAACTAGACATCGGATCTCACTACCCTGAGAGAACTAGACATCGGATCTCACTACCCTGAGAGAACTAGATATCGGATCTCACTACCCTGAGAGAACTAGACATCGGATCTCACTACACAGAGAGAACTAAACATCGCATCTCACTACCCAGAGAGAACTAGACATCGGATCTCACTACACAGAGAGAACTAAACATCGCATCTCACTACCCTGAGAGAACTAGACATCGGATCTCACTACCTAGAGAGAACTAGACATCGGATCTCACTACCCTGAGAGAACTAGACATCGGATCTCACTACCCTGGGAGAACTAGACATCGGATATCACTACCCAGAGATGGTTAGACATCAGATCTCACTACCCAGAGAGGGTTAGACATCAGATCTCACTACCCAGAGAGGGCTAGACATTGAATCTCACTATCCAGAGAGGATTATACATTAGATCTCACTACCCAGAGAGAGAGCTAGACATTAGATCTCACTACTCAGAGAGGGCTAGACATTAGATCTCACTACTCAGAGAGAGCTAGACATTAGATCTCACTACCCAGAGAGAGCTAGACATTAGATCTCACTACCCAGAGAGGGCTAGACATTAGATCTCACTACCCAGAGAGGGCTAGACATTAGATCTCACTACTGAGAGAGAGCTAGACATTAGATCTCACTACTCAGAGAGAGCTAGACATTAGATCTCACTACCCAGAGAGGGCTAGACATTAGATCTCACTACTCAGAGAGAGCTAGACATTAGATCTCACTACTCAGAGAGAGCTAGACATTAGATCTCACTACCCAGAGAGGGCTAGACATTAGATCTCACTACCCAGAGAGGGCTAGACATTAGATCTCACTACTCAGAGAGAGCTAGACATTAGATCTCACTACCCAGAGAGGGCTAGACATTAGATCTCACTACTCAGAGAGAGCTAGACATTAGATCTCACTACTCAGAGAGAGCTAGACATTAGATCTCACTACCCAGAGAGGGCTAGACATTAGATCTCACTACTCAGAGAGAGCTAGACATTAGATCTCACTACTCAGAGAGGGCTAGACATTAGATCTCACTACTCAGAGAAACCAGGAGCGGGTACAACCATGAGAAAGCCACGGATTCGAAGTGAAGAATTTCCATCGCATGGGGCGGGATTCGAACCCGGGACGTAACTGTCCAGTGGTTAAATCTTACATCTAGACCATCCAATTCTGGACATCTGATTTGGTTACTTTGTCCTGCCCAATGTTGCCGTCAACGGATCGATGGTCGTCATCATTTTGCTGACATTTCTCCTACTGCTGATACTCCAGCCACCGCCCATGTCAGTTCTCCGCACCAGTTTGACTATGTAGACATAAATGGCTTTACTTCCTGGGAAGAACGTAGTCGGTTTGCCCTCGAGAACCGTAACACTTTGGTAAGTTGCAGTGAGTGGCCTTAAATCTGTTCAATGTTTTCTTTAATGGCAGTTAATGTTCCTGTCTAAACCTTCAGGCCCCTCTTTCTTTAGACGTTTTGGAACCGCCTTAGCTTCAGGCTCCGCTTTCTCTACACATGTTAGAACCGCGCTAGCACATATCAGAAGTTAGCGCGTGATGTTTTGTTTGGTGAGCCAGTGTCACTTCAGTCTGGTCACATGCTCCTTTATCCGCACAATAGACAAATATTCCATTTGTTTTGGTTATTTTTGTATGTAACAGCCAAGTATGCCATTCATTAGACATCTCAAACCTTCTAGCATGGAAGCGAATGACGTTATGAGAAATGATGCCACTATTTCCCAGCGGCTGAATGTTTCACAAACTGATAATGACTAAACATCTCAGATATACGTCATCACTTTTTGTTGCTCCCTCATTTCCCACAATGCATTATCTTGGTCACCGGAAAATCTAATAATGGCAAAATGGAAGACAAAAAAACCTCGGTTGCCGGGGTAGGCCCCGCGGCCCGAGGTATTTATTTTAAAACTAAATATTTGTTTACAATGTCAGCCTAATATTCAAACAGCTTCTTATATTTGTCTTATAGCCGACGGTACAGAAGCATGTCCGAGTTTCGAACTGTACTCCAGGCACCACCAGTGGACACGCCGACCAGGCTGGAACAACGGCCACCCATCTCCACAAATGGCGGATCCTTCATGGCCACGCAGAAAGGATGGCCTCCCTTTGTTCCCGGATATTTCGGCCCGTTCTCTCTGCCGCCTCGCAGACAATCAGCAATCCTCGACTTGAAAGAAAAACGCGATGGAAAGGACGCCAGATGCGGCAACCCCAGATGGGCCGAAGGCTCGTGGCCACTGCCGTACCATACACTCTTCTTTGACCCACAGGTGGAAGGAGACTGGACCCATTTTGAGCGACTCATGCCTCCAGGTCAGATGGTTCGCAGACCCTGGCCTCAAGAGCCTCTTGAGGAGATTCGTTTTCCGGAGCGAGACGTGGCCAGCCCCACGTACTTAGACCGGAAAAACTACGGTGGTTATCATAACCTGCCTAACTACTCCAGCCGCCATATTGTGGGCGACCCCAAGGCGCCCTGGAACAAGAGCGGAGAATTTGCCTACCAGTCCTGGGCTGAAGTTCTCAAGAACGTGGACAAGTAAGGGCCAGCCTTCTCATCACCAGTCCTGACCAACAATAAACAAACCTGACAACTTTTGACATATGTGAACTACAACTTATCTCATAATGTGGACTATGACCTATATCATAGTGTGAACTATAACCTATCTCATAGTGTGAACTATAACCCATCTCATAGTGTGAACTATGACCTGTCTCATAGTGTGAACTATAACCTATCTCATAGTGTGAACTATAACCTATCTCAAAGTGTGAACTGTGACCTGTCTCATAGTGTGAACTATAACCTATCTCATAGTGTGAACTATGACCTGTCTCATAGTGTGAACTATAACCTATCTCAAAGTGTGAACTGTGACCTATCTCATAATGTGAACTATGACCTATCCCATTATCAAGTGAACAATGACCCATTTGATTATAATGTGCAATCAATGCCAGCTTGTACTATTTCTCCGTCAACGTCTGCCATTGTCACAAAGATAGACCGGCCCCAAGACTGGATAGCCACTATCCCCATGCTTGAAGCTGAACACTAGAACCTGGTTCAGTAACGAATCATAGGCGAGATATTGTCAAATTAACATCTGTACCGTTCATTCTCTATTTCAATAAACACTTTGCTGGTGTATGACAACGATGGTGAGATAGTTTGTTGCTTGCACCAGTTATGGTTTATTGTTTGTACAACACGCTCATTTGTGTTTACAGTTCAGTGGCTGCTGTTTCTGTACAATGATTATTGTTTCTTTGTTTAGCGACAGTGCTTGAAAGTAACTATTGTTTATGTGACGCCTATTGTTTGTGTGCGTGCGCGCGTGCGTGCGTGGCGTGCGTGCATGTGTGTGTGTGTCTGAAACGTTCATCTCTCTGTACACAACTACATCCATGAAATATTTTCTGCATCTTTCTCAAGTCAAACATCCTCTTTTTCGTTTTTTTCCCGTGTCAATAAAATCTGCATTCCTGTCATGAAAAGTGAAGTTGATTTGCTCCAGTTGATGCAGCCTCTGCTCCAGTTCTGCATCTGGCCAGACTTGTTCTCGTGTGCAGGGCACAGCTTCATCAATTGTTCAAAGACTTGTACTTCATTTCCACGCGGTGGGACATTCGAACTTAAGGGACACTCCAACACATTCGAACTTAAGGGACACTCCAACACATTCGAACTTAAGGGACACTCCAACACATTCGAACTTGAGAGACACTCTAACCCATTCAAACTTGAGGGACACTCTAAAGCATTCAGAATTGAGGGACACTCGAACATATTCAAACTTGTGGAAACTCCAACACATTCAAACTTGAGGGACACTCTAACCCATTCAAACTTGAGGGACACTCTAAAGCATTCAGAATTGAGGGACACTCGAACATATTCAAACTTGTGGAAACTCCAACACATTCAAACTTGAGGGACACTCTAAAACATTCAAACTTGAGGGACACTCTAAAACATTGGAACTTAGGGACACTCCAACACATTCGAACTTGAGGGACACTCTAACACATTCAAACTTGAGGGACACTCCAACACATTCAAACTTGTGGGACACTCCAACACATTCAAACTTGAGGGACACTCCAACACATTCAAACTTGTGGGACACTCTAACACATTCAAACTTAAGGGACACTGTAACACATTCAAACGTGTGGGACACTCTGAAACATTCAAACATGTGGGACACTCCAACACATTCAAACTTGAGGGACACTCTAAAATATTCAAACTTGGAGAACACTCTAAAACATTCAAATTTTATGGGCACTCTAAAACTTTCAAACTTGAGGGACACTCTAAAACATTCAAATTTGAGGGACACTCCAACACATTCAAACTTGAGGAATGCTCAAACATTCAAACTTGAGGGACACCCCAACACATTCAAATTTGTGGGACACTCCAACACATTCAAACTTGTGGGACACTCTAACACATTCAGACTTGAAGGACACTCTAACACATTTAAACTTGAGGGACACTCTAGAACATTCAAACTTGTGGGACACTCCAACACATTCAAACTTGAGGGACACTCTAAAACATTCAAATTTAAGGGACACTCTAAAACATTCGAAATTGAGGGACACTCTAAACTTTCAAACTTGAGGGACACTCTAACACATTCAAACTTGATGAAAACTCTAAAACATTCAAACTTGAGGGACACTCTAACACATCCAAACTTGAGGGACACTCTAACACATTCAAACTTGAGGGAAACTCTAAAACATTCAATCTTGAGGGACACTCTAAAA